>PVIH01002171.1:0-200362 GCA_004025045.1 Sigmodon hispidus | reverse complement strand
TCCCCCTCCTCCCGCTCCCCCTCATCCTTCTTTAATAGACTGTGCCTTTGTAGCCCTGGCTGTTTTCCATCCTGCTATATAATCCGGGCTGGTTTCAAGTTTATAATGTTTCTTCTACTTCAACCTCCTGAGGTCTAAGGCTGGTGGCAGGAATCGCCCTACCTGGTTGGGTTTTCACTTTTTTTCGGTGTAGCACCCACATAGAATTTAAAACATCAATTAAAGTATGATGCCTCTTCTGTCTGGTAGTCTGTCCGTCTTCTATCAGTTTAATGTATTGTCTCCAGTAACATGTAGGGCACAGGAGAAGACTTGCAGCTTATCTTAATGAGCTCCTTGAAGGCAGAGGTCTACCTGTGGTCTCCTTGGCCTAGTCCTCTGGCAGCTAGTCACTATCTGAGGTTCCTTACAGAAACTGACGTTTACCCAGTCACTGCCAGTCCACTAGGTGCTAGGGACAGATTCAGGCAGAGAAAGGGGAAGTCCAGCTGCTCCAGTCTGGGTATTCGGCAGAGCTGAGATGAGAATTTTAATGGAAGGGAAGGCAAATTCCCAGTGCTGGTGACATGAGCATCGGAGTGGAGGCTCTAGACAGTGGGCCATGGATGGACAGCCTGGAACAGTCCCTTACAGGATGAGAGAGGGGCTCTGCTCTTACAGAGAACTTAGTTCCAGTCCCAGCACCCACAGGACAGCTCACAATGGTCTGTAATTCCTGGGGGATTCAATGTGCTCTTCTGGCCTCCAGGAACACAAGGCATGCATGTGATGTACATGCAAACACTCATACACATAAAACAATAAAATAAATAATAAAAAAAATAAGGCTCAAAGAGACTCAAGGAACGAGGATCCTTAATGAACAGTAGGCTGTATGTCTAGGGTATGTGACCCTGGCCCAACCTGGAGGGGCAGTAGAAGCCCTTCCCTCTGGTTGGCTGGAAAAACTGCTGACCCAACTGCCCAGCACCTAGCATTCCCATTAAGGAACAGTGCTTTCCAGATACCTGTTTAGGAAACCCACTATATCAGGACCTGTGTGAGTGTATGGCAAAGAACAGTAAAGCCATGTGTCCCGGAGCACTCAGAACTGAATTAGCAACTATTAGGCCTCTTTGTGGGACACTTGAACAAAGCTAGCTCTTCTCAGCTGAGGGATCTTCAAGTCTCCTATTGTTCAGTAGAACGCCCTAAAGGAGACCCCCAGGGAGTTTCAGAGCTGAGCCTGTATGTCACTGACCTGTCCCCAGGAGTTGAGCAAGGAAGGGACCCACCTCCCCAGTTCAGAGGTGAGGTTGGCACTCTTCTTGGAGGGGAAGAAATTAGGTAGCAGCAGATATGTTCTGCAAGGTCATTAGTGAGAGTCCATTAGGGGTGAAGATGAAGAGACAGAAAAAAGAAGTCAGGGTGTCATGGGGGTGGGGATAAAGCTGGCCCAGACAGTCCCCACAGAGATGAATACCAATGCTAGTACTCAGACAGGCATGATCTGAGCATTTATGCAAGGGCTGGGCACATAGTAGGCAGTCAGTACATACTTGGTGACAGAGTGACCTGTCATCATTGTTGAGAGAGACAGAGAAGATTCAAGTGGAAAACAGTGTGACGTCACTGGTCAGCTAATCCTCTGGCGGGGTGGAGCCTCTTTCCCAGACTGAGTCACACCTGTCCCATGCCTCCTACCCTTGGTTCTGGACTGTGACCCCCTGAAGTAAGCCTGGGTTGCAGAAGCCCTGGATGCAGACACTAACACTTCTCTAAGACAGAGGCTCTGCCCTGGCCCTTACAGTTCTTCTGTGTTCCTTTCCCTGGTGACTGGGTTCACTTTCACTGACTCAATTTACCCACTCCAGGTATCAAGCCCAGAGCAAAGAAGAACCCCCAAGAATACTTCAGTTACTAAGCAGGCTAGAACCTCACTCCAGAGCAGCCAGCTCTGCCTAGGACACAGGACATCAGGTCTCACTTCAAAGAGCCAGGCAACCAGGCATGGCATCTGACTGCCACTCTGTCTTTCTTCAGGCCTTAGTCCTCCTCTGGGAAATGCCCACCAAGGACAAAGAACCTTTGGTCCACCCACCTCTTACTCACTGGTACAGAACTTCCTGGCTTTCTCTAGAAGGGAGCTCCCAGGAAGCATCCTATTATTTTAGATTGGGCCAAGAATCCCTAGCTTACGGCAGCAGCAAGGCCTGGCTGCCATGGGAAAGAACAGCCTGCACCCCAAGGGCCTGAACCACCTGCCGGTACTGCCACCCACTCTCCACCCACAAGATCTCAGCCCAACCTGTCCTACAGGTGTGTCTGGCTCTGGGCCACCAGGGCTCAGTGCCCAACTCATTTACGGGAAGGGAGGATGTAAACAGGGGACAAGGAGCAGTCTGAGGACAAAGGCAACAAGTCTTTTGTTTGCGCCTCACCGGGTCCGGTGCACAGTGCAAAGAGCCGTCTCCATTTGCCCCTCAAGACACCTCCACCCCTTGTCACCTGTAGGCAGGGCTTCCTTTGGCCCACTTGATTTCCCTCCCAACCACTGTCCAGTTTTATGGTCATAGCCAACACCTAACCTGCCGAGTTCAGGGCCAGGGCTCAACTGGAGAGCTGTAGACAGTCATTGGCTAGAGCCTGCTGAATGGCTGGCTGCTCAGAGGGGCAGGGCAGTTAGGTTTCATTTCCCACTTCAAGGTGTCAGAAACAGTAAAGGTCAGCAGGCCCTCAGCCAGTTAGGAGGAACTGAGTAAAGTACACATACACTGTGGCCTCTCAGGGCTGGCTTACTTATGCAGAAGACTTCCAATACTTAAGCTACAGAGATGTTCAACAAATACATCTTGTTTCAGTGGGACTAGATTACACCAGAGAAGAAAGCCAGCCAGCCCACCTCAGCCTCCATTCTGGAGGGGTACCAGATGTCAGCCAAGATACATGCACAAATGACCATTGATTAGACTTTGAGCAACGTTTGGAGAGATAGCAAGGATGCCTCAGAAGTTATGATCTTGCTCAGGTTATTTCAGTAAAAAGCCTGAAGACTATAAAAAGCCTGGGGAGGACCAGGGGAGGGATATTCTGGGCAGAGCATAGACCATCTGAGGCTTGACCCTGAAAGCATGAAGTCATGGCTCTAGAAGGTAGCTTGTCTGCAGATCCTGTGAGTTATTGGGGTTTTTTTTCCCCTCGTTTTTAGAGACAGGGTTTCTCTGTGTAGCCCTGACTGTCCTGGAACTTACTCTGAAGACCAGGCTGGCCTCGAACTCACAGACATCATCCTGTCTCTGCCTCTAAAATACTGAGACTAAAGGCATGCGTTATCATGCTCAGCTGAAATCAAACCTTGCACCACGTGCCTTTCTGGTTTCTGGCTCACTTCTCTGAGGTATCAACTTTATTTTCTTCTCTTATTATAAAGTAGGGATAATACTTGCCCTACGGCTTCCAAATTGTCTCATGGAGAGCTGACTTGGTGACGCTGGGCAGGTACTCAATTGGTAGAGTGCTTGCCTAGCATGCACCTGGGTTTACTCCCCAGAAATGCATAAACTAGACACAGTAACACATGCCTATAGCTTCAGCACTTGGAAATAGAGGAAGGAGGATCAGAAGGTCAAGTGTGAATGTTGGGGAAGACTTTCTGGACCAGAAGATGTAATATCTTCTCGGTACTATCAGCAACAGCAGCTCTTAGGGGCAGATGCCTTGTGCTGTCCTGTGTGTCTCATGGGCATTGAACTGATAGTCATCTTTTCAGTGACCTTACAAAACTTGAAAACCCTAGTTTTCGGCTAAGGGCACAAACTCAAAGAAGTTCAGTCATTTGCTGAAGGTCACACAGCTCCCATAAGGTAATTCCAGAGTAGGACCTGAGGCTTGCAAATTTCTACAGTCTTTAGGGTTACCCAGGTTTGGGTAAAGGGTAGTTCGAGGTCATTCACCAGATAAGTTTTGGTGATACGTAATCAAACACTTCTAAAAAAATGGGCATAGCTCAGTTGGTGAAGTACTAGCCTAGCATACACAAAGCACAGGTTAGCTCTCTAGCACCATACATAGTCCAGTATTGTAGACATATCTATAATCCCAGCACTCAAAAGGTAGGAGCCGGAGGATCAGAGGATTAAAGTCATCCTCAGTTCCAAAGCCAGCTGGTCCCTATGGAACTGTTTATTATATTACTACTACTTCTATTATTATTATTATTATTATTATTATTATTATTATTGAGACAGGGTCTCATAGTCCAGGCTAACCTTGAACTCTTGAACTCCTGCTTCCAACACCCATGTGCTGATATTACAAGCATGTACCATGACACTCAGTTGCAAGTGATTAATATTAATAGGAAACTAAAAGGCAGATGTGGTAGAGCTAGCCTGTGACCCCAAGGGCAAGATGACCATGAACTGCAGGCCAGCCTGGACAACTTGGTAGGATTCTGTTCAAGGAAATAAATACACACAAAATTAAAAAAAAGAAAATTAAGTAGCCTATCAAATTCATGATGGAACATAGAGAAATTCATTTTTAAGTATATTGAGAGAAGAGTTTATTTACTTATTTATTTAGAGACAGGGTCTTACTATATAGCCCTGGCTGTCCTTGAACTCCCTGTATCAACCAGGCTGGTTTTGAACTCACAGAGATCTGCCTGCCTCTTCCTCCCAAGTGTTGGGATCAAAAACATAAACCACAATACCTAACAGGGAAGTATTTTAAAAGCAATTTTTTTGTTGTTGTTTTGACTTTTGAGACAAGGTTTTTCTATAGAGCCCTGGCTGCCTTGGAACTCAGAGATCTGCCTCTGCCTCTTTTTTCCTTTTTTTTTTTTTTAGATTTATTTATTTATTATGTATACAGTGTACAGGAAAGGGTACCAGACGTTATCATAGATGGTTGTGAGCCACCATGTGGTTGCAGGGAATTGAACTCAGGACCTCTGGAAGAACAGTCAGTGCTCTTAACCTCTGAGCCATCTCTCCTGCCCCTGCCTTTGCCTCTAGAGTGCCACCACCACTGCCCAGCAAATTAAATAATTTTTTAAAAACTATTGAGACAACATCTTGCTATGTTGTTCAGGCCGGCCTCCAATGGGTCAGCTCCAGAGTCTCCTGCCTTAGTCTGTTTAATACCTGAGGCTACAGATAGTCAACACCACACCCAGCTAATAGTCTCAAACTGCTTCTAATTGACTTTTCAAGGTATTACAAGATGATTTATTTTGTTTTTGTGATAAGGTCTTATTATCTAGCCCTTCCTGACTACGAGACTTGTTAAGTAGACTTCCTGTGTAGCCTCAGATTCACAGAGTTTGCCTATGGACCTATCTATGGACTTCTGGGATTAAATGTTATTTTTATTACCTGGGTTTTCATTTGTTCCGAGACAAAGTCTTCTATGCAGACAGACTGGCTTAAACTCAAAATCTTCCTACCTTAGCCTCTTCCTGTTTCTTTTTCGTCAGGAATTATAGGCCGGTACCCACAATGCTCAGCTTTAGCGTACGTGCGTATGTGCATGCATGCATGTGTCTGTGATGCATATATATATATGTGTGCAAGCACACGCACTGAGGTCAGAGGCTGGATGTTCAGATCTATTCTTTCCTATCTTCTTCCTTTGAGACAGCCTCTCTCACAGAGCCTGGAGCATGCCTGGTGGCCGGTGAACTCCAACCATCTGCTTCTCTGTTTCCCACAGTACTGCAGTTACAGGCTCGCATGTTGCCATGCCCAGATTTTTACATGAATGCTAAAGATTCAAACTCAGGCCCTCATACTTTCCCAGCAATCCCTTTTGCCTATTAAACCATTTCTTCCAACCCTTAAAATTTAAAATCATAGTAAGACTGATGCAAACATTAATATCTCAGTTGTGTGGGAAGTGCACTGTTGGAACATCCAGTCACACTGTTGCACATCTCCACATCCCAGCCCTGGAACTTTCCATGATCCTATCCTGAAGCATCTGTTAAGCAATAGTTCTATATTCCCACTGCCACCTCCTAGCAGCTACCACTCTGCTGTCTCTCTCTGAGTTTTCCTCTTCTAGGGGATACATATACTGCTTTTCCTTTTGAGTCACAGTATAAAAAGGAGCCCATTTAGGGGCTGGAGAGATGGCTCAACAGTTAAGAGCACTGACTGCTCTTCTCAAGGACCTGAGTTCAATTCCCAGCACCTACATGGCAGCTCACAACTGTCTATAGTTCCAATTGCAGGCAAGCACCAAGGCAAATAAATTATATATATATATGAGCCCATTTAAAGAGAAAACACTGCAACAATAGTCTGAGGTGACCATCGGTGGAAAATTCCAGAGCTGTGGCCCTGCATGGACATGCAGGCCTTTAATCCCAACAATCAGAAGGCAGATCTCTGAGAGTTTGAGGCCTCCTGTTTGACAGAGTGAGTTGCAAGTCAGTCAGGGCTCCAGAGGGAGACCACTTTTTTTTTTTTTTTTTTTTTGCCTAAAATAAATTAATAATTAATTTTCAAATGGACAGCTGTAAGAGAAGACCCATCCTCCCTCCCCCTTGACCTGCTGTTTAGACACAAATTCAGCACTAGATCTTCCTAAATTCAGGACACATCTTTCGAGCTGTGGAGCAGAAGGCAGTGGACAGAAGAAGGAAACCGTCGGAGTGAAAGCTCCCATCCAAAAAGTGAGCCAAGTGTCATGAAGCTATTTCAGAGTCTGTAATCCTGTGCCCTGGGCTTTTTCTGGCCTGCTGTCCACACTGTAAATGTCTGGTGGGTTTCTGCAAGATGGGACTGCCTCTGGGCTCTGCCTACAGAAAGGGGTCTGGCACCCAGCATGCCTCCTGGTACCATTTCTCACAGCTGTTTGGGAAATACCCAAGAAAAGTATCCGGGGACTTCATCCTGCTGCAGACATAGATCTGTCTCTGTGACCCAGTGGCCACCAATGACTCCGTGGCCTATATCTCAAGGCTCTGAGTCAACAGGGGAGATAATGCAAGGCAGGATCTGAGCAGATAGAAGACGTGTTGGGAAATCTCCAGAGACCAGGGCTTCTGGGCTAAAATAGAGGTGTTTGCAGAATGGGAGGCCAGTTCTTCTTTGGACCTGGGGTCCAAGGAAAGAATCTGGACTCTGAGTTTAAGGTCAAGCCAGTTACCTACAGCACAGAGAGCCTGAGAGCCTGAAATATCAGGAGGGGCACTTTTGTTCCCAAGAGCACACACATCTCTCTTTTGGCTTTGGTTTGGGCTTTTATAGGGGGTAGATGGTATTTGTTTTGAGATAGGGCAGCCTCAAACTGTCCATAGACAAGATGACCTTGGATTTTGGTCCCCTTACCTCTGCCTCCTTAAATCCTGAGATTACAGCCTTGCACCACTAAACCCAGTTTTGTGCCATGCTAGGGTTCAAATCCAAGACTTCAACAAGATAGGAAAGCATTCTACAAACAAACCTATCTCCCTGCCCACTCTTATTTATTTATTTATTTGTTTGTTTGTTTGTTTGTTTGTTTGTTTATGATAGAGATTGAGGCATCTTGTTGAGAAAGAAGTGCTGCTGGGTATGGTACACACCTTTATTCCAGCACTTCAGAGGCAGAGGCAGGCAGATCTCTGAGTTTCAGGCCAGCCTGGTCTACAGAGTGAGTTCCAGGACATTCAGAGCTACAAAATGAGACTGTCTCAAAACAGAAAAGGCATGAGGGGAGGGGTAAAACAGGGAGCGGGGGCTAGTGAGCCTGGGAAAAGCGAATCCAAAAAGCCATTGTCTTTTTTGTTTTGTTCAAGGCAAGGTTTCTCTGTGTAGCCCTGGCTATCCTGAAACTCACTCTGTAGACCAGGCTGGCTCTCTCAAACTCAGAGATCAACCTGCCTCTGCCTCCTGAGTGCTGGAATTAAAGGTACATGTTGCACTGCCAGACAAAACCAATGTTTGTTTGTTTTTTTTTAAATTTTTTAACTGGGTCTTACTCTGCAACCTTCCAATTTTCTAGTAAGACCTCTAGAGTTCTGGGATTACAAGCATGGGCCACAACTTCCAACTCTATTTGATTGTTGGTTAGTTCTATTTTTAAAACAGATTTATTTTTACTTTATTTATGTACATGCACAGGTATAGGCATCCTCAGAGGCCAAGAGAGCAGTGGGTCTCCTGCAGCTGCAGTTTATAGGAAATTAGTTAGTAGTGATCTGTCTGATGTGGGTGCTGGAAACCAAACCTTTGTCTTCTAGAAAAACAATCATACCCTTAGCCACTTAGCTCTCCAGCCCCGGTTTTTTGTTTTTGTTTTTACTATTTTATTTTTGATGTGTCTATGTATGATTATATGCCACCTATGTGCAGATGCCCTTTGAGACTAAAGGAGAACATCAAATGTCTTGGAGCCGTTGGGGCTGGATGTTACAGGTGGTTGGGGACCACTGGACATGGCTGCAGGGAACCAAATTCAGATTCATTGCAGCAGCAGATGCTCTCACCTGCCGATCCTCCTCTCCAGCTCCTTGGCTTCTGGTTTTGGTGGGTTTTATTTAGGGCAGGGTAGTGGGATTATGTTATTACATTGTAAATAATTGTCCTGCCTACTGGTTTAATAAAAATGCTGATTGGCTGAAGGTAGACAGGAAGTGTGGGCAGGGCTACCAGACTAAAAAAACCTCTAAAAACAAAAAGAGCAGAATAAAGACACCAGAGAGACCCTAGATTAGACGCCAGCAGATGCGGAAGAAAAAAGATGCTGCTCTGAGAAAAAGTACCAAGGCACATGGCTAAACAAATTAATAAAAATAAATGAACATAAGATAAAAGTGCTAGCCAACAATATGTCTAAGCCATAAGTCAATCAACATAAATTTAATATAAACTTCCATATATTTCTCTAAGACTTTAAAACTAATAGTCCAAATCTTAAAACTAACCTAAGCCAAAAACTTAATACTACAGGGTTTTTTTGTTGTTGTTGTTAAAAAAAATTGTTTTGCTGTATAGCTCAAGTAGGCCTGGGACTCAACAGCATGAGCTAAGATTACCTCAGACTTATGGTAACTCTTCTTCTTCAGGCTCCTTCCGGAGTACTAGAATTATAATATAAGCATTAGCCACCAGAGCTAGCCATTCATGAGCCTTAAGTGGCAAAAGATATTAAATATACATCTTCCTGGAGATAAAAATGCATACAGGGGGCTAGAGAGATGGCTCAGAGGTTAATAGCACTGACTGTTCTTCCAGAGGTCCTGAGTTCAATTCCCAGCAACCGCATGGTGGCTCACAACCATCTATGATGACATCTGGTGCCCTCTTCTGTTCTGTAGGAACACATGGAGACAGAATGTTGTATACATAATCAATAAATATTTAAAAAAGAAAGAAAATGTATACTGTTGCTAAGCGTAGTAGCGTAGAGGCAGGCCATCTCTGTGTGTTTGAGACCAGCCTGACCTATATGTAGAGTTCCAGGCCAGCCAGGCTACATAGTAAGACCCTGTCTCAACAACAATAAAAAAAATATACTTTGTGTTTGATTCTTTTTTTCTTTTTCTTTTTTTTAAGTTTAGTTGTGTGTGTGTGCGCGCGCGCGTTCACATGTGCATTACATTTAGATATCACTATTCAATATCTGAACAATGCATGAGGGGCTGTTTTTGTTTGACAGTCTCCTTATACAGAGTCTCATTTAGAGCCAACTGAGCTTCAAATTCACAGAAATTCACCTGCTTCTAACTCCTGAATTCTGGGATTAAAGGAGTATATCATCACAGTTGGCTTGGCTGTTTTTGGTTTTGTCGGTGTTGGTGGTGGCTTTTCTTGAGACAAAGTACATGTAGCTCAGGCTAGCCTTAAATTTGGTAGCCAAGATTTCTGATCCCTCTGATTGTGCCTGTGGTATATCAATTAGAGTAACAAACATGTAGTGCTATATCTGGCAGGAATAGGAGAATACACTCTAGAACTCTGCTATATTAATTAATACACTAATCCAAACTTGCAATAAAATACTAATAAATCAGAGCTGGTGAGATAGCTTAGAGGTTAAGGACACTGACTGGTCTTCCAAAAGACCCGAGTTGGATTTCCAACATCCACACATAGACAAACAAAATACAAATAAATCACCAAAGACTCTACTACCTGCCACTAGGAAGCCTGAATAGTATTTGTGTATCTATTTGTTTATGTTTGTTGTTTGTTTGGTCTTCTTTGTGAGATAGTCTCATTTAGCCCAGGCTGGCCCCAAGTCTGCTGTGTAGCCACAGATGACCTTAATCACTGATACTTCTTTGTAGCTAAGAATGACTTTAATTTCTGATACTTCTTCCTTCACCTCTCAAGTGTGTGAGTTCTAGGCATAATTTATACTATTGACAAATGGGTTTTTTTTCTTTCCATATTTGTGAGTGATAATGGAGGTATAGAGGTAGGAGGCATGGTGAGCCTAACCCTAACCCATTCTAGCCTAGCCCAAGTCTGTTCTACTCTGCCCTATGGGTGTACACTCCAGGGCAGATCTCTGAGGCCCGTTTCAAGGAGGCTGGTTAACCATTGGCTCAGCCCTCAGGGCGAGATAATTCAGGTCCCCAGGGAACCTGCAGGGAAACCTGCCTGGCCTGCACTGTGACTGAGATCACTCTGACCCCAGTGGGAATGGGTGAGGACCTGGATCTGGGAGCTTTATCAAACTAAAGCATATTCCCTGCGTCAGCAGGCTGAAGGTCTGGATGTGTGTGTGATGGCAGAGGCAGAGAAGAAACTCTGCAAATGGTAAGAACTGAAAAATGTGAAGAATGAATCAGATTAGAAGTCACCTTAGTGCTGGCCCTACACTCCACACTGGTCAGAGTTCCCACTGCTAAGTAAGGGAAACATAAAATAAATTCCTTGGTCCCTCTTTGTTTTCTCCAATATTAGATGAGATGAATGTGGCATGCATGCTAGGCAACACACACACACACACACACACACACACACACACACACACACACACGACACTTCTCTGTCTTTAAGTGCTCACTGTGTGCTAGCCAGGATTTTACATAGATAATCTTTTTATTGTTGTTATTTGTTTATTTTTTGAGACAGGTTTTCTCTATGTAGCCCTGACCATCCTGGACCAGAGGATCTGCCTGCTTCTGCCTCCTGAGTGCCTGGATTAAAGTGTGTGCCACCACGTCCAGCTTTATGTGGATAATCGTATTTAATCTTCAGAAGCTTGTGCTCAGGGTTAGAACCCAGGACCATGGGCATTCTTTTTCTTTTAATATTTATTTATTTATTATGTATACAGTATACAGAAGAGGGCACCAGATCTCATTATAGATGGTTGTGAGCCACCATATGGTGGCTGGGAATTGAACTCAGGACTTCTGGAAGAACAATCAGTGCTCTTAACCTCTGAGCCATCTCTCCAGCTCTGACTTTTGGTATGGTAGGCAAGTGCTCTACCGCTAAGCTATACCCCAGCCCTCTTTCTTTCTTTTTTTTCCTTCTTTCAGATAATCTTCACTGGCCACATTTTAAGGATGAGATTCTAAAGTGGACAAAGCTAACCCTTCCTGGGGGTGATCCCAATGGGTGTTATGGGTGTGGGCACAGGCAGGCTGTCCAGGACCTTGAACCACAGAGCCATCTTGCCTAAGATCCCTTCTCTTCCACCTTCTTCTGATCTATCTACCTCTGCCATATGCTCTTCCTCTATTTTTTCACACTGAGTTCCTCACAAATCAAGGCCCTGGTAACTCTCCGAGAACCAGTTCACAGCGTACACTTTTGTTAGGCATCGAAGAAATCAAGTCTATCCCAGCAGAAAATGACCCTTTACCCACTGGTTAGAATTTAAGGTTCCCAGCTTAGCCAGGGATCACCTCTTAGGGATCCAAAGATGATTATTAGTGGCTACTGGTTTCTTTATGAATCATGAAATGGGCACATTTGTTAATTCAACTTTTTTTTTAACTTTATTTTATTTATTTATTTATTTATTTATTTATTTATTTGTCTTGGAGTTTGCCTGGAACTGGAACTACAGACAGTTGTTAGCTGCCATGTGGGTGCTGGGAATCGAACCCGGGTCCTCTGGAAGAGCCGATGATGCTCTTAACCGCTGAGCCATCTCTCCAGCCCCTCAACTTTTTTTTTTTTAAGCTAGACACAGTGGTGAAAGCTTGTAATCCCAGCACCCTGGAGATAGAGATGGGAAGATGAAGAGTTCAAGGTCAAGTTAAAAGCCAGCCTGGACAAGAACCAAGAAACTAAAACAAATTGGGGGCTGGAGAGATGGCTCAGAGGTTAAGAGCACTGACTATTCTTCCAGAGGACCTGAGTTCAATTCCCAGCAAAACCACATGGTGGCTCACAACCATCTATGATGACATCTGGTGCCCTCTTCTGTATACATAATAAATAAATAATAAATTAAAAAAACAAAATGTTCTTCCATGCGTAGGTCCTAGCCTGTATATATGGATGTATATTTGTAAACAGATGAGCAAAGTCTAAAAACTTAGGAGACTAAAAGGGGGTTTATTAGATGTTAAAAAAGATGAACAGTGGACAAAAAAAAAGACACATAGAACACATAGAAGAGCCACTGCAGGTGGTGGCTGTGGTGGTGGGCACAGCTTTGATCCCAACATTCAGAAGGCAAGAGGCATTCGGACCTCTGGGTTCTTAACTCATTGTACACAGTGAATCTCAAGCCATCTAGGGCCACATCGTGAGATCCTATCTCAACACCAACTATAATGTAAAGTGAAAAATATGTAAGTAATTGAAAATTTTGTCCTTTTGCCACAATGAATGTAGACTTTAAGACAAGAGTCTGAAGGAGAGCATTTACAAATAATCTCAATCATTTGACAATTCAATGCCAGAAACAGATTTCACTTTAAGGAGACTTTAGGGCTGGAAATGTGGCTCAGTGGTTAAGAGCACTGACTGTTCTCCCAGAAGACCCAGGTCCAATTCTTTTTTTTTTTTAATCTTTATTTATGTGCATTGGTATGAAGGTGTCAGATCTCTGAAACTGGAGTTACAAACAGTTGTGAGCTGCCATGTGGGTGCTGGGAATTGAGCCCAGGTCCTCTGGGAGAACAGCCAGTGCTCCCAACCCCTAAGCCATCTCTCCAACCCCTTCAAATCTTAGCATGCACATGTAACTACAGTTCCAGAGAATCCCATACCATCACATAGGCACACAGCTAGGCAAGATACCAACATACATAAAATAAAAATAAATCTTTTTTTAAACTTTCATTTATTTATTTATTTTGCCTTGGTGTTTGCCTGGGACTGAGTGTATGGACAGTTGTGAGCTGCCATGTGGGTGCTGGGAATTGAACCCGGGACCTCCGGAAGAGCAGTCAGTGCTCTTAACCGCTGAGCCATCTCTCCAGCCCCCAAAATAAATCTTAAATAAATAAAATAAGTAATAGCTGGGTAGTGGTGGTGCATGCCTTTAAGCCCAGAACTTGAGAGGCAGAGACAGGTGGATCTCTGTGAGTTTTAGGCCAGCCTGTCTACAGAGCTAGTTTTAGGATAGCCAGGGCTATGCAGAGAAATCCTGTCCTGAAAACAAAACACACAAAAAGAACTTAAATAAAATGTTTTGTTCCTTATAAGAGTGAAAACATATTTAAAAACTAACTTGGCAGGCTGGAGAGATGGCTAAGAGCACTGACTGTTGTTCCAGAGGACCTGAGTTCAATTCCTAGCATCCACATGGCAGCTAACAACTGTCTATAATTCCAAGATCTGATACCCTTACACAGTTATACATGCAGGCAAAATAAATAAATATTAAAAAATAACCTGGCAATAAAATCATTTTTTATCCTGAAATGACTGTGTATAGATTGTTGAATGTCTTCCATGGGAGAGACACAGTGAACAAAATAGGCAAAATGCCACACCCTTGTATAGCTTATAGTATGGTTGGGACAAAAAGACAATAATAAAAAATTAAGCTGGGCACAGTGACACATGCCCATAATCCCACACTTGGGATGTTGAGGCAGGAGGAGCTTGAGCTCAGGTTAGCTTCGGGGCTAGAGAAATGGCTCAGTTCCCTGCACCCACATGGTGCCTCACAGCTAAGCAGAATTTCTGTTCCAGGGGATCCAATGCCCTTTTCTAACTGCCATAGGTATTTACATATAAAATAAATACATCCAAAAAGAAAATATTCTATAGTTAACCTTCGACTATGTTCCCAGACTCTATATCAAAAAAATATTCTGTTGAAGGCTGGAGAGATGGCTCAGTGGTTAAGAACACTGGCTGCTCCTACAGAGGTCCTGAGTTCAATTCCCAGCAACCACATGGTGGTTCACAACCACCTGTAATGGGATCTGATTCCCTCTTCTGATGTACATGAAGGCAAAATACTCATATACATAAAATAAATAATAAATTTTTAAATTCCACTGGTCTTGAGGTAAATAAAACACATGGCCAGAATCCTAGAAGGACCAGGGTTCCAATGTGCTGTTCAGCAGCAAAGATTGCATTATAGCCTCATATGTGGCTCATGCATGAGCTGTGTCCTCAGTCCTTTATTTTTGTACTTTTTATTTTATTTTATTTTATTTAAACTTTATTTATTTATTTATTTTGCCTTGGTGTTTGCCTGGAACTGGAACTACAGACAGTTGTTAGTTGCCGTGTGGGTGCTGGGAATCGAACCCGGGTCCTCTGGAAGAGCAGACGGTGCTCTTAACCGCTGAGCCATCTCTCCAGCCCCTGTACTTTTAATTTTAAGGCAGTGTCTCCTTAAGTTGTTCTTGTAGACCTAAAATTGTGAGCCTCATGCCTCAGCCTCTAGGTAACGAGGACAATAGGCCTAGGCCATCAAGCAGGGTTTCTAGTTTTCATCAGGAGACTTCAAAGAGAAAATGATGCTGAACAATGACTCAAAGGAACAGGGACAAATGCACTGGGGTCTGGGAAGGGAGTTGCAAGTCATGGAGGTAGACAGGTAAGTGACTCTGGAGGGCAGGAGGCCCCACAGACTACCGTGCTATTTATTGCCATGGTGCTAAGGCAGATCTTGGTAAGGACAACAGACAGACAAGTAGCCAAGGACTGAGTTCTGCTGATTTTTAGTGATGGGAGCCTAGGAGACACTGAACAAGAAGCCTGAGAAACAGTGGTCCCTGAAAGCCAAGTCAGGGAGATATAACAGGGTATGTATCTGCTGCTGGCTCAAACATTGTGGAGGATTGTTGAGCTGAACCGTTCAAAGGTCATTACTACTGTGGACAAGGACACTCTAGGTAGTAGGCTGGTTGTACAGATTGGTTGTGTGCACCGAAACCATAAACACAAGGCTAACATAAACAGAACAGGGCATGGGCAGTAGGCAAGAGAGAAAGGGGATCAAGGGAGGGTTGTAGCCTGGTGCAGCACCAAGTGCCTGTCACCTGAGCCCCAACGAAGATGGGGAGTTCCAGGCCAGTCTGGTCCACATAGTGAGTCCCTGTCTGTGAAAACTGGAAACAACAGCCGGCCTTTGTGACATGCATACATGTAACCCTAGGAAGCAAGAAGGTCGGTTCAAGGTCATGCTGGGCTACATAAAGTAATGGAGGCCAGCCTAGGCTATATGATACTTTGTCTCAACACAAAAACTAAACATGTTGGGTATGATGACTCATGCTTTTGATCCCCATCCCCCCAAGCAGAGGGATTTCTGGGAACTTAAGGCCAACCTGGTCTACATAGTGAGTTACAGACTAGCCAGAAATACTCAAAAGCAAACAAAGGAAAGGAAACCAATAAAGCACATTAAGGAAGGGAGGGAAAGAGAAGAGAGAAGGGAAGCTGGGAGGCTCGATTAGAACAGCGCTGGGAGGCTGGAGAGATGGCTCAGCGGTTAAGAGCACCCTCTGCTCTTCCAGAGGACCCGGGTTCGATTCCCAGCACCCACATGGCAGCTAACAACTATCTGTAGTTCCAGGCAAATAAATAAATAAATAAAGTTTTTTTAAAAAAAAAAAATTAAAAAAAAAACAAAAACAGTGCTGGGTTAAAGGCTTTGGCACCACACCCAGATTAAACAAACAACAACTGAATCTCCTTTAATTACCTAAACTGGCCCTAAACTTACAACTCTACCAGGTCTGCCTCCCAAATACTGAATAACAAGGCCTGAGCCAGCACAGCTAATCGCCCAGTCTGAGTTTTTAACAAGCGGCCAGAACAAAGAGAAATGAGGTAAGAGATTCGGAATGGGAGAGAATTCGAGAATGACTCAAGGATTTAACCCACAGGGAAGAGAGAGAACCTTCCATTTTTCCTCTGATCCTTAGACCCCTTAGAACCCAACAAAACATTTCATGATCTGTGAACCATTCATGCATCTCTCTCCGGGCATTGGATGTTCTTTCTGCCTGGGTGCCCTGCATCTCTCTGCCCTGGCAAGTGTCTGCCTGTTTTCCCAGCACCTGTACACACGGGACTCCAGAATCTTTGTGATGTTCTCTGGTATCAGTATCACTTCTTAGGTTTTTTTGTCGCTTGTTACAACAATTTTTTTTTTTTTCACTTTTGGAGACTCGCATATGTTACATAGCCCAGGCTGGATTAGATCTTTCAATCGTTCTTCTCTGCCTCCTGAGTAGTCAGGATCCCAGGCAGGGTATCAATGTCCCAAGTGGACACTTTTAGCACACTACCAGTCCCAGATCTGTCTACTCATGTGGCTTTATGAGGGGTAGTCTTTGTCTTGGCTTCCTTTCTATTATCAATTCCTGGTACAAACAGATTTTTCAGATTTTAGTTTTCAGATTTTTTCTTTGTTTGTTTGGTCTTTTGATACAGGGTTTCTCTGTGTAGCCCTGGCTGTCCTGGAACTCACTCTGTAGCCCAGGTTGGCCTCTAATTCAGAGAGATTCACCTATCTCTGCCTTCTGAGTGCTGGGATCAGATCAAAGACATACATTACAACCTCTCTCTTTTCTGATGATTTACTTATTGGATTGGTGCTTTGCCTACATGTATGTCTATTCAAGGGTATCAGATCCCCTGGAACTGTTACATACAGTTGTGAGTGGCCATGGAGGTGCAGGGACTTGAACCCAGGCCTTGTGGAAGAACAGCCAGTGCTCCTAAACCACTGAACCATCTCTCCAGCCCTTCATTCTTTCCCCTCACCATGCAGATCTCTGTAATTTCTGTGAGCTTAAGGTCAGCCTACAGACTAATATATGGAGTTCCAGGCCAGCCACAGTTAAACAGTTTTTTCTTTTTTACTTTGTTTCTGGTATTTTTAAAAGATTTGTGTTTTAGCCAGGCATGTGGCATACTCCTTTAATTCCAGTGCTCAGAAGGCAGAGGCAGACAGATCTCTGATATTCAAGGTCAACATGGTCTACAGAGTGAGTTCTAATAGCCAGGGCTACATAGAAAGACCCTGTCTTGAACATAGCCCCCCAAATTACTTTTTCATTTTTAGTTACATGTATGTATTTGTCTGAGAATAGATGCACATGAGTGCAGTGCCTGCAGTACCCTCCGAGGCAGGGGGAGGCAGGGGGAGGCAGAGGCATCGGATGCCCAGGAGCTGGAGTCACAGGAGGATTTGAACTGCCTCACTTGAGTACTAGGAACCTGACCTAGTTCTGCAGAAACCACTGAGCCATTGTTACATCTCCCCTTTTTTTGGGGGGGGGGCGGGCAGGGGCAGTTGCTTTGAGACAGAGTCTCATCATGTAGTGTCGACTAGCCTGAAATTAACTTTGTAGACCAGACTTACCTCAAACTCAAAGAGATCTGCCATTCCTTATCTCCCAAGTGCCGGGATTAAAGGTATGTGCCATCCTGCCAGGCTTCTGGTATTTTTATAGTTGTAATGGTTAGCCTGGCAGTGGTGATATATGCCTTTAATCCCAAGCACTCAAGAGGCAGAGGCAGGGGAACTCTGTGAATTCAAAAGTAGCCTGGTCCACAGGACAGTTCTAGGGCGGCTACACAGAGTATAAGAGTCCAGGGAAACAGAAGGAAGATCCTGAGTCAACAGCATGTAAGAGCAACGAGCATTTATTTTACCAGCATATGTGGGATTGTTCACCTGTACAAAATGGTGATAACCCTGAGAGGAGCGTGCTGGCTCCTTTTAAGCACGGTTGGGGGAATTTCAGGAAAAGTTAGGTCATCTCAAATCTAATTGGTTAAGCAAGCAGCAGTTATATTACTACATTTTTAATTGGTTGAGGTTTTTTTTTCTTTGACCATCTTTAGGTAAATTTCAAAGGGGTTGTAGGAACTGTCCTCGACATTGTGGGGTAGACTCAGGCCTTGTTTCTGCTCCCTCCTTGTCCCTGAGTATAATTTATTGATTAATGGCCTTTTAGGGGAGTGACATCTGTTTGTCTCTCTCAGAGAACTGAAACTTAAATTTAGTTTTGACAGTGGGGGAGTTTAACCCCTTCATTACCACCTTGAGATTAGTTCCATCTCGAATCCTTGAGATGCCTTTGGTTCAGGGGCTGATATTGGGATTTTATCATCATCAGCTTAATGGTACTTAGAATTATCATTTAGTTATAGCATCAGTGACCTTCAGTGACCTACAAGCCAACAGCAATTAGCAGAAGCAGAAGGACCAAGGGACCAATGATGCTGACAGAGTTCCTTACCTAGAAGAAATCTGGAAATGGGAATGGGGACCATTGTCATTTTTATTTTATTTTCGGTCCCCTATGACAGGAAATTTCCCTTTGATCTAACACCCCATCCTTGTGGTGGACAAGGGGCAATGTATGCTTCCATAAATACTTCCTACTGGGTCTAGGATGTTGTTGTCAGAGCACAGGAAGTTTGGAATGTTAGTCAAATGCGAGGAGTGAATTCAGGTAATGGGTCATTTATCAGAAGCATCTCATTTGTTGACTCAGGGCTGGAGAGATGGCTCAGTGGTTAAGAGCACTGACTGTTCTTCCAGAGGTCCTGAGTTCAATTCCCAGCACCCACATGGCAGCTAACAACTGTCTGTAATAGCAAGATCTGACACCCTTACACAGTTATACATGCAGGCAAAACACCAGTTCACATAAAATAAATAAATAAATATTTCTTAAAAAAAAAAAAAAAAAAACTTCTGCTTTAAAAAAAAAGGGGGGGGGCTGGAGAGATGGCTCAGTGGTTGGGAGCGCCATCTGCTCTTCCAGAGGACCCGGGTTCGATTCCCAGCACCCACATGGCAGCTAACAACTGTCTGTAGTTCCAGTTCTAGGCAAACATCAAGGCAAATAAATAAATAAATAAAGTTTTTTAAAAAAAAAGTAATAAAAAAAAAAAGAAGACTGTGCTTTGTTTAGGCAAAGTGGGACAATTAATTCTCCAGTGTCCTGCTTGTCCCCAGTCTGGGTCAGGTCCTGGGGGCAGGTGTTGTACTGGTGCATCTGGTCCAGCAACCAGTATTACCAGTAATCCAGGTGGTAGCCTCATGGTGGTCTGTATTTTCCTTGGAGACCTTGGGATCACTGTTAGGAGTCTCTGTCTGTCCTGATAGGCTTTTTTGTTAAATAATTTAAATGTCATATTTATCAGATCTTTGACAGGTTTGAGGACCATTATCTATCAAATACATTTGAGCTAAACAAATCTAGGCTTAATCTTGAAAATATATCTAGGGGCTGGAGAGATGGCTCAGCGGTTAAGAGCACTGTCTGCTCTTCCAGAGGACCCGGGTTCGATTCCCAGTACCCACATGGCAGCTCACAACTGTCTGTAGTTCCAGTTCCAGGCAAACACCAAGGCAAATAAGTAAATAAATAAAATAAAGTTTTTTTTTTTTTTTTAAAAAAAAGAAAATATATCTAATTTTGGTAGCAACAGTCAAACCAACATGTGACCTCATAGATATATTAGTCAAACGGACCGCTCTCAGGTCTTGTTTTATTTTATTGTGGTGATATACTGTATATCTAGTAAAGATTGCCTGAAGATCAGAGAACAGAGTCAGAGTTAGCCACAGAGGTCAGGGAGTGATGGAAGGGGGTGGGGGCAGAGGCAGAGATAAATCCGGATCTCTGTGGGCTGCCTGAGATTGATCCAGTCCTGGAGAGAAATGGAGCCAGGCAGTGGTGGCACACGCCTTTAATCCCAGCACTGGAAAATTTGAAACAGGAAGTGATATGGCTGGGCAGAGAATGGAATATAAGGCGGGAAGAGACAGGATCTTCTTCTCAGCTCAGGAGTTGGCAAGGTGAGAAGCTGTGTTCTATTCCTCTGTCTCTCTGATCTTTTAGCATTTGCTCCAATATTTAGGTCTGACTTTTTGTTATTAATACCAGTTAGGATTCGTGCTACATCTTATAAGCATTTTTTAAGTCATAGATATAAGACATTGGACATTATGGGAACAGTTAGACTACACATTTTTATAGACCATAGATGTGATGTCAACAATTTTTTTAAAATATTTATTTTTATTTTATGTGAATTGATGTTTTGCCTGCATGTACAACTATGTAAGGGTGTCAGATCTTGGAATTACAGACAGTTGTTAGCTGCCATGAGGATGCTGAGAATCGAACTCAGGTCCTCTGGAAGAACAGCCAGTGCTCTTAACCACTGAGCCATCTCTCCAGCCCAATGTCAACAATTTTTAAGAAACAGGTTTGAACTTCTCCATGGAACTCTGGATAAGTAAGAGCTTCAGTCTTGTCAGTTCATAGAAGGCTAGTCATACAGAACCCTGTAACCAGGAGGAAGGGCTATGACATGATGATGAATTATTAACATGTATTTTTTAATCATATATTATGTTTTTAAATGAGTTTTATAGGTATAACACCTTAAATAAGCGTACAAATATATAAAGTATAACAAAAATAACCTTAAATTTGTATTAATACATAAAAATCCATACCAATGTGAAATATTTGAGACTAGTAGGTTTTTTTTTTCATGACTAATAATAATTCTTAGCTAGTCCCCCTAAATGATGGCAAATATTATATCCCACCTGATCTGAATGATCAAAAACCATTTATCTTGAGAAAATTTGAGATAATAGCCAAATTCTGGGGCAAACTTGTAACATTTGCCATCCAGCTTCAGAACTGTTTGCATGCAGAGGGATTTGCTGTGGAATAATCTTTTGTACATTATATATTACTCTCGTTGGCAAATAAAAAATTGATTGGCTGAGAGCTGGGCAGGAAGAGATTGATCTTCAGAGCCAGACTAGGAGAATTCTGGGAAGGGAAAGGGCAGAGCCAGAGAGTGATCTGCAAATGTAGAGAAGCAAGGTAAGAATGCCTTACTGAGAAAAGGTACCAAACCATGTGGCTAAACAGATTGGAATTGTGGGTTAATTTAAGTGTAAGAGGTAGTTAGTAACACGCCTAAGCTATTGGCCAAGCATTTATAATTAAATATAAGCCTCTGTGTGATAATTTGGGAAGCAGCTGCCAGGTATTTGGGAACAGGCAGTTGGGATAGAAATCCTCCAATTACAGGGATTGGCATACATGTTTTCTGTCCTGTAGTCTTTCCCTGTCTTGAAAAACAAACAAAAAGTATTTTTGAAGGCAAAAATCACTAGAAAGTGAATATGTATGCCAAAGGACATGTACATCTTTTTTTTTTTGGTCTGGTCTAGAACTCAGAGATTTGTCTGTCTCTGCCTCCTTAGTGCTGGGATTAAAGATGTGTACCATTACCTCCCAGTGGGCATATATATCTTAAATTCTCAAGTGTTCCAAAGAGACTGACCTAGTTATCTTATATATGAGAATTATAGGAAGTATGTGTGTGTGAGGGGAAGAGTTTCCTTGAGCACAACTGCACATATTAGAGAGACAGGATTGAACTATATATCCCAAGGGGGTAGACTTGAAGCAGGCAATTCTCCTGCCTCAGCCTTCCAAGGCTATGATTAGAGGTTGTGTGAACACGCTGAACTGACACTGATTATTCTTATCCCTATTTCCAGGCTATACAAATTTTGCTTTGTTTTTGTTTTTGAGATAGGGCCTTAGATAACCCAGACTGGCCTTGAACTCACTATGTAGTGGAGGGTGATTTGGGGCTCCTGGTCTTCCCTTCTTAACCTAGCAAATATTGCAGGTACAGGCATGGGCCACTATACTCAGCTTGCCTTGTTCTTTAAAAAGGGATTTTATTCACATACTTCAGGTTAGCCTCAGACTTTAACTTGGGATCTTCCTGTCTCCGCCTCTGGAATCCTGGAAAACAAGTATTCACCACCATATTGAAGTCAGCTACTTTATTTATATTGAGACAGTCTCACTTTGTAGCCCAGGCTAGCCTATAATTCACGATCTTACCCAGGGTGGCTATGAATTTCCAGGAGCCCTTCTGCTTTTGCTATCCTGTGCTAGGATTACAAGAAGGCCTTTGTTTGTTTAAAGACAGGATCTCACTATGTAGCTGTGGCAGTCCTGGAATTCACTAGGTAGACCAGGCTGGTCTTGAACTCAGAGATCCACTTGCCTTTGCTTCCCAAGTGCTGTGATCAAAGGCATGCACCACAACACATGGTTCTGGAGTACTAGACTGCAAACCATGATATCCTGCTAATTTTTATGTTTTTTTTATAATTTCATCAGAGCTGTAACATCTCCTGGAAATATATGTAGAATTCAGTAGTTAAAGAGTGCTTGCTTCACATACATATGTAGGAAGCCCTGGATTCAATGCTTGGCACCAGAGGCAGGGGTTTGAGTTCAAGGCCAACTTTAGTTACATTGTGAGTACTAGGCTAGTTACCACAACATAGCAACCTTGTCTCAAAATAAGAGTGAACCAAGGCTGTGTTCCTACTCAGAATGAAGAAAGCTGAAAAGAGATTGCTCGTAACAAAGAAGATAACTACAAAATTACAGCTCTTCTTGAACCGGTCAGAGAGGTCAGACCTCGGGTCACAGAGCACCAGGGTAATCTAGAAGTCAAGGCAAGACAGGCGCCTGAAAATAAGAGACAAGGTGAACAGGCCCTCCAAGCAGAGCAAGGGAAAAACACCCTCTGGCAGAAGGAATTTTTGCTAGTATCTTGGACAAAGAGCTTGAGTGAGGACTGTTATGGTAGCAGACAGTCTCTGAACTCACAGCCTCTTCCCCACGGGCCACTTTTGGGGCTCAGGAGGAAGACAGGAGGCTGTACGGGGCCTCCCTGGGTGAGTCAGTCAGGAGAACTGGATGCTGAGGAAGGCCTGGAGATGAGCGGAGAGAACGGGGGAGGGGAGGGTATGGAGAGAAGGAGGAGTTGGGTGTCTTATGAAAAGGTAGAAACCTCAGCTACTAGGAAAGGGGCAGTTGTCTTTCTGTGAGACAATGGAAAGCAGAATGTTCTGTCTCTGAGAGGGCCAGCAAAGCCCTGTGCTCTCTTAGGATCCTATTTAGACCAATGGTTTGGGGAGCAGAGTCTTACCCACTGCGGGATATTTGACAATGGCTGGAGACATTTTGTTTGATGTATGTGGGGCTGGGGTTGCTTCATGGAGGCCTCTGACAGTAGAGGCCTGGGATGCTGCTAATCGTACTAAATATACAGTACGTCACACACCCCTTTCCCCTATAAATAAAGACTCCTCTAGACAGGAATATCATTAGCTCTCTGGTTGATTGGGAAGGTCTGCCTTCTAGGTCTCTGGTGCTGGGGAAGAGGCAGAAAACTGAGCCCATGACATGAAGAATTGTCCCTTTGGCTAGTCTAGACAAAAACACCAAGCTCCAAATTTGGTGAGGAGCAATAAAAAGATAAAGTGGTTTGCTCAGTGTGGTGGTGCAGACTTTCAATCCTATCACCATGGAAGGCAGATAGATACAACTCTGTGAGTTTGAGACCAGCCTGTTCCACATAATGAATTTTAGGACAGCCAATACTAAATAAAGAGACCCTGTCTTCAAACCCCAAAAATAATAAAGTGGAGCTCCATAGAGGAAGACACCCAAAGTCTATATCCACACACACACATGTGCATACACCTGAACACAGACACACAACACAACAACAAATACACATGTATATGGTACATGTGCACAAGATAAAATACAAAGAGCTAGCCGGGTGGTGGTGGTGCCCACTTTTAATCCCAGCACTTGGGAGGCAGAGGCAGGTTAATCTACAAATCCAGGACAGTCAGGATTGTTACAGGAGAAACCTTGTTTGTTTGTTTTTCTTTCCCCCCCCCAAAAACAAAAACAAAAACAAAAAAAAACCCTAAAACGAACAACAAAAAAACCCACAAAGTGCTGAGAGATAAAAATAATAACCTTGGGAGGTTTCATAAAACTTGTAGATATCTATTTCCTCTCTCCTTCTCTTATTCTGCACCTTCTCTCCTATCCCCCTCCCCCCAAGGTCTAGCTGCGTAACCCTGACTGGTCTAGAACTCTACATAGACTGTTTTTTTAATTTGCTTATTTTTATTTGTTGAGACTGGGTCTCACTAGGTAGCTCTGGATGGGTTACCATGTAGACCAGGCTGGTCCTGAATTTATTGCTACCTCCTGAGTGCTATAAATACAGATGTGAGCTGCCACACCCACTTCAACTATTTTTTAATTCTTTGATATATGAAAAGTATATGACTGGGTGTGGTGACTCACACCTGCAATCCTAGAACTTGGAAGGCGGAGGCAGAAGTATCACGAGGTGTTCAGGTCATTCAGGGCAACATATTGAGTTCAAGGCCAGCCTCAGCTTGTGGGGGTGTTGCGGGGAGGCACCCTGTGAGAGGGAGGAGGTTGATTTTCTGGAATCTTTATCCACTGCCATATTTTACTTTCAGTTATTAAGGAGGAGCCGGTAGATGTCGGTCTGCGGTGTCCATGGTAATGGCAGTTTTCTACACGCCCCCCCCCATGCCCCTGCACTCCCACATTGGCCCGTCCTTGCAGGGGGCTTTTGAGTCCTGGTTTGAGATGCAAGGACTCTAAATCCCAGCAGGCCTTGCATATTCAGACTTTACCCCGCCAGCCAATAGAGTAGGTCACAGAGGACAGCAGGTGTGGAAATGGGCAGGTGAGACCGAGTCACGCGGGGCACTGGGCGTGGTTTCCTGGATCTGTTTCATAGTTCATATGCTTGTTCCAGTAACGGGCGGCAGAGTTGTCCTACCTGCCGCTGCTGCTGCTGCCCCAGCCAAACTCTGCACGTAGCTGCAGCACCAGCAGCACCAGCAGCCAGGCTGTAGGGTGAGAAGCAAGGAGCATTCCTTAGGAGCCGCTTGAGGATCTCACTAGAGCTCCCTTCTCATCCTTCCCATGAGACCTTGGTCCTTGTGTAGTGGCCTTGATTGGACCTACCCCACCATTGGCGGTTTTATCAGTAGAGCAATCCCCATAACTCCATCTTATATCTCATGGTGGAATTGGGGCAACTGAGCACCAGGGAATTGTTCGGGTTGCTTAGCGCCATAGACGGGGAGCTGTGGGACGGAAGTCAGAAGACATGATTCAGGCCTTAGTTCCCTGACTTTCTAGAAGCTCCGTTGCTTTTGAACCTCTCTGATATCTCGGCTCCCGCTTGTTGCAAATGGCAGGGAGATGGCCCTCTATTCTTCCTGGGCTACTTCTCTAAAGGAGTTGAAGTGAAGAGATGAGGGGGGAGGATTTATGAAGAAGTATAGTCAGATGAGATCCTACCAAATCTCCCTCAGCAAGGAGAGGCAAGACTGCTAGGCACTGGTGGTGTCTTTGGACACTGTTACTTAAAGTTCCTCTAAGCGTTATGGGCACCCATAATATGCTATGCACCACATTGTCTCAAAAAATGATCCTGAACTGGGCTTGGGCACATGCCTTTAATCCCAGCACTTCAAAGGCAGGACTCTGTGAGTTCAAGGTTTTCCCGGTCTACACAATGAGTTCCGGGAAAGCCAGGGATATGAAAAGAGAAGATGTCTAAAAAACAAAATTATCTTGCAGTTTAGAACAATGTAATAGTTCCCAGACAGAATCCCAGAATGCAGAACTAAATGGAAAGCAGATACGCTCCCAGACTATGGAAGCACTATGTACAAGTGATACTGATAACCTGGGGACCAGCACGATGATTTCGAGTGTGTGTGTATCAGGGCCTCTCCACTTTACTGCCTCACCTAGGCCTTTAGGTGATCTTTTTAGCCTTTGGTCCTCCAGCATCTGCCTGGCCCAGCATGATTGATTCTACTTGGTCAGATTATAGTCCAGTGGCTGCAGAGGTTCATCTTGCTGAATCTTCTGAGCCTTTGAAGGGAAGATGTGGATTCATCTTGTTCCTGTTGTTCTGACAACCCCACCCCCATTAAAAAAAAATTAACAGTTTGCTCAATGTTCGGGGACTGTTGAAAACGTACCTGTAGCAGAAAGACATAGTGGGTGGCATAGCACTAACCAGGCCAGTGGGACAGGGTGTGCACGATAGAAGCATATCTGAGGTCAAGCTCTTGGTGTGGCCTTTTTGAAATCTTTTAAAGATTAATTGATTTATTATGTATACAGTATACAGAAGAGGATACCAGATGTCATCATAGATGGTTGTGAGCCACCATGTGGATGCTGGGAATTGAACTCAGGACCTCTGGAAGAACATTCAGTGCTCTTAACCTCTGAACCATCTCTCCAGCCCCCTTTTTGTTTTTTTCTGTTTTTGTTTAAAAAAAACTTTATTTATTTATTTGCCTTGGTGTTTGCCTGGAACTGGAACTACAGATAGTTGTTAGCTGCCATGTGGGTGCTGGGAATCGAACCCTGGTCCTCTGGAAGAGCAGACGGTGCTCTTAACCGCTGAGCCATCTCTCCAGCCCCCTTTCTGAATTTTTTTTTTTTAAACTTTATTTATTTATTTATTTGCCTTGGTGTTTGCCTGGAACTGGAACTACAGACAGTTGTTAGCTGCCATGTGGGTGCTGGGAATCGAACCCGGGTCCCCTGGAAGAGCAGACGGTGCTCTTAACCGCTGAGCCATCTCTCCAGCCCCCTGAATTTTTTAATAATCTGTTTGTTTTGAGCCTGGAAGTTAACAGCAGCCATTGACCTCTTCCTCTCAGACTTGAGACACTTTACCCAGCTTGAAATAGTTTCTAAAGGAAGGCCCAGGTTTTTACTTTGCTCTGGACTCTACAAATTTTGTAAATTCAAAAATTCTATTTTTGGGCCAGGCAGTGGGAGCACTTGGCAGGCAGAGGCAGAAGGATCTCTGTGAGTTCAAGGCCAGCCTGGTCATCAAAGGGAGTTCCAAGATGGCCAGGGCTACATAGAGAAACCCTGTCTGGAAAGCAAACAAAAGAAAACTAAAACAAAGAAACAAAATTTTCATGTTCAATGGAGGGAAAAGATAATCCACTTAGAGAGAGAGAGAGAGAGAGAGAGAGAGAGAGAGAGAGAGAGAGAGAGCAGAAAATGGTTCCACCCAGGGAAGGGAGGAGTTGTGTAAACAGAAGGCTGAGGTAGACGTCTGGGAGTCTGATCTCACTGCAGGTGCCTGAGTCTGGTAGTGTGTGCCTGTGGCTGTGTTAAGTATGGTGTGAGTATGTGTGTGTGTGTGGTGTTGTGTGTTCCCCCAATGTATCAGACAATGAGTGTGAATATGTAGAGCCTGCAGTGCTTGTAAGTGCATATGATGAAGGATTGTTTGAGTGTGAGACTGTATACTAGCATGAGTGGTGCGTGAAATTATGTGAGATGCATGTGTGATTATGGCATGTAGGGGTGTGGTGTGAGTGATGTGTAGGTGTGTGCCTCTGTACATGAGGGTCTGCCAGGGCAGGGACAGTCACGGGGCAGTGTGACAGTTACTTATGAGGTGCTGCCACTGGGTAAGGGACGGAAGTGTACGCACAGGGAGAGATGGGATAAACTAAAAAAGGTCCTTTATACAAATCCCTACTTTGGGAGAACTGAGATGCACAAGGTGTTGGCCAAAAGGCCCAGCAGAGCAGTCAACAAATTCATCTTTTTCCAGTGATATTCAGTGAAATAGCCATCCTTTTATTAAATTAACAACAACAATCTCCTCCAAAAAAACAAAAGAACCCTCCCACTTCACCTCCCTCCAAGAGTAACTGCAAAACTAGAATGGGAAGGGGAGGGAGGCTATGAGATTCTGGAAACCATTTGGAGGAAGGATTGCCGTGCCCCCCCTCTCCTGGGTCCACACCCACACTCTGGAGGACTGACCTCTCTGTGACCCACTCAGTAACACACATGATCCCACAGAAGTTGATAAGGTGACCAGCTCAGAGCAGTATATAAACAGCCCCACCCAAGACACACCTAGAGGACCCAGGGCAGGTGGCAGAGGACAGGACGGCCCCTGAGCTGGTGAGACTTGGGATAAGTGTGGTGACTTCCACAGAGAGCTGAGAAATGCCAGCCTAGGGGTCTGCAGACTCATGTCATCTCGGGTAGAAGGAAGAGAAAAATAGAGGAGAAAGATGTGGGTTAAGAGATGTTCCCCAGAGACTGGCCATGGTAACCTTTAGAGGCTGAAATAAGAGGACCAAAAAGTTTGACAGACTAACCAGCCTGTTGTTAGTCTGTCAGATCCAACAAACCCCCAAAGAATCCTATCACTTAGGAGGCTGAGGCCAGAGGATCAGTGCTAGTTTTAAGGCACACCTGGCTACAACTTGGAATTCAGGACAGGTTTGGTTAGAGTGAAACTATCATAAAAGGCTGTCCCTGAGGACTCTGCCCCAGGCCCAGGCAGGAATGCTGGGTTTCTGATCCCTACTCTCTCACCTGACCAGTGATCTTGGGCCAGCATTTGCTCAGTGAAATGAGCCACATGGCCTTCTTGGGAGGCTATGGGATGGTCCCTTTGCTGGGCTAGTGGGATGAGGGAAGCACCTTATAAGCTGAGGAGGGCCGGGAGAAGGTCTGCCCAGGTTTGGAGGACAGCTGCTTCAAACTAGAGGTTTGGCCAGCTTCTCAATCCTCCTGCCCACACATGAGACTCCCCTTCTAGGGCTCCTGTTTGAAGCTGAGAAAACTGCCTAGGGAGGTCTTTCCCCACTAAACCCCCTATTTTTGATTAAGAGACCTTTGTCAGAGGTTGTCTCTTTAAGGCAGGAAGCTTTCCACAGACAGCTCAGTAGAGAAACTAGCAGTGTGCCACAATACAAATGAGGTCATTGTTTGGCCAAGTGAAGTCCAAACTTCCCCAGCTAGGTGACCACAACAGCAAGCATGAAGCTGACTTGTTCCAAAGGGGCTTCTAGATTCCTTCACAACTCTACCAGTCTCTTAGGCCAACCTCCCTATTCTTTTCAGGAATTATTGTTCCCTAGAGCAAGTTCTCCTAGAGCAGACGTAACGTTCCTCTTTTCAAGATTCCTTTTTTATCTGTGTTCCTCAGGGAATAGAATAGTCTGGTATTTCCAAGGCAACTAGGTGCTAATTAGTTCCTTAAGAATGGCTTGGTGGGTTTTTATGTGTGTGTGTTGGGGGTGGGGTGGGGTGGGGCATAGGAGTATTAAGATAGTCTCTGGCTGGCCTGGAATTTTATAGTCACCAGGCTAACTTTAAAACTCAACAACAGGGGCTGGAGAGATGGCTCAGCGGTTAAGGGCACCATATGCTCTTCCAGAGGACCCGGGTTCGATTCCCAGCACCCACATGGCAGCTGACAGCTGTCTGTAGTTCCAGTTCCGGGCAAACACCAAGGCAAATAAATAAATAAAGTTTAAAAAAAAAAACAAAAAAAAAAACTCAACAACAGCAGGGCAGTAGGGGTACACACCACTCAGGAAGCAGAGGCAAGCAGATTGCTATGAGTTTGAGGCTAGTCTGGTTTAGAGAGTTCCAGGGCAGCAAGACTTTATAGTCTGTCTAGAAAACAAAACAAAACAAACTTCTGTTCCCCGAGTGAACTACCATGCCCTGCCCTATAACACTTTACTGTGTTGGTACCTGTGTGTTCAGCAGGTGGTTTAGTACAAGAGTTATTGGTGCCATAGGCAGGCAGACAACTGCATGGCCAGGACGCTGAGACAGTTCAGATCCAGCACCAGAGACAAGCAGCATAGCAGAGGTTCTGGAACTGTATCTGTATGGTCCTGGCTGTCTTGGAACTCCCTCTGTAGACCAGGCTAGCCTCAAACTCAGAGATCCACCTGCCTCTGCCTGATTAAAGGCCTGTGAAACTCTTTTAAACATTAAAATTTTTCCTTAACATTTCAATAAAATATTTTCTTTACTGAAAATATCTAATGAAGCATTGTTTATTGAAATGTTAAAATAAAAATTATATAACTTAGAGAGATCCAGGTGCATGCCTTTGATCCCAGCACTGAGGGATGGAGGGCCAGGTGCAGACAGATGTCTCCCAGCTGGAGACCAGTCTGGTCCGTACTTCTGTACTATGAAATCCTGTCCTCTTGTCTCCCAATAAAAACAAAACAACCAAAAACCAAGTTAGAGATGCTCTCAAGCCCAAGATAAAGGCTGGAGCCTGGGAACACCTATGGAACCTCTCCATTATACTGGGATAATCTCTTTCTGGGAGAGGATGAAATGAATCAGCTTAGCACGGTGCCTGATTAACGACTGGGCTGTGGACAATTATCAGCTCCCATTCTCTGTCATCCAGCACTCATCTCCATTTTGTTTAGCTTTTTCACTTTACAAGATCCTATCTGTGTTTTCATGTCAGTCACAAAAGCCAGGACTCAGATTACAGATCTTTCTTTAGCAAGCAGCCAAATTGGCTGCAGTGCAAAGGCACCTGCTCACAAGGCCAGACTTGCAATGCTAGACTTCTTGGAGGACTTTAGATCTAAACTCTAGTTGTACAAGAGGAAGCACCCCTGAAGAAGACAGATTTGGCCAAGGTCACCGAGCACGTGGTTGGTGGCCACAGAATAGACGTGTCTCTAAACCCACGTCTGACTGTGTGAGGCCTTGAGTGCTTTCTCAGTAGTGAGCAACTCACTCATTTTCTCTGCTTTCCAACCAACCCTCCAGCTCCAGAAGTCCATACCCAGCCCACATGTACACCTTACATGTTTCTCTTCTCCAATCCATACCCCCAGATTTCAATACACAGCTCAGACCAAGGTTAGAAAAAGCCTGAAAGGCACTTTTATTGGAGGCCCAAGCCTCCATTCATAGGAAAGGTGATCCAGAAACCCCATCCTGAGAGGTCTGGCATCACCCTGCTTCTTGCTGGTCCAGTTAGGAGCCCTAGAACAATCAATCTGGCCATGAGCACTCAGTGGGAGAAGGGGAGGGAGGGAAATGCTTTAGAAAAAATAGCTCTCTATGTACACCAGGAATATTTATAGCACATAAATTAGGAATGCTCCGACCCCCGTCTGTGGAGCCTGAGTACCGGGCCGAGGAGGTGCAAGTCAGTCCAGGAAGAAGTGCCGGAGAACACAACCCTGTCCCTCTGCCCTAATCCCTGTCTCCCCAGCTTCCTTGGCTGAACGTAGGCAGGTCTCTTCTGCAGTCAATGCAAGACTGGACTCACAGCTGTAGAGTCAGCGAACAAACAAGTCACTTCCAACCCTGGGGCTTGTAATTCCAAAAGGAGGTCGAAGAGAGGCCACAAGGCTGCACTTGAGGATTTAACACACCCGCTGGGATGGGGTTTCTCTACAGCAGCACGGGGAACACATCCACATTTCGGGGGGCCTTGCGGCCTTGTCTGTCCTTCCAGGAAGGATTCAGTCCGAGTTGAGTGTCTGAGTGAGTCAGGTCCAGGGCCCCTAATTCCCACTCTCGGCCAGCTCTTCCTCCTTCCAGCCGCTGGAATTCTTGCCGAACTTGTAGACGAGCCGCCGGCCGTCCACCCGTTCCAAGATCTCCCGTTTGTAGTAGTACCTGGATGGGAAGGAGGAGGTGGTCAGAGGTGCAGGCCCGCCATGTGGATGCCCTGAGTCTTCCTTCACCCCACCTGCTGCTGCACGCTGGTCTGTAATTATGGCCCAGCACCTGTTTCTCTGCCCCTTCTGGCTATGTCCTGGGGTTTCATGCTGGACTAGTCCACCCTCAAGCACAGAGGGCAAGGGAGCTGAGCTGCAAATAAATACACTGCTCTTTCTGTTACTCGCCAGGTGATGTTCTTAGAACAAAGCTGCAGGAAACACAGAGATGTTAGCCAAAGCTAAGCATGCTCAGACACCTGCTTTCTTCATACTTCGACTGACCAAGAACCAACTAGGCCAGCTCTGCCCTGTGGGCCTCACGTGGTCACATGTAACCTAGTAGAAGACACTAGAGTCCAAATAGAGGCCCCCGACAGATCAGTGGGTTCCGGTATCCATCCCCATGAAATGGGTTCAGACCACCTGCTCACCTCATGGCCCGGCTTAGCTTCTCATAGGTCATGTTACTGTTCTTTTTCTTTTGGCCCCACAGTTGAGCCACGGCCTCGGAACGAAGGAACTTGAACACACCCTCATGCCTGTTTTCCCATTTCATGAGACCTTCATTGAGCTCAGGGTGGATGAGGATGTCTCGAATGAACTCCCACAGATGAGTACCTCTGGGGGCTGCAAGAGAAGATTTCCTCAGTTATCGGTCTGGGGTGTCCCTCGACTCCAGGCCATCTGGCCTTGCCTATCCCAACAATGCTAGACTACACACAATTCTCTAACCAGGTAAGGTTCAAACATTTGTTAAGATGGGCAGACACAGACACACTACTTTGAGGGGTTCATGGCTGGATAAGGGACCACTGTTTGTTGGTAAGAACTTGGTACCATGGGGACAGAGATCTGGCTGTAGCCTAAAGGACCAAGGACCAAGCTTCTTGGAAAAACAAAACAAAAAAACCAAACCCAATGACCCCCTCAGGACATTGAAAGCAGGCATAGTGCAACCTTTGGGGTGACCTCCAGGTGGTACAGAGCAGCTGGAACACACAGAGCCTGAGGCCTCTTCTATAGGCCCTCCCAGACCACTGGACTCTAAGCCTGCCTGAGCACCCACCAGCCGCCTCCTTAATACCAGAAAGTTCCATCAGGCAAGAGACAGGGGCCAAGTACAAAAAGTTAGAGGGTTGTGTGTGTAGGAAGCCTGGACTTTCTCCATGAGCCTCCCCGCTAGGATTCTAGTTTCGGCTATTCCCAAAGTCTAAGCAGGTCTCTGTCCCGAGGTGATGGTAATGCCGTGGAGCCTCCCAACTGTTCACAAAGGCAGAAAGTGAGAGAGCAAGGAAGCTCCAGAAGGAACAGTGTCCCCTGCCCACATCTGTCAGCCCCTAGAAATTACCATGTCTGCTCTTCTTGCCCTCGAGACAATCCCAGTACTCTTTGCTCAGCTTTCGAGGACGGCCCCGTTTCCTCTTCCCATTCTTACAGTCAGGAAAGGCATCTATGGGAAAGGATTGCAAGATCAAAAGAAGGTTAAGTGCAGGGCGTCATCTGGGGAGCCTTTCTATAGAAACCACAGTAGAGCAGGAACCCCAAGGTCAGTCCTCAACCTAACCTCTTGGGAAGGCCTTGCTATCAGTGAGATCCAGGTCCAGGTCACTTCCACCGGAGTCAGAGGAGTGGGATCCCTGCGGAGTAGCAGTCCCTAGGGATGGAAAAGTCAAGCTTCAGTGCTGAGAACTAGATGCACTGAGGCATTTGGAGAAGGGAGAGGCAAGGACAGGACGCTCACCTGCAGTAGACACATCGGAGCTACCAGGGGAGGGCGCTCCGGGGCCATAGCTACTGCCATAGTAGGGGCTGGCCTGGCGGCCATCATCCAACAATTCCTGGGCAAAAGGGCTTCCCTGATCTGGGGAAAAGAAGTTGAAGCAGTTTAGAGAGGTCCCGGGGGGCCAGCAAGAACAGGTGAGCCACCCAGGGGCCCGAAAACTGGCTATGGAGGATTTTTCTAGTTGAGAGAGTATATATCTAGCACTTTGGAAGGGCTGCAGACGAGACAAGACAGGCTGGGGAAATGGATTCTTACATAAGGAGCCTGAGTCTCCTAGGCCCTCTTGGAAGGCCATTCCATCTTTCTCTAGCAGCTCGATGATCCAGCTGAGTTCATCAGAAGAAGAGCTGGAGGCTGGTGGAGGCAGGGAGGGGGTCACTCATCAAGCAAGGGTTCAGCAGGCTGGCTTGCTGGCTGTGCCCTCTTCCCAAGACCCATCCTTCCCATTCACTTTCTAGGTTCCCCTGGCCAGGACTTACTGAGTTCCCGAAGCTGGGCATGGAGCTGGTCTCCAAGAGGCCCGAAGACCAGTCTCAGCTCCTCAAGGGCACAGTTGCACAGGGTGGCTCCATCCATATCACATCGCGAGAAGTCAATGGAGCTGGCGTCATACTTGTTCTTTTCCACTTGGTAGCTGATCCATTCCAAAACCTGGGTCTTCGACCAGAACTGGGGCTGCTCCCCTAACCAGCTTGCCTTCTCTGAAAGGTGCGAGTACATCCAGAGAGTCAACACAGGCCGCAGTTCTCATGTCCCTTAGGGGACCTACCCCACTCGCAGGGGCTTGGGGACGGGAATATTCACAATCACATCACGATACCCCAGGTTTCTGTGCTCACTTCCCACAGTCTATTACAGTCCTTAGATTTCCCACTACCTCAGCCACTACAAGCTTCTCAGCACAGTCTAGCATGCATGAGGTCTTGCTTAGATTTTCTTCCCCCCACTACTGCTCAAATAAATAAATGAATAAATTGTCCCCAGGTCCTAGCCCTGGAGTTCCCTTGAAGACCTTCCTCTCTTAGACAAATGTCCTGTCTTTCAAGATACCCCATTGCAAAGCACTCACCTGGAGCTCCCAGCAACATCTGTGGGTTGTTCAGGGTCAACACCAAGTCATCCGCGCCAAAAGTAGTGGATGGAGGAGGGGCCAGGGTGGGGTCTTCGGAACTGTACATGGCGTTGAAGTAGTTACTAAAAACGTTGCTGATCTCACAAGTGGCAGCCATGAGGCCCCCTGGGAAGAGGAGACAAGTTGGTGAGGGTGCAGGTCAAGGTGCAGATCCACTACTGTTCTGGCCAAGCCTGGGCAGCAACAGCCGAGAGGCAGGAGAAGGAGGATAGTGTTGCTGTAGATATTCTCCCTTCAAAAAGCCCCGAAGAGCCGGCTACTTGGGAAGCTGAGGCTGGATGATCTCTTGAGCTTAGAAGCACCAGGTCAGCCGGCTCCAAATTGGAAAATTCCGCTCCAAAAGAAAATAGATATATATATGTATATAAAAAATAAAAATAATCTCAAGCAGAGAGGATGGAACCACAACACGAACTCTGCTGGGGCTCCCTTCACAAATCACCTGGTCCCTTGAACCAAAGAACCCACCCTGTTCCTCCAAACATTAGTCAGGTCTCTGACCAGTCCCGGAACACCCGCACAGCCCTAATACTACCGCTAAGAAGCTCCAAGCTAGAGTTAGTAAGTTCAGAATTGTAAATCCACTGGACGGTTCCCAGGACCAGAGTTAGGGAATGTGACCCTACCGAGTGGCAGGCGGGAAAGTCGGCTTCTGAGGCCACAGGAAGGAAAGAAGACTTGGGAGATGGGAGATGAAGGTTCCAGCGGAGATGAGTGTGGTCCGACCGCTCCCCCACCCGCACTTAAATAGAGCCGTGCGCAAGCTCCTCCCCGCCAGTTCTTGGATGTGCGTCCCCAGTTGTAACCTGAGCTGCTGGCTCATTGGATGCTGGGGATTTCCTTCAGACCTGGCTCTGGGTCCCAGGTGATTTGCATATTCCCTGCCACTTGGCCCAGATCCTAGCAGGCGGTGCTGGGAAATCAGGCCTGGCTTGTTTAATGATTGTCAAGGCCTGTCATTCCGCACCCTCTGGGGTTGGGCCCTGGGTACTGGACTGGGCAGGTGGCGGGAAGATTGCTGGGGTGGGCATCTGTGCTTTAGGCCACCCTCTGGCCCGGGAAATTCCTCCTGAGGGCTAGGCCAGGGCTGGACTAGAGAGGAGAAAGCAAAGAGAGAGGGAAATGAACCTCTCTGGGTCAGAACTGCTGCATCTAACTGTCTAGAAGTCTGGGGACAGAAGGGTGTAGTAAAAGTTACAGAGGCTAAAGGGTCCTGAACGCCTTTAGGCGTTACACTGGGCTACATTCAACGGTCCAGGAGTGGTTTGATTCTGGCAGTCCAGCCAGCCACAGAGCATTTGCCTGTTTGCAGTCCCCTTGATCCTCCAGCATAATGATTGCTGCAGCGGAAAAGATCGGGCACTACTTCAAAGGTCTAACATGGTGCCTGTCGCGCTCTCCCTGCCTGGGTTCCGCTGCTGGTGCCCGAGTTCACATGGGTAAGGTTCAGGCTCCTTCGTCCAGTCCTCGAGCGATTACCCTATTTCTCGACCCGGTCTATTAGCATCTGCCTGCTGCCCTCTAGTGGTCAAAGTCCCAACATCTGCGTCATTACAGACAAAAAGGCACTGTGTATGTTAACATACTGTTTACCAGGCACTTAAATAACAAAAAGACCTAAAAAGGTTTTACAAAAAAAATGACAGAGATAGTTTCCCTAAGTACTTCCAGGTTAGAACCATCGTTGATAATCCAGCTGACTTCTCCCATTCAAGAATTCCCAAGAAGCAAAGAAAAAAGACTATTGTGGAAGAACTGTTGGCTGATTCTGGGTTCAGGAGATTTAACCGAAGGAAGTATTCGGAAATCATGGCTGGAAAGACAGCAAATGCAGCAAGAAAGACGTACCAGAAAAGAAGAAATTTCGCAATTAAAATTCACAAAAAAAAACCCATAACATTTTATAGATCCCTTTATTTTCTGTAGGTCACTGCATAATTTATATAAATAATATATAAATATTTAGTAATTTGTTTGAAAATAAAGCTGACTGACAAAATAAAAAAAAAATAGCCAAGAAGGGCAGTGGTGGAACAAGTCTTTAATCCCAGCATTCCAGAGGCAGAGCTGGCAGAGTTCAAGCCTAGTCTGGCCTACAACAGCACGTTTCAGGACAGCTAGGGCTACATAGAGAAACTGCATCTTGAAAACAAAAAATACATTAAAACAAACAAACAGGGGGCTGGAGAGATGGCTCAGTGGTTAAGAGCACTGTCTGCTCTTCCACAGAGGACCCGGGTTCGATTCCCATCACCCACATGGCAGCTCACAACTGTCTGTAGTTCCAGTTCCAGGCAAACACCAAGGCAAATAAATAAATAAAGTTTTTTAAAAAAATAAAAAATAAAACAAACAAACAAACAAAAAACCAAAATGGAGGTGCTAGAAGTTGAACCCAGAGCTTCCTAGGGCGTGCACTCTACAAATGGGCTATATTCCCAGAATAGTTTGGTTTTTGAGACAGTGTCTCATTATGTATTGAGGCTGGCCTCAAATTCAAAATATAAGCCCCAGGACTGCAATTAAAGGTGTAAGTTGCCTCAATCAGCACCAGAACATATTAAACATGACAACCTTCATATAAAAACATTCAATAAGCAATGTAGGGCTGGATGCTACCAAGCCTCATGACCCACGCTCGATACATGATAAAGGGGAAGAATTGATTCCTGCAATATAGTCTTCTGAATTTCATGTGCACATGTACAAGTGTATACACACACTATATGTATATTATATATAATATATACACATATACATTTGGAGACAGGGTTTCTCTACATAGTCCTGGCTATCCTGGAACTCACTATGTAGACCAGACTAGCTTCCAGTTCACAGAGATCCACCTGCTTCTGCCTTCTCAGTGCTGGGATTAAAAGCATGTGCCTATTTACACTTGACTGTAAATATAATTTTTTAAAATGTTTAAAAGCAGTGTTAGACATATGGTGGTGCATTCCTTTAATCCCAGCACTCTTGGGATAGGTGAACGTGGCCTTTTTTCTACATTCAGTACCTCTGGCCACCAACATCCCACTCAATGAGTCCTGTGTAACCCGTGGCTTTAGTGGACTCAGTCCAAATATAAGCCACCAGCTTTGCAGATCCCTCCAGCATACCCTGAGTGGAAGCACCAGGGTGAGGAGTAGGAGGTTCATACTTCAGCATCTACATTTGGGTGGTCTGAGACAGTAGTTTTTGCATAACAGTAAGAAGGTGGTGTCCCAGTCAGAGGCATGTACCTAGAATCCTAGCTGCTCAGGATGCTAAGGTAGGGTAGCCCCGGCAACTTAGAAAAAGACTAAATACCATGCCGTCTGGAAGACAGAGCTGAAGAGATGATGCAATAGATAAAAGCATTTGCAACACAAACCCCATGGCTTAAGTTCAGTCTCTAGAATCCACTTAAAGACGGGAAAGCAAGGATTCCACAAACTTACTCTGACTTCCACATGCATAGGAAGCATGAACGTGTCCCCCAAACAATAATAATAATTCTTATTCATTTCTAAAGGGGTAGTGCTGGGGATGTGGCACAGTTGATATGCTTGCCTAGCATGCACCAAGCCCTGGGTTTGATCTCCAGCACCACATAGATATACATGGTGGCTTCTGAAATTCCTGAACTCAGGGTCAGCCTCAGCTACATATGGAGACTGAGGCTATCTTAGGCTACAGTAGACTGTGTCTCAAGAGCAAAAACATAAACTAGCTAAGAATGAGGGTGTGCAACTCTAATCCCTTAACTCTCTTCCAGCTTCTTTAGTTTTTGTTTCCTGAGGAGCCAACATAGGACATTGAATTCAGCCAGTTCTCCACATTAAACCATCAGGTTTTCTGCAGCTGAGATACAGGATCTGGCTGGGCAATGGTGGCACATGCCTTTAATCCAAGTACTTGGAAGACAGAGGCAGGTGGATCTGGGTTCGAGGCCAGCCTGTCTACAGAGTGAGCTCCAGGACAGCCAGCACTACACAGATGCTGTCTGGAAACACACACACAAATACACATAGGATCTGGGTCTTTCCCCCTCTCCACTTCATTTATGGACACACACAACCCCCAGATGGTTTTCAAACAAGGTAATTCCTTTTGCTTCTAGGTATCCCACTGTCTGAGGAACACAACCCACCACCAATCCTCATAGGATCCAATCTCCATCGTCAAAACTCCAGGCTCCTTTCCACTAGGTCAGGGCTGCTGAAGAGCCAGGGGCTCTGGGTAGGGTTTTCACTGGTCCTTCAGGGGACCTCCCTCAAGCAGCCCGAGGCAGACACACCCTCTACCCAGTCACTCACTCTGGAATGTAGGAGAACCAGCTCTTAGCCTCTGGGTTGCTCTTGTGTTCATTCCCCCAAGAACACCTGGTTTGAGTCTCCAGAGCAATGAGGAGGCAGAATGGGAGAACGAGGCCATTAGCTAGCACCCTTGTCTTCAAGGAGCTTCTTCCCAGAGAAACAGAGCTATGGAAATGTTATAGCTAGCCCATGCTTCTGAGTATTAATTCCTTCACCAGTTAGACAGAGAAGAAAGGTAAAAAGGAATTGAGTCTGAGGTCAGCGCTTTGGAACGTTCCAAGACTATGCTGAGGGTAGCTACAGGGTAGAGGAAGCAAGGGGCCTTTGCCATAGCCTGCCTGCCTGTATGCTGAACATGGCAGGAGAGCCTGATGCCTTTCCCCAGAGATCCTCAGTACCCCAGCTTCATCTTCAAGATGTGAGGAGAACAAGAACACTGTCTCCCAGTCCTGTAAGAGCACAAGCAGACCCAATGAGAGGGTTTCACTAGAGCCACAATGGTAAGACAGGGCACATCTCCTGATGCCCATGCTATGAAACATGAGCGGAAGCTGGACAGTGTGGTGCAGCGTTTAGTCCCAGGACTTGGGAGGCAGAGGCAGGCAGATTTGGAAGGCAAATGAAGGCCAACCTGTCTACAAGTGAGTTTCAGGACAGCCAGAGGTACACAGAGAAACCCTGTCTTGAAACCAGACAAAACGAAACAAAGACAGATCTCGGAATAGACAGGATAGATGTGAAGGTTGGGGGTCAGAGAGGTAATGGGGTGATCTTAAGAGAGGCCAGTAGCAGTTTACAAATGATTGCCCGTGCCCCTCACTAGATCTTCTGGGTCCTCAGATCCCTGTCCTGCAGCTCACAGCTGCCTCTGTTGTTGAGGCTAGACACACTGTAGGGTCAGGAGCACCATCCCATTTACCACCTGGCTTTGTCAAAGATGGAATCTCAGGTCTTTTCTCCACCTTTGTGTAGGGAAGGCAAAGCTTTGGTGGAGTCTCAGGTTCAAAAGCCCCCGTGTTTAGGAAAGACAAATCTATCTTAGCGTTTGTTCAAACCTTGTCATCCTACTCTCAAACCCAAGATGCTAACGGTTTCAATCTCCATATTGAAGCCAGGAAAGTCAACAGACAACAAGAACAGCTTGTGCTTGTGGGCTCCACCCTTGGATCCCCACAGGTTCGAGCCTGGTCTATATAGTGAAATCCAGGCCAGAAAGACTAAAGGACAAATATCCCCCAAACACAAAACACAGAGCTGGAAGGATGGCTCAGTGGGTAAGGATGCTTGCCACCTGGCCTGGTGACCCAAGCTTGATCCCTGGAACCCACCTGGTGGTTCAAGATAAGCAACTTCTACAAGCTGTCCTTTGACTTCAATATGTGCATTACAATGGCACACTCACACACACACAGAACATTTCTTTAAAAAACAACAGCAATAAAAACAAATGATCCAGTCTATAACTCCACCTTATCTATTTCTTGTTTAAAAACATTTATTTGAAAAGAAAAAGAATAAAATTTTATTCTCTGTAGCCTGGGTTGTAGAGAGCATGGAGAGAGGCCTTCTAGTCTCAGGACTCTGGCCCAGAAAGAAGTCCCTCACCAGAGCGGAAACCCAAGTGTCACAGACACCTAGGCCCAGAGAACAGATAGGTGATCCTAGGAAACAGAAGCTTCAGAACACTGACTTAAGAACTTGGAAAGGAACAATTCTTCGGAAAGCCTGTGAGGTCCCAGAGGAAAAGATCACCCATTCTAACTGTCCTTGGGCACCAGGATCTGCTGGATGTAGTTGACCACGTTGCTGTGAAGCTGAGAAGCAGTAGCTGCAAAGGTGTCCTTGGCGAGGGTCCGGGCCATCTCGCTACCACTCATCATGGCATGGTACAATGGGAGAGTGTACTTCTGCTTTCCCTGGAAGAAGCACACACACCCATCCTCAGTAGCTTGCTCGGGGAATCAGCCCAACCCTCCTCCTCCTCCGACAATAATCATGGTCTGAGGACAAAGTGGATATGGGAATGAAGCACTTCTCTGTCAGAAATACTGATTCTGGCATCTTCTAGGGGGTGGAAAATCATCCTAAGGAAATACATTTCAGCACGAACCCAAAATTCTGGTAACAAGGGACCATCTACAAGTCCAAAACAGATGAGACAGGTTGACACAATGGGACTACAAAGCTGGAGGCTGTCATTCATCCAAGCAATGACAGCTGGGCTGGAGAGATGACTCAGAGGTTAAGAGCACTGACTGTTCTTCCGGAGGACCTGAGTTCAATTCCCAGCAACCACATGGTGGCTCACAACCATCTATGATGAGATCTGGTGCCCTCTTCTGTACACTGTATACATAATAAGTAAATAAATATTTTTTCAAAAAAGCAATGACAGCCAAGGACCATGTAAGGTCCATTTCCAGTGAAGCCAGGCCCCATGAGACAAATTCATATAACAGTACCACAGCTGCATGGCAAGGTCCTGAGCCCCAGAGGCTTGGCAAACGGCCAGAGGACTCAAAGCACCTCCCAGGGATTTGTGGTTCCTTCTTCACACAGTGCACTATAGAGGAAGCCACCTGTGGGCATTGCTTTGGATCCAATCAGCCCCTCATTGCTCTGGAGTCAGAGGATGTTCAGTTTATCACGAGAGCCTTGTGCCCTAAAGGGTTTTTCTCACAGGGATCCACTGGTGCCTGACCACCACCAAGTCACAGACTCCTCCAGAGAGCCCTTCATTCTCCTCACTTGTGCTTTTGACATTACTCATTTCCCTTTTCTCAGTTTTGGGTTAACTCTTAACTTCATCCCCTGCAGCTTCACCAGATCATCTCCAAAAAGCTCCCCCAAGCTTGCAGACTTCCTCCAGGACAAAGCCGTGGGGAATCACAGCAACACCAGAACGATGAGGAGGACCTTCGGAGGCCAGGCCCCACTTCCTCTGAAGCACAGACCCACAAGGCTCTCCCATGCCCACAGGAAGACCTCAGGTGTGATAATGGAGGAGCACAGCCTGTCTATGATGGGACCAGAGATAGAATTCCTCACCTGGCTCTGTAAGAATTCCTTCACTTTCCAGAACTCTTCTTGGTGGTCATTCTTAAGGATGATTTGGCCCCATCTCAGCCGTAGCTCTGCATTCAAGGCACCTGAAATCTTTGGGTATGTCTCCCCAAGTTTTTTCACATTCCCTAGAAAGGAGAAAGCAATGGGCTGTTAATGACCGGCTGAAGAGCCCAGAAGGCTCACTGTGAGTGACGCTGAGTGTCTGCCCTCACGCTATCCAAAAGGACCGGCAGGAACGTCACGGATGTTGGTTCCCTTAGCACCCACCTTTACCATCCATCCTGCTCAGGAATCTGGCACGAGGATGCTGTAGTACCACATGCACCTTAATTTCTAAGGCTCTCCCATAAGATACTCCTAAATTTTATTCTAGACTTCCTACTCTTTCCCTCACATTCTCTCTTACCATTATTCTAGTAAATTTGGATCCAACTTGGCTCACAGTTGGCTGCCCTTCCAGAGGTCCTGAGTTCAAGTCCTAGCAACCACACGGTGGCTCACAACCATCTATGAAGGTGGTGTTCGCTTCAATGTGGTGTGTAGGCATACATGCAGGAAGAATACTATGTACATAATAAATAAATAAATCTTAAAAAAAAAAGAAGTGTTTGCTGCTTTCCCAGAGGACCCAAATCCAGTTACCAGCATCCATATCAGACGGCTTATAACTACCTATAACCACAGATCTAGGGGATCTAACACCCTTTTCTGCCCTCTGCAGGTACCCACACACATGGGACAGATATACACACATTCTATTCTCTTAAGTAAAAACAAATCTGTAAGATAATTTTTTTAAGATTTATTTATTTATTATGTATGCAGAAGAGGGTACCAGATGTCATCATAGATGGTTGTGAGCCACAATGTGGTTGCTGGGACTTGAACTCAGGACCTCTGGAAGAACAGTCAGTGCTCTTAACCTCTGAGCCATCTCTCCAGCCCACTAAGATAATTTTTCAATAAAGAGTTTGGATGACTAGGCTGAAATCCTAGCCCAATCATTTACTGGTTGGTTCCTTTCTGATGGAGTTTCTATTACCTGGGGATTAAGATCATAGTGTCCCCATCACAGAGTAGTCATGGACATTAAATAGTCTAACAGAAACAGCGTATGGAGTGCCCCGCAGCGCCTGGGACCCCATGAGTGAAGGCTTTGTTCATTTAATCCTAGTGGCCCTTGTATGTGTAACCTGTACTGTTCTGATGACATCTTCTTGTGAAGTACCAGCGCTTCTCTGCTACACTGGAGTCACTAAGAGGCATGATTGCTTCAGAATCTCACTCTGGCCTCTGACATGAAGCCCTGCACCCAAGAAGCCTGGATTCAGCAGTAAGGAGGTAACCCACTGTCTTTACCTGGTGGGAGTGGAGATTTCTGCAGGATCTTATCAAGGAAGTAGACAAGCTGGTAGGTCTTCCAGGTAGAGATAGATATAGCTTCAATGGCTTGCATGTCTAGCTCCGAGGTCACCCACAGCTCGGCCAGCTCTTCAGCTGGCTTCATGAGTGAGTCCCCAGGGGAGAGGTCGGGGAGATAGGGGGGCCAGCCAGGGGTATTCAGCCATCGATCAAACTCAAAACCTTGTAGGTAAAAGAAGACACTGTGAGGACTCTCCCAACAGTCAACAAGCCCAAGCTTGGGGGCCCCATCTCCCCATCCCAAATCATCCCATAACTGGGTGACACTTGTTTCAGCAGGACCCTAGCTAGAGTGCCACAGTAAGGACCAGACTATGCCTGCTTCCACTGTACACTGGCTTTTGCTTTAAAGTTAACATTCTGTCACCAGATGATAGAGGTATTCTTAGCGGTTGTCATGGTCTCCCCTCCATCACAGTGGCACTGTGCTTAAGCATCAGGGCCCCAAGCCTCAGCTGCCTGGGTTCCCATCTTAGGTCTGTCATAAACTATCCGAGAGGCCACAAGCTATTTTGCTTCTTGGCGCCTCAATTGTTTGTAAAATGGGGGTGCTAGGCCCTACCTTAGTTGACAGTTGTAAAGATTAAATGAGCAAGTACACATTAAAAGCTTGGTGTACTGCCTGGCGCATAGTAAGCACTCAGTAATTATTAACTATTGTTTGTTATAGTCTCATGACCTTGAAATTCGGGCCTCCAACCAAAGACACAGTGCTACCGAGGCTGAAACTGACTTCACCAAGCCAACCAGAGTGATTCAGAGTTCACATCCCGACAAGGGGTGTGTCTAATGGCCTGTCTGGGTCACAGCGGGGGCTGTCTTCTCTGTTTTTTGAGGAAGCAGTGCCTTCCTGGATGACATCAGAGCAGCTGCTGCCAGGATCTCCCTTTGCTCACAGGACCTAAGGAGACCTCACCATGAGCTCAGAGCCGAGGTGATGGTTCCCACTGTCCTGCATCTGATTTGGGCAGCAGAGGTCACAGCAACCCTCTGGCAAGAACCAAGGAGTCAGTCTGTCTCTGTTTTTTTTTTTTCTTCCTGAGACAAGGTCTCACGTAGCCCACACTGGCCTTAAACTTATAGCTAAGGGTGGCTTCTCAGTCCTGATATTCTTGCCCCCACCTCCCAATAGATGGGGTTAGGGTCATGCCCAAAGTTTTTTATTTTTTTATTTTTATATTTTTTTATGTTTTGACTTGAGCTTACTATGTAACCTAAGCTGGCCAAAAATTATAGCCATTGGCTGCCTCAGGCTCCAAAGTTCAAGTTAAAAATAAGCTTTTCATTTGCTTTTGTGTTTTGGTGCTGGGGGTCAAACCCAGGTCCTCATACATGACAATCAAGTAACTATACTAACTGAGCTACACTGTCAACCCAGGAGTCACAGTCCCTGCCAACCTTGTCTTTCCGGGGATTGAGCCCAGGGCTTGTATATACTAGGCATGTGCACTATCATGGACTCCACCCCAGGCCCCTGGGGGTCGTTCTGCCGGACTGAGCCTGGGGTCCTAGGCTGGCTCTCCAAATGCTACTTGAACAGGCACCTATGATTTGATTCCATCTCACCTTGCTCATTCTCGGAAGCCAAAAGTCCAGTTTCTCTACTTACCTGGAATGGAATCTACTCTCTTCTCCTTCAGCTCAGGGAAATACTCCAGGTAGAATTCCAGAAAATCTTCAGCCATGATACTTTGGAATTTAAACTCATCTACATAGGCCTGTAAGGAAGGAAGTGACTGTAGCCTCTCTGGCTACCCTGGGGAGCAGAGCTCCCCATCTTTCAGGCCCTCTCTGACCTAGGGTAACGCTTGTGCCCCCTGCCTCAACCCTTGCACTATGGCCCAGCCACTTGTCCTTCTCCCCTCATGGACAGTTGACCGTACCTTGAGAAACTTGTCAAACCGATCCTGATCACCCACCAGGTGGGCCAGGTATGAGACAAAGCAGTAACCTTTCTCGTAGGGGGTCTCATTGTAGGTGTCATCGGGGTCAACACCTGGTAGAGGAGAGAACAGACGTGACTGTTTGTAAGCGCCTCATCATGCCTCTCTGGCTTCAGATTACAGGCTAACTGTTGGTACTGCTCAGACAGCGTCTTGCCCAGCTACAGCCAAGGTTTCTAGGTCGCCCATAGCCTCCCACAGCACTTCAGAGGTGTAGCAGAGGGCCAGAAACCATGGATCTAAGAAGGGCCAGAGAGACCAGTGGTTCACGGAGGCTAGCACATTTCCTTGGGCAGGGCCTTCAACTACCTCTTAGGACTAAACATGCTCAGACTTTTCAAGTCCTGTTGGTTACACAGTCAACCTCCTGGGTGTTGTATAAACTGTCCTAGACGAAAGCTAATTACTACGGGACAAGAAGTTCATTTTACAGTCAGTGGCACCAAAGAACATGATCTGCAGTTGTACGTGAAGGTTAGGTTAGTCACACATGAAACCAAAGAAAAATGTTAGAAAGCAGGAAGTTCTGAGCTGATAGGTGCATGACCTTGGGCAAGTCACTGATTTGCCTTGTTCTGGGCCTGTCTTCTGTAAGATGAGGCTGAACACTCTTTAGAAACCTCACTCACTTAAGAGACATAGAAGAGAAGAAGCTGGAGAACCCCTGTACACAGCAATGGCCTCGTCACTGAGAACTTAGGGGCTGGGCTCAGAACGGGGAGCACTCTAGTGGCCCACTTCTCAAAGAAAGCATTCCAGTATGTGGCTCAGACTAACTTGGGACTCCAAGTGTAATTTACTGGAGGGGGAGACAGAGGAACCTTCTGGACCTGGTTCAATCTTCACCCGCAGCTTGTTGAGCGGGTTTCCCTCTCCAGAGACATCCATGTGTTGTCGCAGCAGGGCCCGTCCTGTCGCAGCCTCCAAGCATGTGTAAGCCGCTCCTGGACAAACACAAACCCCAAGTCCACAGTGTCCACATTTTCCTGACAGAGGTGCTGTGCTATCCCACGGGGTCTGAGGCTCAAAGGCATTACCTTCCAGGGACACACAGAACGAGGTGACTCAGCCCTTAGTGCTCGGATTTTCTGGGCTACAGAGTTTTGGTTAACCTGACCTGTGGGTCTTTCCTATGATGAAAGGGGAACCTTTCTCTGTCTACTGGAGTATGTTTTTATTTTTAGGAAACAACTTGGTTTCTATGAAACTTAAAATATTTTTCCTCTGATGATCCTATCGCACAAAAGAAACTGTCACCTTCAAAAACCTTAAGTATCTAGGCTGGCTATGGTGGCATACACCTTTTCTCATCCAGCTCCAGGGAGACAGAGTCAGAGTCTGTGAGTTTGAGGCCAGCCTGGTCTACATAGTGAGTACATAAATCCTGAGTAGGTGCATACACACTTCAACTCTGCCACTTACTACATGTCTGCGCCTCTATTAGCCTCAGTTTTCTTCTTCTGTACAATGGGAAAATAGAAGTGGCCTAGAATTCTAGTACTTGAGCTCTGATGAGCTAAACTCATTGTGGAGTCCATGCTGGCTCTGGAGCCAGAGGTCTGACACCATGCCCAGATTGTTTTTGTCTTTTTCTTTCCTTTCTCTCTCTCTCTCTCTCTCTCTCTCTCTCTCTCTCTCTCTCTCTCTCTCTCTCTTTAAGTGTATATAAATACTTTGTCTTCATGTACATCTGCACACCAGAAGAGGGCATCAGACAGTTCAGTTGTGAGTTACCATGTGGGTGCTGGAACTTGAACTCAGTACTTTTAGAAAAGCAGCGAGTGCTCTTAACCACTGAGCCATCTCTCCAATTCCCTTTCCCCACTTTGAAGATGCAGTCTTACTAAACGACCCAGGCTGGCCTCCAACTTGTGACCTTCCTGCTTTAATTCCCCAGAATGCAACGAGTCACCATGCCCAGTTTGCCACAGCATTCTCAGTGGCAGACTGAGACATTCACAAACAAAATCTTGTTCTGTATACTTTGAATAAGAGTATAACTCTGGCTGGAGAGATGGCTCAGAGATTAAGAGCACTGATTGTTCATCCAGAGGTCCTGAGTTCAATTCCCAGCAACCACATGGTGGCTCACAACCATCTATAATGACATCTAGTACCCTCTTCTCTGTACTATATAATTAATAAATAAAATCTTAAAAAAAAAGTATAACTCTGTTCAAACTTTTTGGGAAGTAAAAGATAAAACATATTAAAAGTCTATATGCCTTTAACCCCAGCACTCGGGAGGCAGAGGCAGGCAGATTTCTATGAGTTCCATTCCCAGGACAGTCCCAGCTGTTACACAAAGAAACCGGTCTTGAAACAAAACGAAACAAAACAAAAGTCTTCACCATGTTCAGACCTGAGGGTGGTGTTTTTAACAAAGCCATTCTTACTGAAATCATCTGGAGGTTTGCACTGACATGTATTTATAAAAAATGGTTGTCAAAATACTTCTTTGTTTTATTTTGGAGACAGAGTCTTGTATATAGCCCAGGCTGGTCTCACTAACCTTCTGATCCTTCCTTTTGAGCATGGAGATTGCAGACATGTACTACCATGCTTAGTTTTATGCACAAAGCAGAACTTAGAGACTTATTTGTGTTAGGCAAGCACTCAGCCACTAAACTATTGAACTTTACCAACTCCTCACTCCCATGCCCCAGTGCGAGGATCAAATCCAAGACCTTGTGTATGCTAGGCAATCACTGTATCAAATGGCCTATATTACCAGCCCAGCCCAAATCCTATTAGATTTAATGAACTTTTTTAAATCCTTTTTTTTCTTTTAATGGTGCAATTTATTTTTTGCAAATTAAAAAACTTTTCTTTTTTTTTTTTTCTCTTCAGAGACGGGTTACTCTGTTTAACAGTTCTGGCTGTCCTGAAACTTGTTTTGTAGACCAGGCTGGCCTCAAACTCAGAGAGATCTGCTTGCTTCAGTCTCCCAAGTGCTGAGATTAGAGGCATGTGCCACCACACCTGATTCAAATTAAATTTTAAAAAAATATTATTATGGTTTAAAACCATAGAGATGAGTCAGAAATGATAGAACATATGCCTGTAATTTCAGCCCTCAGGAGGCAGAGATAGCTGGATCTCTGGTATACAGAGTGAGTTCCAGGCCAGTCAAGGAAGCAGAGTGAGATGCTGCCCCCAAATAAAAACAAACAAAACCCACTGATGTTTGATTGTACATACTCACATATAGAAATTGAGCTGGGCATAATGGTACACATCTGTAACCCCAGCACTTAGGAGGTCGAGGCAGAAGGAATGCTGGGATTCTGATCTGTTCTAGTGAAGTTCCAGACCAGAAGAGGCTTCCATAGCAAGATCCTGACTGATCCCCCCCCCCCACCACCACAATTCTGGAGGTTGAACCCAGGACTTTGTTCATGCCAGGCAAGCACTTTGCCAACTGAACAAATGAACTGTGTCCTTAGCTAACCCTAACCCTAACCCTAACCTGTCTCAAAAAAGCCCTAAAGTGTGGTGGAAATGTTCTGTGTCTGCTGTAAATAAAGTAACTGTTTTGGCTTATGTGGAGCACCATAGAAGTGGGTGGAGGATCAGAGGAGAGACAGACAGGAGGAGGGAGGAGTCAGTCAGTTTCCATCCGACCGACACCCCCCACCCCAAGAAGAGCCGTGTAAGGAATCCAGGTGAGCCAGGGGCTAGGCAGATAGATCACTAGAAATGGGCTGAATTAAGATGAAAGAGCTAGCTAGTAATGTGCTTGAGACACAGGCCAAACAGTATGAAATTAATATAAGCATCTGAATCATTTCTTTGGGGGATAAAAGCCACTTTGGGCAAGGACAGAATTCTGACCCAAATGGGGCTGGAAATCTTTTACAACACTGAAGTGCTGGGCATTATGGCTCACACCTTTCTTCCCAGAACTAAGGAGGCCAAGGCAGGCAGGTAGCAGGTCTGTGTGAATTCAAGACCAGCTTGTTCTACACAGAGAGTTCTAGCGCCGCCCCCACCTTAAAGCACATGTATGGCTGGGGCACGTGACTTAGTTGGGTCCAGTCCTCAGCATCATATAAAACTGACATGATGGTGGTACATGCTTGTAAAGCCAGCACTTGGGAGGTAGAGGATCAGGAGGGTCAGGAGGAGCTCAAGGCTGTCTATGACAGTCATAAGGAGTTTGAGGTCAGCCTGGGATATATGAGACCCTGTCACTAAAACAGAGAGCCGGAGCACAGCATGGCAACCAGTGATGATAATTGCTTTATGTTTCACTCATAAATAAACCAGCCATCTGGGGTAAATGACCCTGGAGACTCTCACCTAGGAGCTGTGTCTGCTTGGGGACACCTTGGCATCCGGTGTAACCCCAGCATAGAGAGTACTTTCAGCATTAACTCATCAGTTAGTCTAGTCAGTCAGTTTAAACCATAGTCCATAATGCTTGCAGTGGCACAAAGTGGAATGGGGACTTTTAAAACAGTTTCTGGGCTGAAGAGATGGCTCAGCGGTTAAGAGCACTGACTGTTCTTCCAGAGGTTCTGAGTTCAATTCCCAGCAACCACATGGTAGCTCACAACCATTTATAATGGGATCTGATGCCCTCTTCTGGCATAAAGGTGTACATACAGATAGAGCACTCATGTACATAGAATAAATAAATAAGTAAATAAATAAAAAGCAGTTTTCCAAGGAGGTTTAGTCCTTCCTTCAATGCCCACCTACACTGTGAAAACACAAGAACAGATTATAAGGATTCCTGGCATGCCATGTGGTAGACACAATATGATGCTAGGTGAGATAAGAATTCTTGGCATGAAGTGGCCACATGGTAAAACCAACATGGCGCCTGCAGAACACACCCCTAGGCATGGAGAAGCCATGTTTCTGTCTCTCTTTCTCTTCTGTTTCTCTGCCTCCACTCTGCCTGGCAACTCTCCTGAATTAAACTCTCGAGTGGCCCTGGTAGAGTGTGTGTGTGTGTGTGTGTGTGTGTGTGTGTGTGTGTCTGATCTCATGCGTGAAACCAACACAGAAGGCACTAAGTAAGAATGGGTCTAGGTACTTGGAAGGATGGCGCCTTACCAAACAGGATGGTAGAGATCCTCCTCTGGGCATACATGGTGAAGCCTTCATTGAGCCAGAATTCCCCCCAGTTAGCATTGGTGACCAGGTTCCCAAACCAACTGTGGGAGATCTCATGGATGATGACATCAGCTAAGGAGCGGTCCCCTGCCAGCAGGCAGGGGGTGACGAAGGTCAGACAAGGATTCTCCATTCCTCCAAATGGAAAGGATGGTGGCATGAAGAGCAAATCGTACCTGCCAAGAAACGGGAGATCACCCGAGGCCCAAACTCTCCAGGGCCGACCTCACCTCCCTGTCCTCTTCAGATCCACTGCTGTAGCCACTAAAGCGACAGAATAACCTCAGGTCCGGTATTGAAAATGAAGCCTGGGCCTCTGGGTCCCTCTCCGGGAAGTTCCCTTGCCCTTATGTTTGCCCTCTTAATGGCAGCCAAGCCCCTTATTGCTCTCCTCAGTTGTGAGCATGCTCAGCTCATGCTCACAGTTCGCTCTCCTCCCAAATCCGAGCTCCACACACTTACCGCATGGGAGGCCAATTTGGGGTCATAAAGACCAGCCTGTATGTTCAAGCCTGCAGCTTGAAGAGGTTCAAGTAACCTCCTCGAAGAGGAAAGGCATGCGCACAAAGGCCCTGGGTTTCTCCACTCTCTCCACCTCTAGCTTGGCAGCGCTTCCAAAACCACCCCTTCTAGATCCCTTCTAAGAAAGCAGCCACTCAGCCAGGCTCATTCTTCCTTTCCACTTCCTCCTGTTTCGGGTGTCTGGGATAGGGAAGCCTTGTTCTCGGAGACAGAAGGAAGCAGCCCCGGGAATGTGAAAAAAAGCAATTCGGCTCCACAGAACACATCTATCTGTTAAGATACCACACCTTCCCCAAACATAGGGTCCGAAAAGCTTCTCTCCCGTCGCCAGAAATTCTTCTATCACTCCACTGTACTCGTCCTTGGCAGCTTCAATTAGACAGGGCTCTGCCCACACTCGGCTCCTAGGCACAGAGAGGGAGGAGAATGCTTACAGATTGCTGTTGCAGCCACATGAATAGAATACTATCTGAGCCAATGCATTGTGGCCACGTGGCTAGCCACGCAGACAGGAGATCAGTCTGCTCAGTCCCAAAAGGCTGCTCATGACACCTGGGTATGATGAGATCGCCAAGAATGCGGGGTGCCAGTCAGCCCCATTAGGGAACAGACATGAAGTCCATGGCTTCCACACTGAATTCAATGCTGCAAGAGTGAAGATGAAATAAAACAGAAGGGGCTGGAGAGATGGCTCAGCGGTTAAGAGCACCGTCTGCTCTTCCAGAGGACCCGGGTTCGATTCCCAGCACCCACATGGCAGCTAACAACTGTCTGTAGTTCCAGTTCCAGGCAAACACCAAGGCAAATAAGTAAATAAAGTTAAAAAAAAAAAAAAAAAAAGAAATAAAACAGAAAATAAGGTTCTAGCCCATAATCTCAGCACTGAAGAGACTAAAGCAGGAGGATTGCAGAGTTCCAAGACAGCGAGGGCAATAGAGTGAGGCCCCATTTCAAAAAAAAAAACTAAAATAAGAGCAACTAAAAAAGACAGAATATAAAAGGTTTTTATAATGTGACACGTTTACTTTCCTTCTTCCTATTTATAGGATAAATGAAAGAATTTTGATAATAGCTGGGTATGATGGTGGTGCAACCCCTCAATCCCAGCACTTGGGAGATGGGAGGTAGACCTTTGTGAGTTCCAGGCTAGCCTGGTCTACATGGAGAGTTCCAGGGAAGCCAGACAGAGCTACACAATGAGATCATGTCTCACCAAAAAACAGGCCCCAGGGCTGGAGAGATGGCTCAGTGGTTAAGAGCACTGACTGTTTGTTCTTCCAGAGGACATGAGTTCGATTCCCAGCATCCACATGGCAGCTAACAACTGTCTGTAATTCCAAGATCTGACACCCTTACACAGTTATGCATGCAGGCAAAACACCAATTCACATAAAGTAGAAATAATATATATATATAAAAGGCCCCAAAAAACCAAAACCAAACCAAAAAACCGAAACTGATAATAGAATCTTTGGAATTAAAATTTGTCTTCTGAGGGACTGCAGAGATAGCTCAATGGTTAAGAGCATTGGCTGCTCTTTCAGAAGACCTGGGTCAATTCCCATCACACACAAGGCAGCCTGCAACTGTCTGTGACTCCAGTTCAAGACACTCTCACACAGAGTATATACAGGCAATTATACACACACACACACACACACATACACAAATAAACAAATAAATAAATCTAAAAAAATTTTCTTCTCAGAGAAATTTATCAATATTAATGGAAAAGTTGTCAGTTCTCTTAGGTGTCAAATGATATTGTCTTTATAGAATCTTTATAGATCTGTCTTTATAGAAAGCTAGAATGAGCATCATTTCTCAGAGGGCACTATGATTAACTCACCTTTAAATGGTCTAGAACAGGGCTAGTGAGATGCTCAGGGGTTAAAGGCACCTGCTGCCAAGGCTGCTGACCTGAGTTCTGAGACCCACAGAGTGGAAAGAGAAAAGTGACCCCTGCAACCTGCCGGCTAATCTCCACATGGGCACCACAGTGCACACATACACACACATACACACATACATGCACACACACATATACACACATACACACATGCACATACACACACACGCACATATACACACACCACATACACACGCGCACACACACATACACGCACATACACACACATATACACACATACATATACACACATACATGCACACATACACATGCACACACACACACACACATATACACACACATGCACACACACATACACACACACATATACACACATACATGCACACACACATACACACACATACATGCACACACATATACACACATATACACACATACATGCACACACACATGCACACACACATACACACACATATACACACATACATGCACACACACACATACACGAACACATACACACACGCACACATACACACACGCATACATGCACATACACATATACACACATACACACACATATATACACCCACATACACACACACATGCACACACACATACATACACACGCACATATACACACACACACACACATATAAAAGTAAGTGTAGCATGGCGGTGGTTGTGCATGACCTTAATCCCAACACTCAGAAAGTAGAGGCAGGTGGATCTCTGTGAGGTCTAGCCTGGTCTACAGAGGGAGTTCCAGGACAGGGCTACACAAAGAAATCCTGTCTTACAAAACAAAACAAAACAAAACTGCCATCAAATCAAAACAGAAACAAAAAATAAAATGTCATTATATAATTTTTTTCTTTTTTTTATTTGTGTTGGTGTTTGCCTGGAACTGGGAACTACAGACAGTTGTGAACCACCATGTGGTTGCTGGGAATTGGACTCAGGTCCTCTGGAAGAGCAGCCAGTGCTCTTAACCACTGAGCCATCTCTCCAGCCCCGTGATTATAGAATTTTAAAAATTAAAAAATGGTCTAGGATAAACAAAAACAAGCCCATGTATAAGTAAAACTAATATGGCAAAACAGGTGTGTTTACAATGTTCAACGTGTGGTCCCTTTAACTTTCTACAATTTGAATTTTTTATAAAAAAATAAGAAATAGCAAGAAAGGTGTTTATACATCTATAATACTAGCATTTAAACTTTTATTATGTTTATGTATGTGAATGTATGATATGTATGTGCCATGCATACATGTGCTCAGTACAGTGTGCATGGAGGAGTCAGTCCTCTAGATCCCGAGGACTGAGCTCAGATTATCAAGCTTGATGGCAGGCAAGCACCACTGCCAATGAGCTGTCTTGTTTGTGCTTGCAATCCCAGAATTTGGGAGGCTGAGGCAGGAGGACTGGGAGTTGGAGGCCAGGCTGGGCTACACAGCAACCAACCAAAGAATAAAGCAGGGAAACAGGTGAAGAAGGAGAACCACCACCATCAGGAAGACAGTCAAACAAAAAGTCAAAGCTGGGGGCTGGAGAGATGGCTCAGCGGTTAAGAGCACCGTCTGCTCTTCCAGAGGACCCGGGTTCGATTCCCAGCACCCACATGGCAGCTAACAACTGTCTGTAGTTCCAGTTCCAGGCAAACACCAAGGCAAATAAATAAATGAATAAAGTTAAAAAAAAAAAAAAGTCAAAGCTGAGAGAGCCAAGGATGGACTGACACCAGGATTCACGATGCCTGAAGCCAAGGCCTGTGCCTCAACCTAGCATAAATCATTAATCATTGCCTGTGTGACTACCCACAAGCAGATACAAATACTTATCAACCTCACTAAGTCTGGGTTAAGATTAGGAGGGCCATTGGGGTTCACACGCCACTTTATAACTAGCATCCTTTTGTGATGCCAGGGCCTGCCTGGGATAGGAGGATATGATGCCAAAAGGCCTTCATGTTTAATATACAGGATGAGACCCTAGGATGTGAACAAGGGCTGTCCACCTGACAGGGGAAGAAAGACATTATCAATATTAGTTTTGTTTTTTGTTTTTTGAGATGGGGTTTCATGTAGCCCAGGCTGCTCTCTAACTCACTATGTGGCTGAGGAGGACCTTGGACGTTAGACCCTCCTGCATCCACTTTGAAAGTGCTGGGATCAAAGGACTCTGCCACCATACCAGGCTCATGCAGTGTTGGAACAAACCCAGGCCTTCATAAGTGCAAGGCAAGCATTTTATTAGCTGAGATCCATCACCAGACCATCCTTATCAATACTTAAATGGGCCATGTGACATTGTTTGACATACTTTTGGGTCAATTTCTTACAGAGGGTTCAAAACAATCATTATTATATGATATGTTAGAACCTATCATATTGCCATTATAATTTATTCATGTGCTTTAAAAAAAACATTGAGATAAAGTCTCATTGTATATCCCTGGGTGGCTTAAAACTCACAGAGACCCTACTGCCTCTGCCTACTTCATACTTTGGTAAACAGACATTTGTTAGGGCAAACACATCCTCAAATCAGTCACCTTTTCTTATCGTTCCCCCTGGCTGCAAGGAAGACCTCCCTGTCTAACAGGAACAGGGCAATACCTTATCTTTTGGGACTGGCATTGTAGTGCTGGGGTTAGCTCAGGTTAGAGTGCATTTTTAGCCTTTTTTAAAAATATTTATTTATTTAGTATGTATGCAGTATAGAGAAGAAGGTATCAGGTCTCATAATAGATGGTTGGGAGCCACCATGTGGTTGCTGGGAATTGAACTCAGGACCTCTGGAAGAACAGTCAGTGCTCTTAACCTCTCTGAGCCATCTCTCCAACCCTGCTTTCTAGCTTTCTTAAGGTCCTAGATTTGACCCTCAGCACACCAAAACAACAACAATCAGGACTAGCACTGTTTTGAATGTGTGTGTTGGAAGCAGGTACCAGCAGAATCCTACTTATTATCCTGCCTGACACCTAGGAGCTGATGTAATTTATGATACCACTAATGATATAAACATATATATATATGAGAGAGAAAGAAGAGAGCAATGCTATGAAAACCTGAGGCTTGTAATGAATGAATGAATGTAGGGGAGACACCTTCAGAGCTAAGAAACAAGAGAGCCAAGAAAGGGGCCTGCATTTTGCAATCCAACTTTTGACTCTTTCACAGCAGGATTAAACTACAGAGGTAACTGATATAAAAATTGGAAAAACCAGGCTGGAGAGATGGCTCAGAGGTTAAGAGCACTGACTATTCTTCCAGAGGACCTGAGTTCAATTCCCAGCAAAACCACATGGTGGCTCACAACATCTATGATGAGGTCTGGTGCCCTCTTCTGTAAAACTGTATGCATAATAAATAAATAAAATTACCACTTTAAAAAAAAAATTGGAAAAACCTATTCTCTTGGTGTGGTGGAATGTTCTCTGTACGATGTAAATAAATAACTGTTTGGACCCATACAGGGCACTGTAGAAGTGGGTGGAGAATCAGAGGCAGCCAGGCAGGTAGGAAAGAGTGGAGTTACTCACTCTGCATCTGACCCCCAAGAGGAGCAGACATGTAAGAGGTACCGGCCAGCCACGGACTGAGCCACATGGCGGGAAGATTAATAGAAATGGGTTAATTTAAGAAGAAAGAGCTAGTTAGTAATGGGCATAAGACATGGGCCAAACAGTGTTAAAGTATATAAGAGTGTGATTCATTTCTTTTGGGGGACAAAAGCCGCGGGCGCACAGACCAGGTTCCAAACCGCAGCCGCCAGGTTGCAAACTTCCTAGACTCAAAACGGGCAGGGGAAAAAACTTACTACAACATCTTGGTTTCAGACAGGCTGTATTATTCTATATGGTCTGGCTGGCTTTGGACTTGAGACTTTGTATCTCAGCATCACTAATAGCTGGGATTACAGGTGTGTGCCACTATGCCCAGCTCCTGGCCAAAGTTCTTATTTCAAGAAACTGTATAAAAGCTGGGTGGTGGTGATGGCACATGCCTTTAATCACAGCACTCAGGAGGCAGAGGCAGGCAGATCTCTGTGAATTTGAGGCCAGCCTGGTCTACAAAGCAAGTTCTAGGATAGCCAGAGATACACAGAGAAACCTTGTCTCAAAAGAAAGAAAGAGAGAAAGAAAGAAAAAAAATATGTTTTTTGTCTCTATTAAATTTGTCAAACTTACCTCTGAGGCATCGGCAGCAGGCAGAAAGGACAGTCCTTTCTCCCTTTAAAAGGATGAAATGAGGGGGCCAGAGAGATGGTTCAGTGGTTAAGAGCACTGACTGCTCTTCCAGGGTTCAATTCCCAGAACCTGCATGGCAGGTCACAACTTAACTCCAGTTTCAGGGGACCCAACACCCACATCAAAATACTAATGCATTTTTTTTTTTTTTAAAGAATGCAATGAGGCAAGCAGTGGTGGCTTGCTTTTAAATCCTAGAATTCAGGAAGCAGAGGCAGGTGGATCTCTGTGAGTTCAAGCCCAGCTTGGTCTACAAAGTAAGTTCCAAGACATAGCCAGAGCTATGACACAGAGAAACTCTGCCTTGGGAGGGGAGAAAAAATTCAATGAGATCAAAGCTGTTTAGTTCCAGAAATGAGTGCACTGCCTGGGCACCAGCATCACCTGGCCAAGCAGCTGTCCTAACCTAACCCTAACCCATGAGTCTCTGCTACAGCAGGACTGGTGGTCTCCCTGCAGACCACAGGCATGGACAGGGATGGAGAGAAAAAGCAGAGGCGAGGAGAGAAAAGCAAGAACCCCTGTCTCTGTCAGCCTTATGACCTGAAGACAACAAACAACCCAGGATTCCACATTGCCCCAAGACCAGTGGGCCAGAGTCACCCCTGCCTCTGGGGTCAAATCCGAGCTTGCTTGCTTATGTTTCTTACCTGGGTCCAACCTCAGCAGAAGCCAGATCTCCAACGGCCAGAGCTATCAGGTAAGAGGGGATGGGCTGGCACATCTGGAAGAAGAACTTGTTTGGACCTCTCTTCTCCCAGGTGCTTGCACTCATCACAGCTGTGAAGCCATCTGGAACCTGGCAACAGCATAAGTGTAGGAAGCTTCACTACAGAGTCTGGCTAGCCCATGCATATCAGGCTGACCTGGAATTTTTGATGATCTCCCCGCCTCTGCATTCTGACTACATATATGTACCACGCCTGGACAAAACATTTATTGTGTTGCTTGGTCATTTATTTATTTATTTATTTATTTATTTATTTATTTATTTTTCAAAGCTTTATTTATTTATTATTTATTTATTTGCCTTGGTGTTTGCCTGGAACTGGAACTACAGACAGTTGTTAGCTGCCATGTGGGTGCTGGGAATCGAACCCGGGTCCTCTGGAAGAGCAGAGGGTGCTCTTAACGGCTGAGCCATCTCTCCAGCCCCTTGCTTGGTTTTTTAAAAATTTATTTGTTTTGTATGTAAGCATTTGCCTGCATATGTGTGTGTGTGTACCATGTGCATGCCTGGCACTGTAAATGCCTTGGAACTGGAGTTACAGACAGTTGTGAGCTACCATATGGTTGCTGGGAATTGAACCTGGGTCCTCTAGAGGAGCATCCCGTGCTTTTAAACACTGAGCTATTTCTCTAGTCCCTAATTTTATTATGTTTTAATTATATGTAGGAGGGGCTGGAGAGATGGCTCAGAGGTTAAGAGCACTGACTGTTCTTCCAGAGGACCTGAGTTCAATTCCCAGCAACCACATGGTGGCTCACAACCATCTATGACGAGATCTGGTGCCCTCTTCTGTAAAACTGTATGCATAATAAATAAATAAATCTTTAAATAAAAATAATTATATGTAGGAATGTGTGTGTGTGTGTGTGTGTGTGTGTGTGTATGGGGTACCTGCATATAAAGGAAGGTGCCTGGGGAAGCCAGAGGTGCTGGGTCTCCTGGAGTTATAGACAGTTGTTAGCACCCAGATGTGAGTGCTAAGAACCAAACTAGAGTCCTCTGGAGAAGCAGAATGCACTCTCAACTGCTGAGCCATCTCTCTCATTCATAATCCCAAGGGCAAACACACTAAGTGAGCTTACCTCAATAAGAGCCGAATACATGCACTTCACTGCAGGAGTGTCAAAACAAGGGAAAAAGGCCCTGTTTAACACCGCCTGGCCCTGGGTGTACACAAAGGGTTTCTTCTTTCCTGCTGTCTGCTCAGGAGCCAACCAGCAAACCTAAGAGAACAGAGGGGCATTTCAGAACAGATAGATCATGAACAGGGAAAGGAGCGAGCTAATTCAGGACATTTTCAGGTAATCCTTAAGATCTTCCTGCCAGCCAATTTGTCCTTGACCTGAATGTCCTTTCCTACTGTGTATTTGATCTACCCTGGAATATGCCATGGTCTCATGCCCACATCCCAGGGCAGACAATGCATTCCCCACCATCTCCCATGGCATTTCACGAATCCCATCAGGGCCTCTGACTAGGATTATGTCCTCCTCTGAGTTCTTTTCCCATTTAACAGTATTTTACACTTCTGACCAAAGATGAGAACCGGAGAGGAGTCAGGGTTGTCTTTTGTTGTGTTTCATCTGTTCTTATTTTTGACAGCCTTTATGTAACAAATGTCTTGCCCAATTTTGTTTTGTTTTATGAATATTTAAGAGGCAGTCAGTTCATCCATGTAGTTATGGCAACTCCTGTTCTCTCCCATATCTGGGTAGACTGGCTCTCTCCCTTTTAGGTATTTCTTCCTTTAGAAAAGCCCAGAAGAGGGATGCAGACCTTTCCTTAGTGTAGGTGTAGTGAGACATTCTGGTACCTTAGTGTCTGATACAGCAGAACAACTCATCAGCAGTACAAGGATATTCAACCACAAACTGGCATTCTGACCATCACGAGACACATACCAGAACAGCTCCCCTTCAAATTGTTAAGATCACAACCAAGAAAAGTCTGAGAAACTGTCACAGCTCTAAGAGAGACCCAAAGATGCACAGCTAGCCAAGCACAGTAATGTTATGTCAGTAATCCTAGCACTCAGGAGGCAGAGGCAGGTGGATCTCTGAAGTTCGAGGCCAGCCTGGTCTACAGAGGGAGTTCCAGATCAGTCAAGGCTACACAAAATACAAAGAAACATTGTCTCAAACCCCCACCTCCCCAACAACAAAGATGCACACAGCTAGCTACGATGCTCTGCTTTGGCTGAGATCAGGAAGCAGAAAAGAACACGGGTTAAAAAAGATAAGATACCTCTAAAGCCTATGGAGCCTTGCTGGTACTGTTGGCCGGTGTGTGTCAGCGCTGACTGAAATAAGCTAATGGGAAAAGGGAAATTGTGGAGGGCATGTATACGAGCTGGCTGTGTACTATTGGCTCAGGTATGTTGTTAATCTGTCTTTGTTATTTTGTCTTGTAATCCTCCTTGAATTCCTGGAACGTGCTGGCTGTATTAGGGACTTATATAAAGAAAATTTACCCAAATTTGTCAAGTATGCTGACAAGTGCCTAGCACACCTTAGGGAACCCTGTTCATTGTCTCTCCACCATTGCTATATATATGTATATCTTCGTTCTTAAGCGATGGGAAGGAAACAGAACGGCTCAATGAAGAAACCTGAGAGTATGTGCACCACAGACCATGTGAATTCTGGGAGAAGATGCTGCAGTGCTTGGGTGAGAAGTTTCATCAGAATGCTTGCAAAGCACAGGATGCACCCTAATGCCTTCAGTGAAGACCTTCACCACCCAAAGGACTTTGTAAAGCAGACAGCAATCTCAATCATGGGGTCTGTTTAACTTTCAGTGCCACCTTTATAATGATCAAATTTAGGGAGGGCTTAATTTTCCCATCCTATTTTATTTCTAGCTCCCAGTGAAAATTGGTTATCGAGGTACAGGAGAAAAACCAAAGTCCTTTACGGATGCCAAGGCTCCCTCAAGGAGACTTTCCTTTGCCTTTGGGGCTAGGTTATAGCATGTGATTTTTGACTTTCAGTTTCCCTAACCAGCTCAATCAGGAAGTTCATTTATTCCTTCGGTCTTAGAAGGAGGAAGTGGAGCTGCTCTTTGGATTAGTTCTAAGAGCAAGGAGGAACTGCTAGTCTGATAGGCAAGCTCCCAGAGTCTCCAAAAAGCTTTAGTGAACCTTGTAACCCAGCCTAAAGCTGTCACTCTTACAGATGTCCGCTACATAGTGCTACCCTTAACTTCCAATATTTAGCTTCAAAAACCTGAAGACTTAAGAACCAATCAACAGAGAAGACCAAATTATAATGAAGCCTAGAGTACTCTAATTACGCATACTCATTCTTGCTCAGATTCTTTTAAGTCCAACGCAGGATTTCAAAGGAGGAAGCGAAAATAATTATCTAGGCTTCAGGGCTGTTTTAACCCGTGCAACCAGAATGGCAGGATAATAGAGAACCATTTCAGCATCTAGCTAACTAACCAACACTGCCCAGACTCCATCAAGGATAATTATATATAAAGATCAAACAAACGAAGTTAGTGTGTGAAGTTTCTCATCCGGAAAAGGCACACAGGATAGCGGATAAGTTGGTTTAGCACGTGTGAGACAGAGGCAATGTAAAGACAAATCCACAAAGCTGCAGGAACGCAGCACCGGCTGGAGAGGTCCAAGCCCAGGGTGGGGACCCAGGGACCAGAATCCAGAGTCAGGAGGGGAGTCCGCGACTGGGGATCTCCCGCGGAAGCTGCAGAGCAGGATGCTCTGGGCGGTTCAGGGGCCACAGACTGGCCAGAAGGAAAGGCCTGTGGCCCTGGCGCCCCGCGCGCACTCACCCCGGGTCCCTCCCCGACGCGGTAGGTGAGCTCCAGCTGGAAGCGCTCGGCGGCGCGGCAGGGCTGCGGGAAGGCCACGCACAGGGCCTGGCCATAGTGCGAGAAGGGCTGCGTATGGAATGGCACGGGCTCCGCGAGCGGCTGCTGGTCTCCGGGCTGCCCCCGGCGCAGGGTCGCCGCCGTCACCTCCAGGCAGCTGTGTGAATCGAGCCGCAGCTCCGAGGAGCCTTCGGGAAGCAAGCAGCGCAGCTCCAGCACCGCCGTGCCGCTCAAGCCGCGACTTCCCGGGCCAGGTCCCGGAGGCCCGAACTCGATCCGCAGGTCTAGGTGCAGGTGCAGGATCTCGAAGGCGCGGAAGCTGGAAGCTGAAGCCACGTCCACCGCCTGCGCTGAGTGCAGCGGCCGCCGGGTCGCGGAGCTGCGGCTGCCGGGCCCACAGCTCTCCATGGCTCCTGAGCGGTTGGCTCACCCGCCGGGAAGACTAGCGGCTCCGCGGGACCCGGCAGGCTCCGCCTCGAGGCGACGCGCCACCGCGGGCCCCGCCCCCGAGGACTGGGGGCGGCCATGGCCCCTATTAAATCTGAGCCACATCGGCTGTCCCCTCCCTTGCTGCGCACGTCCCCTTGTTCGCGTAGGTTCCTAAGCCACCTGATGACGGAGGATGGTGGCTTGGTGGGTCCTCCTTGAGGATGCCCCATCCTCTGAGCAGTCAGGAGGATGAGGGGACAGAACCGGCTTTGGAAGGTCCGTGTTTGAAATCTCTCTCCCCACTGGGTCAGTTATTAGGATGATGTGTGACAAATTGCCTGTAAAACAGGAGTTGTAATGCTATTTCTCTGTCGCCCTACACAGCCACCCCATTCTTCTGTGACCCGAGGCACGCTGATCTTTACAGTTTTGTGCCAGGAGCAGGGAGTTGTCTGTTGTTCTGTTACATATCTATATATTCCCACCTACTTTGCATTGTACTTGTTTCTGTTTTTAAGGTTTTTTTTTTTAGATTTATTTATTTTTGTATACACACCAGAAGAGGGCACCAGATCTCATTACAGATGGTTGGGAGTCATCATGTGGTTGCTGGGAATTGAATTCAGACCTCTGGAAGCAGCCAGTGCTCTTAACCTCTGAGCCATCTAGCCAGCCTTTTTTTTTTTTTTTTTTTTTACGTTTTATATGTATGGGTGTGTGTATGGGTATTTTGCCAGCATGTATGTGTGCCTAGTACCCGCAGAGGCCATGGGATTTCCTGGAACTGATGTTACAGGCCTTGCAATTTGCTATTTGGCTGCTAGGAAGCTAACCAGGTCCTCACCATGTGCTCAACCCCTATGTGCATTGGCATCAGAGACCCTGGAACTGCAGTTACAGACAGTTGTGAGCAGCCATGTGGATGTTGGAAATTGAACTCCGGTCCTCTGGAAGAGCAGCCAGTGTTTTTAACCACCGAGCCATCTCTCCAGCTTCTAAAGTTTATGTTTTTTTAAAGTTCATTAAGACTGGGCTAGTTAGGCCTCATTAGCTATTGAAATAATATGTAACTTAAAAAAAAAAAAAATGTTACTATGTAGCCCAGGATGGTCTCAAATTGGCAATCCTGTATCAGCCTGAGGAGTTCTGGGATTATATGACTCTTTGATAGTATTTGTTTATCAATGTTGGATCAAATCTAGGGCCTTATGTATCGAAGGTTGCCACTGAGCTACATCCTTATCCCTGCACTATAAGCTAAGGGCTCATTACATGTCACTTGCATTTCCCTTGTGCCTCAGTTTACTGACCTAACCACACCTCTACATTTTCTCTTCTGAACCAGTGCCTTGCAGTAACCACTTATGAAGAAATGATGTGTAGCCCTTTCCTAAAGATGGAAATTTTCAGCCATACAACTCAAGTAGCTCAGAAAGTGACAAGGTTCATGAGTTTATAAAAATAAGAGCTGGGGGCTGGAGAGATGGCTCAGCGGTTAAAAGCATGGATTGTTCTTCTGGAGGACCTGAGTTTGATTCCCAGCATCCACATGGCAACTAACAACTGCCTGTAATTCCATGATCTGACACCTTTACACAGTTATACATGCAGGCAAAACACCAATTCACATAAAAAAAATATTAAAAAAAAAAAAAACACAAGAGCTGGGTGGTGGTGGCACACATCTTTTATCCGTGCACTCGGGAGTTAGAGGCAGGTGGATCTCTGTGAGTTTGAGGCCTGCCTGCTCTACAAAGCAAGTTCCAAGTTCCAGAACTGTTACACAGAGAAACTCTATCTCCAAAAATCAAAAGATAAAAAGAAACAAAGAAAAGAAATAGTAACCATGTTAGGGAGATGACACAGATCCCCTTGGATCTCTGGGGAAGTTTCTTTGGCCAGGCCACAGTGTTTTAGCCATATTAAACAGATGTTTATGTTTTTCCAGGAAAAGTAAAACAATAGTTAGGAAGTTGTTTATCTTTGTTATCTATCTAATGATAAAATTTTCCCCAGTACTCAAGATGGAGCCCAGAGAGTCACACATGCTAAGAAAATAATTACCACTGAACTATACTCCCAAGCCCCCTCCTGCCTCCTTTGAGACAAGGTCTCATCAATGCAGCCCTGGCTGACCTAGACCTTTCCATGTAGCCCAGCAGACCTCAAACTCAAAAGACGCTTCTGCCTCTTGACTTCTGTGATCATGTCTCACATGCTTGGATCTTTTTTCCTAACTTAATGAGTGAAAGTCTGAGTAGAAGGGACACCCCAGTAACAACCAGTGCACCCCTGCATTATTATATTGGTAAAGTGTTAAATGCTGTTTAAGCTTACCATCCCAGGTCAGCCAGCTGCTGCCCCATCCCCAATGACATAAAGAGGAGAAAAAAACACAGCAAGCTAAGGGTGCTAAAAACACCGAGTCCTTGAACAGCTTGAAGGTAAGTTATTTCCAACAAAAATTACTATTGTTTATCCTATCCGATAAGAAATTCTGAGGTAGGGTGGGGAAACTTATCAAGAAAAAGCAGCTGGACTAAGAATTCCTGCTGACTCCTGACCTCCCCAGTCATTTCCTGCTGGATGTTTATAAGCCCTCATTTCGGGTTATTATTATTGCATTCTGACCCCACTACTCCAGTTATTGATGCAGAATTTGTAAGTGCCTGATCTGACGATAATCTGCTGTCTATCTGATGCTTGCTATGTATTGATTCTTTTACTTTTCTTGCTATAGGCCAAATCAACTCACTCATCTGAAAGAGAGTATGGCCATCATGATTCAACCCCTAGAGGAGTTACAACCCCCAAATTGAGAAGCACTGTTCTAGAATCACTTTGTAAATTCCCTAACCCAAACCCAAGAATTAGTCATTACTCTGAAAAGCACTAGTGCCTTTTATTGGAGAATAAATACAGAATCCAAAGACTGTATGAATCCAATCCATATTGTTCTCTACAGTCTGGAGAATCATGATGTTGAGTATTTCAGGTTTTTGGGTTTTGTTTGTTTTATTTTGTTTTTCTTTTTCTTCTTCGATGGCCATTAAAAATTATTAAAAATTTTAATAAAAAAAAAGAAATGAAAGCTCTTACTTTAGCTAAAAAAAATCTCTTCTCATTATGAGTACAGGGCAGGTTGGCATGACCAAAAATGAGTGGGTGATAGAGATATCTCTGAAAATACAGTTAAGTGGTGGTAGCTAATGATGCTGGAATCGTTTGCTTTCCACCCTGACAAAGGAGGTTAGAAAGAGAGATAGAACCCCAAAACTCCTGCAAGACCAAGTATGTGACTCCTGGTGTCCACAAGGAAGGAGATGGACTGTCCTGATACCATATGACTACCCGAGGCTCCCTTTTCGTGATGAAGGTGGTTGGGTTAGGGTAACCCTGGCAGCATCACTCATCATCAATCATCACAGCCAAGCCTAGGAGATCAGCTGGAGAGTGGTCCCTCTGTTCAGGAGAATTGCCAGGTAAGCACAGGGGCAGAGAAGAAGAAAAGAGAAGAGACTTCCATGTCTTTAAAAGGTGGGCCCTTTTAAAGAGAACTAGTCGACCCCCTAGGGGCGTGCCCTTCATACGTGGCATGTTCTGCCTATGCCATGCTGGCTTTACTATGTGGCCCCTACATGCCAAGAATTCTTTTTTTTTTTAATTTTTTGTTTGTTTGTTTTCTTAAACTTTATTTATTTATTTATTTGCCTTGGTGTTTGCCTGGAACTGGAACTACAGACAGTTGTTAGCTGCCATGTGGGTGCTGGGAATCGAACCGGGGTCCTCTGGAAGAGCAGACGGTGCTCTTAACCGCTGAGCCATCTCTCCAGCCCCAAGAATTCTTATCTCACCCAGTGCCATGTTAAGTTCACCACATGGCATGCCAAAAATCCCTACACCAAGCACAGTGACATATCTTCCCACAGTGTAAAGGAATATCCCACAACAGTGGGTCATGTGTTGTTGGGGGTGTGCTTTCACGGTTCAAAATCTTATGCCAGGCTCAGTGTCTCTCTTCCTGCTGCCCGTAGATCAGGATGTAGAACCTTTAGCTTCCTCTCCGGCATCCTGATGGTCATGTGTGCCTCCACGCTGCCCACCATGCTACTGAAAGTTCTGAAACTGTGAGCAAGTCTCCAGTTAAATGGTCTTTTGTTTGTTTTTTTAAGAATCGCCTCCGTCATCGTATCTCTTCACAGGAATGGAATAGTGACTGAGATGGCTGGGAATACAGCAAAGTGGTAGAGTGCTGACTTAGCTATTGTGAAAATCACCTAGGAGCGCTTTAACCATTAAACTGGGAGTTTTTTTAAGTTTGGTCTGATTTGGATTGCTGCGTCGCCTAGGAAGCTTATAGGGTGAGAGTGCAGAAACTTTTCACCACTGACCCCTCGTCAACTTGACACACAAACACATCGCTCTTCAGTTAGAATCTGTCCTTCTCATTCATCTTCAAGATGGCACATAAAAGTTAATATCACGGGGCTGGAGAGATGGCTCAGCGGTTAAGAGCACCGTCTGCTCTTCCAGAGGACCTGGGTTCAATTCCCAGCACCCACATGGCAGCTCACAACTGTCTGTAGTTTCAGTTCCAGGCAAACACCAAGGCAAATAATTAAATAAATAAATAAAAAAGATTAAAAAAAAAAAGTTAATATCACAATATAAGCCACACACGAGTCTCACAGTCCTCACAAATTCAAACACATTAAAACTTCAGTATCTTTAACATATCCGATCTCTCTAAAAATCCAAAAATCTCTTTTAAAAGTTCAAAGTCTAAAGGGCCTGGGAGTTTTTTCGTGCACAGAGAAACTTCTTTGAGCTGCTGAGTCACTAACAATGGACACACAGAAAGATGTTCAACCCCCAAAGCAGCAGCTGATGATATGTATTTGTGGTGTTACATCGAAAATGGAATTAAGTCCAGGGATCCAATCAGATGCAGAGAATGTGGATACAGAATAATGTACAGAAAAGGACAAAAAGATTTGTGGTTTGTTTGTTTTTTTTTTTTTTAAAAAACTTTATTTGCCTTGGTGTTTGCCTAGAACTGGAACTACAGACAGTTGTTAGCTGCCATGTGGGTGCTGGGAATTGAACCCGGGTCCTCTGGAAGAGCAGATGGTGCTCTTAACTGCTGAGCCATCTCTCCAGCCCCAGATTTGTGGTTTTTGATGCTCGATGAAAAGCCGAGATTCAGGAGTTTCATTCATACATTTGCCCCATTGATGTTTCTCTATAGCTTTTGACTTGGCTCACTTATGACTACAACTGTATACCTGTAATTGTATTTTAATACTTTGTATAAAGGAAATTTTGGTTTAAAAAAAAAAAAGTTCAAAGTCTTTCCTCCTTGTGCTCCTATAAAAATTCTCACTTCAATAGGGAAGAACCAGGGCACAGTCACAATCTGAACAAAGCAAAACAAATTCCAACTCAATATTCAATGTCTGGAATTCACTCTGTATCTTCTGGGCTCCTCCAAAGGGCTTGGGTCCATTCTTCAACTCCACCTTCTGCAGCACACACAGCTTGCCACCACTAAGGTCTGGTAGACTCCACTCCATACCTGCTGCTGTTCTTGGTGGTCATCTCATGGTACTGATGTCTCCAAAATGCCAGGCTCTTCTGCTACAGCTGGGTTGCACTTTTCCTAGTAGCCTCTCTTAGGGTCTTTTCATTCTGCCAAACCTCAACTGCATGACCCCTTCAATGCTGGGCTTATAACTGCCTCTGAGGCTGGCTGCACCTTCTCCAATGGCCTCTCACAGTGCCAAGCCTCAGCTGCACTCCATGACCCTCTCATGCCTTCAAAACCAGTACTACCTGGATGACTCTTATTACAGTACCAAGTTTGGCTGCCACCATGAGGTACAACCTTGGACACTGCTAGAAGACAGCTTCTGTGTTCTTTCAGGAAATACTTTCTAGAAGATTTCACCTCAACAATATTTGTCTTCTTCTTCTCCGCCTTCTTCTGTCTCTCTCTTTTGGTTTTTGGAGACTGGGTTCCTATCTGAAATTGAAACTTGTTCTGTAGACCAGGCTAGCCTCAGACTTAGAGATCCACCTGCCTCTGCCTCCCAAGAGCTAGGATTAAAGGAGTATTCTGTTGTAGAATTGTGTACATTGTGAAGACGTGTCTTTGCCAAAGCACCTTCTGATTGGTTTGATAAAGAGCTGAACAGCCAATAGCTAGGCAGGAAGAGGTTAGGCGGGACTTCCGGACAGAAAGGTGGGAGGGGAGATGAATCTAAGTGTGGAAGGGACATCAATGAACATGGAGAGGAAACTGGAGATAATAAGATGGAAAGGAGGTAAAAACAGTAATATAAGCAAGTTAATTTAAGCTATAAGAGTTGGGCTGGAGAGATGGCTCAGCGGTTAAGAGCACTGGCTGTTCTTCCAGAGGACCTGAGTTCAGTTCCCAGTAACCACATGGTGACTCACAACCTTATTCAATAATATCTGGTGCCCTCTTCTGGCCTTCAAGCAAACATGCAGGCAGAACGCTATAAACATAAAAGCAGCATGTTAAAAAAAAAAAAAAATAGTAAGAGCTAGTGGAACAAGCCTAAGCTATAGGAAGAGCTTTCTTTTTCTTTTTTTAATTATTTATTTATTATGCATACAGTATACAAAAGAGGGTACCAGATCTCATTATAGATGGTTGTGAGCCACCATGTGGGTGCTGGGAATTGAACTCAGGTCCTCTGGAAGAACAGTCAGTGCTCTCAACCTCTGAGCCATCTCTCCAGCCCAGGAAGAGCTTTAATAATTAATAATAAATCTGTGTCGTGTTTTGTGAGCTGGTGGATCAGAAGAAAAAAATTTCCAGTGTGCCCCCCACACCCAGCTTTCTGGTCTCTTCTTAATCACCAGTAACTTCTCAGCTCCAGCCAACCAGTATTGAGCTCTGAGTTATAACCCTGGCTGTCCTGGAATTTGCTTTGTAGACCACACTGTAGCTGAGAACTGAACTTTAACTCAGCTGCCTCTGCCTCCCAAGAGCTAGGATTAAAGTATGCCCCACCCCCATCTGCCCTGGGGGAACCACAGATTCTTAATCAAAAATAGCAAATGGCCCTGATAGTCTTTGAACTTTTCTCTGAAACTTCAGAAGTCAGGCCTCTATTAGTCTGCATGTTCCTCAACATCCTTCTCTTCCAAGATCTCACAGAACAGCTCACCAGATTACTGTTTTTTTCTTGCACAAAGTTCCAAAGTCCATCCACAATCCTCCACAAAACCTCGTGGTCAGAACTATCACAGTGATATCTCATAATTCTGGTACCAACTTGTCTTAGTTAGGGTTACTATTGCCATGAAACACCATAACCAAAGCAACTTGGGATAGAAAGGGTTCCTTTGGCTTACACTTCCACATCACTGTTCATCACTGAAGGAAGTCAGGACAGGGGACCTGGAGTCAGGAGCTGATACAAAGGCCATGGAGGGATGCTGCTTACTGGCTTGTTCTCATAGCTTGCCCAACCCGCTTTCTTTTTTTCTTTCTTTTTTTTTTTTTTAAAAAAAAACTTTATTTATTTATTTGCCTTGGTGTTTGCCTGGAACTGGAACTACAGACAGTTGTTAGCTGCCATGTGGGTGCTGGGAATCGAACCCGGGTCCTCTGGAAGAGCAGAGGGTGCTCTTAACCGCTGAGCCATCTCTCCAGCCCCCAACCTGCTTTCTTATAGAACCTAAAACCACCAGCCCAGAGATAGGACCACCCACAATGGGCTCTCCTCCATAAATCAGTGACTAGGAAAGTGTCTAACAGGCTTGTCCAAACCTGGATCTGATGGAGGCGTTTTCTCACTTGAGGCTCCCTTCTCTCTGATGACTCCAGTAGTGTCAGGCTGACAAGAACCAGCCGGTACAACTAACAAAAACACAGAAATTCACGGGAATGATACACATCAAATTCAAGACAATAGTTAATCCTTAATAAAAGATAAACAAAATCAAGAAGCTACACTGGCCAAGTGGTGGTGGTGCATACCTTTAGTGCCAGTACTCTGAAGGCAAAGGCAGGTGGATCTCTGTGAGTTCAAGGCCAGTCTGGTCTACAGAACCAGTTCCAGAGCAGCCTCCAAAGCTACACAAAGAAACACTGTCTCAAGAAACAAAACAAAAAATTCAATTGTATGTATCATTTTTTTTTTTTTAAGATTTGGTATGTGTGTAAGTCAGAAGACAACCTGTAGAAGTTGGTCCTTTTACCATGTATGTTCTAGGATCAAACTCTGGTCAAGCTTGGGGACAGAGTGATCTTACCTGCCGAGCCATCCATCTTGCCAGTCCAGAATATTTTTATATTATATGGAGCTTATATGGGTATTTATCATTACATTGTTGACTCAAATATATATCTTCTAAAAGCTTCTGACTTTTTCCATCCTCTGTGACATATCTGCCTATTTTTTAAAAATATTTATCTTTATTTTTTATGTGAATTGGTGTTTTGCCTGCATGTATAACTGTGTAAGGCTGTCAAATCTTGGAATTACAGACAGTTGTTAGCTGCCATGTGGATGCTGGGAATCAAACTCAGGTCCTCCAGAAGAACAGTCAGTGCTCTTAATCGCTGAGCCATCTCTCCAGCCCTCTGGCTATTTTTTTTTTAACTTTACTATTTATCAAATATGTTATAAAATGTAGTTCCTGCCAAGCATGGTGGCTCACACTTATAACCCCAGCAACTGTGAGAACGAGACAAGAACTGCGTACCATTCCCACTGCGAAATGGCTTCTACTGTCAAGATACTCAATTTCTTTTTTTTTTTTTAATTTTTTTTTTTATTTATTTATTATGCATACAGTTTTACAGAAGAGGGCGCCAGACCTCATCATAGATGGTTGTGAGCCACCATGTGGTTTTGCTGGGAATTGAACTCAGGACCTCTGAAAGAACAGTCAGTGCTCTTAACCTCTGAGCCATCTCTCCAGCCCCAAGATACTCAATTTCAACGCAAACTATTTTTAATCCTGTCTCCTTCCTGTGTAGTTGTGGGGTGGGATTGCTGAACTCTGCCATGAGAGCAAAAAAGCTCCTGACCCCTGGCAAACCTGTGTCTCCACATGCTAACCCAGAAAGTCCACTCCATCCCATCTGATGTGATGGACTGAAAACATTGAGTTTACTTTTATTTTCTTGTTTGTGTGTGTGCGTGCGTGCCTAGTTATGTGGATGCCAGAGGCCGACGTCTGGGCTCTATTGCTCTCCACTTGTTTTGTTTTATAGGACTTAAAGATCCTTGTTTACAGGTGCAACTTTGGGGATTTGGTTCTTGCCTTTCACCTTGTTGAGGCAGCCTTTCTTGTTTGTTACACTGCATATTCCAGGCTGGTCTGTGGGCATTTGGATGATTCTCTTGTTCTGTGTTCTCAGGAGTGCTGAATTTACAGATGTACACATCTGGCTTTTTATGTCACAGGGAGTAAACTAGGATCGTCCCGTGTGCATGGCTAGCGCTTTTCCCTGCTCAGCCTTTTTCTTTAGGCAGGATCTAGTCCCAGTGGCGGAGAGCTCTGGGGATCTTCAGTCTCGGTCCTACCAAGTGCTTGTCACCATAACGGAGACCTGAACTCAGGCCCTCACGCCTCCCCAGCACACATGACCAATTAAGCCATCTCTCCAGCCCTATAATGAGTTAACTAAAAGGACCACATTTTCAGTGCAGTCTCCGTGCATTCATTAAGTGAAAACAGATGCATCTGCAACAGCAAGTGCAGCTATACCTACGGCTTCCAAACTGACTCAGAAATCCTGTTACAGGCCAATGCTAGTCAAGTTCAGATAGTAGGAAAATGGAAAAACAGATGGGCATTTCAACTATGAATCTAATTCCATTATTTCAACAAAGACCTAGAGAAACTCCCTGATCATGTGCTTATTTCTAATTCATTTATTAAAATGATTTTGATTTAGCTTTAAAAAAAAAAAAACTTTATTTATTTATTTATTTATTTGCCTTGGTGTTTGCCTGGAACTGGAACTACAGTTGTTAGCTGCCATGTGGGTGCTGGGAATCGAAGCCGGGTCCTCTGGAAGAGCAGACGGTGCTCTTAACTGCTGAGTCATCTCTCCAGCCCCCTTGATTTAGCTTTTTAATCTTGGGCTCTAACTACTTTAGCTTTAGACTGTCTACCAAAAATGTCACAGCAGTATTTGTTTATGAAAAAGGGTCTCATGTATTCTAGGCTGGACTTGAACTCACTTATGTAGCAGAGAAGACCCTGAACACCTGATCATCCATCCTGTTTCTTACAGATGTTGGGATTGCATGCTCGATCCATCATGCCCTAGCTTTGTGCAGTACTCAGAAGGAATCTTGAACTTCAAGTATGCTACCAATCTTTATAAAGGGTGGTGGTAGACTCTTGAGCTACCTGCTTCCTTGTCCATGGAGCACTGGGATGGAAAGCCTGTTGACTACAGAATGGGAGAAAGGAGGCCATTTTCCAAGCAGAGACCACAGGAAAGGGTTTCATCTAGTTTTTCATCTCATACTCTGCTTGTGGTAGAAGAAAATATAATTTCAAACAAAAGAAACTGGCTATCTTTTTTTCACCTCTCACCTACCCATAATTATTTCCAAAAAATTTATTGTAATCAAGAATTGCCTCAGGGGCGATGGGTGGCTCAGTGGTAGAGTGTTGGCCAGGATAATAAGCAAGGCCCTAGGATGGCTCTCCAGGACGACAAAGAAAAGAAAAACAAAGTTTAGTGGGCTATGCCTCCAATCTCAGGACTCTGGAAATCGGGGCAGAAGACTCACAAGTTAAGAACAGCCCAGATTACATAGCAAAACTATTTCAAAACAAAAATAATTCAGGTATGCTAGACTGAAGACCCCAGAGTTACCCAATAAAATGGCAAAACCGTATGAGCATTACACGTGAATCAGCATCAAAGAGCTGGAGTTCACATGAAAGGAACTTACTGAGGGGGCTGGAGAGATGGCTCAGCGGTTAAGAGCACCGTCTGCTCTTCCAGAGGACCCAGGTTCAATTCCCAGCACCCACATGGCAGCTAACAACTGTCTGTAGTTCCAGTTCCAGGCAAACACCAAGGCAAATAAATAAGTAAATAAATAAAGTTTAAAAAAAAAGAAAAAAAAAAAAAAGAAAGGAACTTACTGATATGCCATTTAAAGATGTGCCTGATACACATTTCCTTATTTTATGACTGAAAGCTTGAGTGCTATACATCTAACGGATTATTCTCAAAATCTATTTCGATGCTTATTTAGGGAAATGCAAATCAAAGCCACAGTGAAATAGAGCTCAAAAGACTAAGCCAAATAAACAACAACAACAAAAAATAAACCAAGCCTAGCCCCAAGTGCAATGGCACAATACTATTTCACACGTGTCAGGAAGACTCCAAAGTTGCTCTCAGTGTGAGTGCTTGCTTGGCAGACAGAGGGTCTGGGTTTAATCCCTGGCACAGGTAACAAGGTTGTTTGGCAAGGAAGTGGAGAAAGAGAATCCTCTTGCTTTGCTCCTGGGAATAGTAAAATGGTGCAGTTCCTGTGGAAAACAGTTTGGCAGCTCCTCAGAGTTAAAGATAGCACTATCACGTGACCCAGCAATCTTAAATCCAAGAGAACTCAAAGTAGAAACTCAAATAGATATTTGCACTCCAGGGTGTAATTTGCCATAGCTGGAAGTTGGAAACAACTTGTTACCATCAACAATTGAATAAATAAATCAGGTATATGCACACAAGAAAATATTCAGAAACAAAATTAAATCAGAATTCCTAGGATGAATGGACCTGCAAAAATTATGCTAAGTGAATTAAGACAAATGCAAAATGAGTCTGTATGATTTCATAAGGTACCTCAGATAGACAAATTCAGTAGGTGGATTACTTTATTGTTTAATGGTTGCTGTTGTCCAGGATCCTAACAGCTCCCTCAGGGGAGGGGGTGAGAAGGCACGGTATCAATGGCTTAGACATGGGGAGTCAGGTGAAGAGTAGCAATGGGGGAGAGCCTTATATAACCTCCTCCCAGAGCTCAGATCCAGTGACACTGACATCACCACTCATTGGCTGGGCATGATCAGGACCTCTGACAACACCTGTTGCTAGGCCCTCAGACTCCAGGTTGACTTAAAAGGATGTGCATGCTTTGGTAACTGGTCTGAGCCAATTTCGTGGACCCTATGAGCCTGTCCCAGTACATAATGTTACAGAGTTTATAACAGTGATGATAACTCTCACTTTTTTAAGACAGGCCGACACCGCACCCTGCCCTATGCCTTCCAGATGCTGAAATTACAACCTCCAGGCCAGTAACATGCTTAGCACAGAGACTGCTAGGGGTTAAACACTGTGTTTGTATTTCCAAACCACTGAAACACATAAAAATGTCTATAATGATAAATACTATTTTATATACTCACACACACACACACACACACACACACACACATCAACTCACAAATAATCAAGATACAAGTAGTTAAGCACTTACACCATGTGCAGCCTTGAGCTGAAAGGCAGATCCGTTCCCAAACATGCCTTCTGAAGGCCATGTTACCCCTAACCCAAGCAGAAAGCAGGAAATAATTCTGCTTAGTAAGAGTCATTTCTTAGTTAAATTCTAGCCCCACCAGACCCCATAGCACAGCTTGAAAATCAACAAGCATTTTTCTTCTTTCTCTTTACGTTTTTTGAGAATGCTGTCAAGTTGGGCCTTGAATTTGGATCCTTCTGCCTCGGCCTCCTAAGTGATAGGACTACGGTGTGAGGCATCATGCCCATCCTCTTCCATCCCCTAAAATTTATTCTCATGCAGAGTTGAGTATAATGGAAGCAAGTTGTTTTGATGATTAGGAATCAAGAGTTGACAGCCTCCAAAGAGTTTTATATCCAGTGTCTTCTTTTTTTGGGGGGGGAGACAGGCTCTCTCCAGGCTAGCCTGGAGATCAGAGATCCACCTGCCTCTGCCTGTGGGATTAAAGGTGTGCACTATGCCCAACTACCTAGTATCTACTAAACCAAGACAGCATTTTGTTTTCAAGCAATGGATGAACATGTGGACATTTCTTTTAATTCTTTCCCTGTGAAATGATTCATGATGATTACATAATCCTCATATATAGTTCATTTCTAGTATGATGAGGGGTTGGCATGAACATGTACTATCTTAAGTATGCTCAGTATGAAAGGCAGAACTCTGTAACTTTAAAAGGAAATGTCAAGTCCCAGGAACCTTTTATTGTCTGAATAACTATACACAGAACACTAGGCAGAAGTCCTGAAGGAAATGAAGGTTGAGTTCACTGTTATCTGTCCTTTGGTCCTTCATCTTCTAAGTACTGGAATATATGCTCTTTTAAATGGTTTTAGATGTTTATTTTGATCACAAATGCAATCCAAGTGAGAATAAATAAACTCAGTATCTTTTCTCCCTTCTGAGTCTCTCTTTTAAATAAAAAAAATGTGCTAAATGTCTCTTCATGGCCCACTTGGCCACCGCCGCCCACCTACGGCTCTAAAGGCTGTATGTAACTTGATCTTCTCAAACCCTACTCATCTACAGTCCGCCCAGGGACAGGGGTCCTGGGCAAGGCCTACTGGTACTGTCGGTAGTCTCCAAAGGGTGAGGACGGCAATTGGTTTGAAGGCAACTGCGAGTGGTCTTCAGCAAACTGAGGGCCTGCAATTCAAATGTAAAAGGGATTTTTTTAAAAGCACAGCATCTGATTAAAAAGTAGGCCTCTGTAAAAAGAAATGAGTCAGCTTTAAAGCTACTGCTGCACGACAACTGGAGTTGGAATTTCTTTAAAAAGATCTGATGAGTTCCCTCCAGAGGTCTGGAGAACCTTTGGCTTTATCACACGACAGACTGGCTTCCCAGGTGTTCCAGAATGGTCGGCCAGGAAAAGTCAGATGGATTCATAACAGAAAAATTAATTTTTTACAAAAAGATTTATTTATTATGTATACAGTATACAGAAGAGGGTACCAGATCTCATTACAGATGTGGGCCACCATGTGGTTGCTGGGAATTGAACTCAGGGCCTCTGGAAGAACAGTCAGTGCTCTTAAACCTCTGAGCCATCATTTTTTTTTTTGTTTGTTTGAGACATGGTTTCCCTTAGATCAGGCCAGCCTTGAACTTGCTATATAGATACAGATGATCTTGATCTCCTGATCCTCCTGCCTCTGCTAAGATTATAGGTGTGCACACCACTCCAGTTAGTGTTGTTGAAAAGTAAACCCAGATGCTGAGGAGATGGCTCAGAGGTTGGGAGCGCTGACTGTTCTTCCAGAGGTCCTGAGTTCAGTTCCCAGCAACCACATGGTGGCTCACAACCATCTACGATGACATCTAGTACCCTCTCCTGTACACTGTATACATAATAAATAAATAAATCTAAAAAAAAAAAAAAGTGAGCCCAGGGCTTTGTGTATGCTGCTCAAATACTCTACACTAACTGAGTTACACCCTAAGCCAGAGGCAGCGGTGTTTGTGTAAAGCAATTGCTATAGTAAGTTTCCCTGGATCAAGACTGGAAGAAAAAAACAACAAAACAAAACCCTACTATTTCTTAATACAGTTAAAAAAAAATTACGAGGGGCTGGAGAGATGGCTCAGTGGTTAAGAGCACTGATTGTTCTTCTGGAGGACCTGAGTTTGATTCCCAGCACCCACATGGTAGCTAACAACTGTCTGTAATTTCAGTTCCCAGTTCCAGGTAAACACCAAGGCAAATAAATAAATAAAGTTAAAATACGAGTATGTGTGCAGAAGTCTATGGAAGCCAAGAGATGGCGCTGGATCTCCTGGAGCCTGAATTAGACAAAGTTGTAAGCCCATCAATGTGAATTCTAGAAATGAAATGTGGGTCCTCTGAAAGAGTAGCAAGTCCTCTTAACCACTGAGCCATCTCTACAGCCTCTCTTGACACATGGGGTAAAACCAGGGCCCTGAAAATCTATGCAAAGCCTTTACCACTAAACTACAACCCTTTAGTGATGTTTAAAAGAATTTACTAATCCAAATTAAATTACAACTGTGTGAGGACCATCTCAAAAACCAAATAAAGAAATTTAAAAGAAAACAAAGAACAAAACCAGTAAAACAAGATTTGAAATGGGAAGCTGCCTCATGCTTGTTATACAACAACAAAAAATTTTGAGACCAACTCTCACATAGCCCAGGCTAGCCTCAAAATTTTCTATGTAGCTGTCTTGGCTGGTTTCATGTCACCCTGACACAAGCTAGAGTCATCTGAGAGAAGTGTCCTAGTTAGGGGTTCTATTGCTATGGTGAAACATCGTGACCAAAAGACACTTGGGGAAGAAAGAAGAAAGGCCTTATACTTTCCTGTCACTGTTGATCATCTGAAGTCATTTTCCCAACTGAGGTTCCCTCCTGGGATGAACAGTTTAATGTCACCCCACAGGCTACAGTCATTGGAGAGGTGGCTCAGTGGTTAAGAGCACTGGCTGCTCTTCCAGAGGATCCGGGTTCAATTCCCAGCACCCACAAGTGGCTCACAACCATCTATAATAAAATCTGATGCCCCTTCTAGCACATGCAAGTGTATATACAGACACAGCACTCATACATAAAAGATAAAAAGTGGGAAAAATACCTCTGTAAGACTCAGCTGTAATGCATTTTTAAATTAATGATTAAAGGGGAAGGCCTCTGCATCAGCTCCTGCCTCCAGGTTCCCGACTTGCCTGAGTTTTTGTCTCGATTTCCTTCAGTGACTGACAGTGATGTAGAAGCATAAGTTGAATAGACCCTTCCCTCCCCAAGTAGCTTTGGTATGGCATTCTTTCATAGCAATAATAACCTTAACTAAGCCAAAGAAAGATGATCTTGAACTTTGTTTTAAATTCTTTACTTACTTATTATTATGCCTGTAAGTGTTTTGCCTGTATGTATTGTAAGGATTCCTACCACTTATCACATGGGCTGTGTGAGGTAAGAATTTCTGGTATATGGCACCACCCTGCTTATGGAGGGTACGCCCCTAGGTGTGGCCAAGTAAATCCCTGCCCACATGGAAGTCTCTTTTCTGCTTTTGTGCTACTGTGCTTGCCAGGCAATTCTCCTGAATAAACTCTCATGTGGCCCTGGTAGTGTGTGTGTGTCTGATCTCATGCGTGAAACCAACATGTATACCTGTGTATTATATATATGCCTCACACCCTTGAAAGCCAGAAGAGGGTACGGGATCCCACAGAACAAGAGCTACAGACAGTTGTGAGTTGCCACTAGGTGCTGGGAATCACTCTTGATCCTGTGGATGAGCAGTCAGCTATCTTAAGAGCTGAACCATATCTCCAGTGCCCCTTGTTGAACTCTTAAATGCACATCCACGCACCCTACATCTCTCTTATAGTCTCATGCAGCCCTAGTTGGTTTTGAACTTGTTATGCAGCAGCAGAGGCTAGCCCCAAACCTTTATCCTTCTCCTCCTACCTCCTAAATCCCAAGATTAGGGGCTTGTGTCATGCCTGGCCAAAAGGACATCTCTTGTCTAAACATAACATGTGCTACTTTTAGGTGATGTCTGTATAAATGGTGAGATTTGATTACTAAAAAGGAGACTTTCAGTGGAATAAGACTATTTTTCTTTCATAGTTAGTTCTGAGTGTCTAAAAAATATGAAACTGAAACTAAATAATCAAAAACTAAACAGCAAAATTAGATCGTGAGCATCATAAGAGTGCAAACTCAGAAGATTACTAAAAAGCAGAATGAATGTAAATGGGTAGGGCGTTCAGACCCAGCCAGTGACATCTACGGTGCAATGTGCTCAGCAATCAGTGTGATCAGAGCCAAGACCATAGCTCTGCCTTGGTGCCCCAGGGAAATTAAATCAAGAAGCAGAGCCTACTTAAGCAACAGCATGAGTCTATGCTGAGCCTTATCCAGGTTCTCAATAATTTTCAACATGTCTTATTATTCTTCCCATTCTCTTCTCCAAATGCCAGGTCAAGGTTTTGTGTGTGTCCTTGCATGCATGTAGGAACTACGGGAAAACCTCAGCTGTGGCTTCTCAGGAACCCTCTACTTCATTTTATTTTAAGACTTTTTTATTACTATTTTTTTTTTTTTTTTTTTTTTAATACAGGGTCTCACTGTATGGTCCTGTCTGTCCTGGAATTCATTAGACAGAGCAGGCTGGCCTCAAACTCAGATATCTACCAAGTGCTGAGACTTAAGGTGTCATTATGACCAACATTAAGATTTTTATTTTTTTTAGCCCCTGGAGCAGGAGTTACTGGTGGTTGTGAGCTGCTTGGTATAAATGCCGGAAAGTGAGTCAGCTCATCTATAATCACAGCAGGAACTCGTAACGACTGAGTTGATCTCTTCAGGCCTTAACTTGTGTTTTTGAGACAGGGTCTCCCAATGGCCTGGAACTTGTTAACCCACATGAGACCCAGAGTGCTGCGATTACAAGCAGGTGTCATCATACCTGCCTTTTTCTTTTTTCTTTTTTTTTTTTTTAAATTTAAGCATGTATTCTGGGGGATCAAGCTCATATGAAGGTGAGTTAATAGCAGGACTGAGCTATTGCTCCAGCCCCAATTCAAGTTTTTTGGCACCATAATCCTTATACTTGTACAATTCCTTCTAGTATCCAAGGGATATTTCCATTTATACACTAAATGCTTAGATAAGAAACTCTGAAAGTTAATGAGCAGATATCTATCTACCCACACTCATCAAATTTCTGGGCAAGTCTATTTGTCATTCATTTTCCCGTAACTCTAATGTGATCCCCACCCAAACTTTCCATCAGTCTATTTTATATTCTTTTCTTCTACTTTGACTTTTCAGGGCAGGTTTTCTCTGTGTGTTCTCACTGTTACAGAACTTGAGGCATCTATCTTCCTGCCTCTGCCTTCTGAGTGCTGGGATTTAAGGCACTCACCACTATGTCCAGCCTATTTTATATTCTTGAAAGCAAGTAATACTATTTGAGCAGGATAATGTCGTGACTGGTGTCAGTCTCAGAGTCCCTGAGGTTAGGAGCGTCTTCCTCACTCCTACACACACACACACACAGAGCAAGAAGTGGTCAACTACCATCATTACTATCTGAGTATCTTTCAAATGACCAGAAATGTCTCAACAGATCTGATTAGAGAAGAGAGAAGTTACGGGCAGTTGTGAATGAATGAAGTGTGTAGAGGACAGAACCTGGATCCTTTGCAAATGCAGCAAGTGCTGGTCACTACTGGGCTGTTCTCTAGCAACAACCTATTATTTTTTAAACTAGCATTTGAGTTTATCAAAGGTTCAAATAATAGCATAACATTAAAGTAAAAAATCACAAACTATTCCACTTTACCAAACAAAAACATTCTTTCTTAATGTCAGGAAACTAGTCCCACGTATATGAATTTAAGAGTGTTGAGAAAAAGAACTTACCATTGGGAAACTGTGCAGAGGCAAACCTTGTCAACAAGATACCAGCTCCTTCGATTAAAGCTAGGAGAATGCCTCCCATTGCAGCCGACCCAACCATGGCTACCGGTCCATCTGGAGACAAAGAACAAAGATTACTTTAAAGGAAAGAGCTATCAACAGAGTTGTATGTTTCTCTCATTCTCAGATTCCTCCAGTCAGCAAACAATGGCTGAGAGTCAGCTCCAGCCCACAGCCTGCTTTTCCAAATGGTTTGAATGAGATGGCCCCACAAGCTCATATGTTTGAATACTGTCCCCAGGCAGTGGAACCCTTTGGGAAGGACTGGGTGGCGTGGTCTTGTTGGAAGTGTGTCACTGAGGGTGGGCATCTTTTGAGATTTCCAAAGACCTGTGCCATCCCCTGCATGTGGATTGAGCCATCTGCCACCTGTTAGCCCTGTTCCACCATCAGGTATTCTAACCTTCTGAACCTTCGAGTCCCAAATAAACTTTCTTCTTTATATTGCCTTGGCTATGGTGTCTTATTACAACAACAGAAAAGGAACCAATATAAAAGCTCTATTGGACAAAGCCACATTGTTGCTTGAATGCCTTAATAGCATCAGATCACATGCGGTAGCTCACACCTTTGATTCCAGCACTGAGAAGCAGAGCCAGGTAGACCTCTGTGAATCTGAGGTCAGCCTAGTAAGCTGTAGGCAAGCTAAGGTTAAATAGTAAGACCCTGTCTCAAAACCAAAACACCAAAAATCAAACCAAACCAAAACAAAACAAAAAACTCAACTAACAAACAAGACCACATAGTCCATATGTATAAAATACTTGTTTCTGGGACAGCCAAATGGTTCACAGGTAACGGTGCCTGCTGCCAGACCTAATGACTGAGCTCAGTTCTGGGACCCACAGGACAGAAGACCCATCCATCATTCTACAAGTTGTCCTCTGCCGTCCACATGCAGCATGTGGGAACTCTCTCGACCACCTACCTACACACTAAACTAATGTAATAGAGAAAATTAACTTACTATTAATGTCTGGGCTTTTACGAGGAAAAGTTTAAAACTTCCAGTCTAAGCCCAAAGGAACTCTGGTTTGCACTCTGTGCTCGCAGTCCAGAGGATGATCTTTGTGTCTAACAGTTGTGTGGTGAGTACTATTAATTCAGGAGAGCTTAAGAAACTACAGCACGGCGAGTTTGGCATTCTACCCATCACACAAGCAATAGACAGCCAGTGTTCTTAGCTACGGTAATACACCAGCAAAAACTTATGACCCCCAAGGGCCACACATCTCTGCAATCCCCAAACTTGAGGATCAGGGGCAAGAGAAGGTATTCAAGGTCATTCTGAGCTGTGGAGGAAGTTCAAATCCATCCTAGGTTACATAAGCTCTGTCACCAAGCAAACAAGCAGGGGCTGGTGAGATGGGATCTGTATGTAGAGCTGGGCTCTGAATTCAATTCCTGGAACCCAAGTGGCAGAAAGAGAGAAGCAACTCCTGCCACCGTCCTCTGGCCACACTGGGCACAAGTGCCCACCCACAGACAGATAATGCAGCAGTTATAAAACCCAGTCCTTTACTCCTGCACTCTGACCTTCAGATCACCATAAACACTCATCCTATACCTAATCAGGCAATTCTAGCTTCACACTTTATGGATTGAGACTGGACTTCTCTGTGTAGTCCTGGCTGTCCTGGAACTCTGTAGACCAGGCTGGCCTTGAACTCACGAGATCTGCCTGCCTCTGCCTCCTGAGTGCTGGGACCAAAGACAGTTTTCACTAATTAAAGGCAGATAAGGTTGCTTCAAAAACCTGAATCCCACTAGTATGTCCAAATAATGAACTGAGAAATATAATTCAGTTTAAGACACCTGCCTACCTCGTCCCAGGTCCAATCCTCAGCATTACAGAAGGCAAAATAAACAGCAAAGCAATGCTCACTTACTTCTGGCTGCCAGGATGGCTCCTGTTAAGGCACCACTTGTGATGGAGTTCCAGGGATCTTCTTTGCCTCTTATCTGAACCATACTACAGTCAATCATGGAAAACAGCCCTCCCCAAACCGCAAAGCTACCTGTTGATAAAACAAAACAAACAAGAGCAAATAGCTTAAATTTCTTTATTGCTTATTGTTATATTATTATTAATATCACAGTCAAGTAAGTTTGCTGTGAAGCCAGCCTGGTTATCTAATGAGCCCATCTGAGAGAGAGAAAAGAAAGCATCTGCCTCCTAGAGTCTACACCCACGCTCCTAGTGTGTCTCTTTCTAACCACTAAGCTTCAAGCTTATATTAAAGAATCTTGGGCCTGGGGAAAGGACTCAGTGGGGAAATTCACTTGCTGCTCTTACACGATCTTGATCTTGAGAGAAGGTCCCATCACCCACATCAGTTAGCTCACAATCACCCATATCCCCAGCTCCAGGAATCTGACACCCTCTTCTGGCCTCCATGAGACCTACATATATGTGTCAGACACACAGAAACCCACAAATACAACATAAATAAAAATAAATCGTAAGAAAATTTTTAATAAGATCTCCAGCTCTTCTGAAAGGGGGTGGGGGTGGGGAAGAAGGGGGCAAAATAAAATCCAGGGGCTGGATTAGGTTAGTGGTGGAACGCTTGCCCAGCATGTACAAAGACCTGGCTTCATTCCCCAGCACCATGAAACAAGCTAAAGAAACAGATACATCGGATGAGCCTCAGAGAAGCTGCTCACCTAAACCATGTAAACCACTCGTTTAGAACAGCACGCCTTTGTTTAAAGGACAGGATTTCAGCACTTCAAACCAAAGGCTCCTGCTCCTTTCAGAATTCACCTTCCTCATCTTTCCTCTCTTCAAGTGGCACAGTGCACCTGACAATCACCACAGACCATGGAAAGCAAGCTATTCTTTTTTTGCCTTGGTGTTTGCCTGGAACTGGAACTACAGACAGTTGTTAGCTGCCATGTGGGTGCTGGGAATCGAACCCGGGTCCTCTGGAAGAGCAGACAGTGCTCTTAACCGCTGAGCCATCTCTCCAGCCCCCGAAAGCAAGCTATTCTGCACTGTATTACAGTACATGCTAAAGAGGCAAATGAAGGGCCTTGCTGGAGCCAGGGAATACACCGGAGTTAGACACGGGAGGCGGATCTCAATTTACCCTCTAAACCAGTGGTTCTCAAATGGTGGCCAGGACTCCTTTGCTGGCTGTGCATCAGATATTTACATTACAATTCGTAACAGCAGCAAAATTACAGCTACAAATTAGCAAGGAAAGTAATTTTATGGTGGGGGGGGGGGTCACCACAACATTCAGAACTAAATTAAAGGGTTGAAGCTGCTCTAAAATCTCAGCACAATGGGAAGGAAACAGGACGCTCACAAGAGTAACAAACTGAGCTGCAACAAATGTCTGAACCATATCACTACGCAGGCCTTCCCCAGTCGTCACATGTTCAGGACCAACTGAGGCCATTTTTGTCCAAGATTAGGGACCTCATACGTGGGCTGGAGAGACGGCTTAGGGGTTAAGAGTACTGACTGCTCTCCTGGGACTCGGGTTTCATTCCCGGCACCCACATGGCAGCTCTAGGGGATCTAGACCTACCTGCCTCTGTGAGCACCAGGCACACAGTTGGTGCATGCACACATGCAAGCACACAACAGAATGAAAAACCCCAAAACTTGTCATTCTGGGTCAGAGTGCTTGCTAAGACAACAACACTTGTTCCTGAGAAATAGGGCCAGAGAGATGGCTGGGGTAACACCAAGATGATGACCCGGGTATCCACATGGTGGAAAAAGAACGCTTATAAATTGTTCTCTGAATTACACACACACACACCCCTCAAATAAGTAAAAAAATATGTAATGAAAAAAAGAAATGGGGGCTGGAGAGATGGCTCAGCGGTTAAGAGCACCGTCTGCTCTTCCAGAGGACCCGGGTTCGATTCCCAGCACCCACGTGGCAGCTAACAACTGTCTGTAGTTCCAGTTCCAGGCAAACACCAAGGCAAATAAATAAATAAAGTTTAAAAAAAAAAAGAAAAAAAAGAAAAAAATAAATGTATATACATTTCATGCCTGGTACCCAGAGGCCAGAAGCAGGCCTAGATCTCCTACAGCTGGAAATACAGATAGGCATAAGCTGCCATGTGGGTGCTGGGAATTGAACCCCAGTATTCTGGAAGAGCAGTCAGTGCTCCTAACCGCTGAGCCATCTCTCTAGCCCCATGACTAGGTTTTCTAAGTGCTGTGTTTGAAAACTGTCTGATGTTTTGCACTTGTTTCTGCATAATTCTTAACGTTAACCTTGGAAAACACAATTTAATTGGTCTCTATGATCCTTTACATAATATTTCTCTTTAGCATTATGCTATTCATTTCTGCCTCTCCAAATCTGAGCTCTGAACAGTCCTTCTGGAAAAGGGAGGTTGTGCTGGCTAGTTCTTCTGTCAGCTTGACACAAGCTACAGCTACCTGAAAGGTGTAAGCTCAATTGATAAAAAGGCCTCCACAAGATTCACTGTAATGTGCTTTCTTAATTAGTGACTGACAGGAAGGGCCCCACCCACTGTGGATGGTCCAATCCCCAGACTGGTGGTCTTGGGGTCTATAAGAAAGCACTTCTTCCATGGGGAGCAAGTCAGTAAGCAGCACCCTTCCATGGCCTTGGCATCAGCTCTAGCCTCCAGGTTCCTGCCCAATTTGAGTTCCTGTCCCAACTTCCTTTAATGATGAACAGTGATATGAAATTGTAAGCCAAATAAACCCCTTCCTCCCTCAACTTGCTTTCTGGTCATGGTGTTTTGTTGCAGCAACAAAAATCCTAACTTAAACTGAGTGGTGGTGGTGCACACCTTTAATCCCAGCACTCTGGGTAGAGGCAGGTGGATCTCTATGGTCTACAGTGCTAGTTCCAGGACAGCCAGGGCTACATAGAGAAACCCTGTCTCAAAAAAAAAAGAAACCCTAACTAAGACAAGTTAAAACAAAAACAAACACTGACTACTTGAACAACAGAAACAAGATTTTTAAAACATATAATAATCCGGGGCTGGAGAGATGGCTCAGCGGTTGAGAGCACCGTCTGCTCTTCCAGAGGACCCGGGTTCCATTCCCAGCACCCACACGGCAGCTAACAACTGTCTGTAGTTCCAGTTCCAGGCAAACACCAAGGCAAATAAATAAATAAATAAATAAAGTTAAAAAAAAAAAAAAACATATGATAATCCAATTTGACTTTCCAAACAAGGCATCAACCTAAAAGAACTTACAGGGATATTAGATAAACAGAGTAAATGAAAAATCACTAATATAGAAAGGAAATAAACAATGGCTGAACTCCTGTAATCTTAGGTCACAGGACATCGGGGCAGGAAGACTGTGAGTTCAAGTTCAATATGGGGATGAATGAAGAAAGGAAAGGAACAGGGAGGGCGGACGGACAAGAGGACAGACAGATACAGCCAGCTTCTAGTTTAGGTAAGTGGGAAAAGTCCGTATGGAAACATCCTTCTTACCTCCCAATTGTGGAGCCCTAGTTTTAACAGCTGCTAAACTCCCTCTGAGTCTGTGGCTTACTCCCTATAACAAGAAAAAAAAAAGGTAAGTGGTTTAAAATGTAATATACTGGGGGCTGGAGAGATGGCTAGGTGGTTGGGACCACTTGCTGCTCTTCCAGAGAACTCAGGTTTGATTCCTAGCATCTACATGGTAACTGGAGTTTTGGAACTCCAGTTCCAAAAGATTCATTGCCTTCTTCTGGCCTCTGTGGGCACCAGGCATGCACATGGCACACAGACATACATGCAGGCAAAACATCCACATACATAAAATAAAACAGGGCTTGGTGATTACGAGCACTTACTGCTCTTCCAAAGGACTCAAGTTCAACTCACAGCACCTACATGGCAGCTCACAACTGTGAACTCCAGATCCACTGGCATCAGGCACCAAGTAGTGCATAGACACATAGACACGCATGCAGGCAAAACAGCCATACACACATATAACAATAACAATAATATAGATTATAAGGTATTTCTAACCCACTAATGGGATCAACCCATAATATCAACAAGGCCCTGACTTCCAGTGAAGATAAAATAAGACCAATCGCTCACTTACCACTGGAGAATTTCGAAAACCTTTGAAGGCTTGAAAGATACCGCCACCTATGGTACCCATGGTAAAGGCACCACCACAGTCGTCCACAATTCGCCAGGGGCTAAAAACGGGGGAGGAGAAGAAAGATGACTTTATTTCTCATTAATAAATCATACAAACCATGTAACTTTCTTTGCTTAATAAATGAAGGAATGCAACAGGTTCCAGTGTGGAGTCCACAGCAGCCAATAAAATTTTAAACTGTAAAATAGGGGCAAAGATACTAAACATATCCATAGCTATTCAGTCTCAAGTCCTTGAAGACAGAAGGATTTAATAATTACGGCTTTTTTTTCTTTTTTTTAAAGAATAGTAGTATGGTGTGGTCTATGTCTTGCTCAATTGCCTGGCCTCAAGTTGATGCCTCCTCCTCTTGAATTTTGGTACTACAGGTCCATAACATCACAATAATTTATCAGAGGTCTGTTCCAAGCTAGCCACTATAAAAAGCAAATAAATAGAAAGGAAATTATAATGTAATAGCAACACTGATTCAGTTTCTAGAAATCAAGGTATACTCCCAATGGCACTAAGTTTTAGAGCAGGAACCCAACGAAGATTCACTAGCTGAAGACACATTATTTTTTAAAGTCTGAAGCTTTCTCAGGAAACTAAGTTCAGAATAGCTTTTTAAGCTGTTGCTGGAATCAGATCCATTTAACATACTAGAATGAAATCTAATTATCAGATCAGTAAACCCAACAGCCAAATATCGCACCCTAACTTATACAACACTGAAATCTGAGCAATTTGATCAGAACTACTATTCTAGGAATCTGGCTAATAAAAATCTGTACAGAACCCAGGACCTGACATATAACATCTGCAGTAAGTCAAGAAAAGACATATGCAAGCTTCTCTTTTGTATATCACACAAAATTTACACACACACACAGTAGAGATGTAATTCTTCCACTACCGTCCCTTCAAAAAGAAAAAAAAAAAAAACCTGGTTGTTCATTGTTGGCAGACATTATTCATGCTTCAAATCTAAATAAATTTTGTGAAACACTAAGACCTTTGTTTCTATAGTGTTCATACGCTCCTTGGGCAAGCACAGATTTCACAACCAAATCTAAAGTTAGCAAAGGAAAAGACATTTCCCAGTATCTCAGACAGTCTCAAGAGATAAGCACAGAACTGAGAGGGTTGGCACACACTAGTAAATGAAGCACTGGGAGAACAGGCGGGAGGATCCAGAGTCAGAGGCCAGCCTAGTCTACATGGCAAAACCCTGTCTGAACCCTCAACCTATGGTCCCTCCCTACAAAAACACAAGCTCTATAGCGAGCTAGCCCATAAACAATTACTATAAGAACAAGTATGCAAGAATCTGAACGACTAACTTCCCTTCAGAATTCATAATCTTTTAACTTGACAAAAAGGTTATGACTGTCTCCTTTGAATTTTACAAATGACCAAAGGCTCAGACAAAATAAGAAGCCTGCCCCCAAACAAATAAGGAACTAGCAGAGCCAAATCAAAGCACAAATTTTGGTACTCCAAACTCACCGGTCTTTCCAGTGTATTTGTACAGTATAGAGGATTGTAGGAGGACAACGTACTATTTTAGATATTGCTGGGAACCCTCTCCGAAGGAGGGGAGCGTGAAGACAGAAGGCTGAAATGTATTTTGGGGGGTGGAAGCACAGAGACTGGCACCAAATAAAAATTTAAAGTCCTGGACACAACCTGAGGGTACCAATTCTTTTCCATTACAAACAAAATAAAATCAGTTAGACTAAATATCAAGGTTTAATTATTTGCGTGAGACTCCTGAGGACTTACTCTGACAATCTAAGATTCAATAGCTATTACACCAATTGATAGCTATTTTGCTATGCATAATATACTCATGTTTGGTCCATGAGCCAAGTACAGAGCCTTGGCTTGGTAAATGCTTACTGAATGAACTTACTTCTGATCATGGTTTTTCTAAAACCGTGGTTTTTCTGAGGATACATGCAACTCATCTCTTATTTTCCCCATATTCATTTACGTTTCTTTTTCTCCAGGAATTTGCACGCAGCAAATGCCGCTTCAACCTACAAGGAGCTCATCCAGACCCCTTTGGACTTTGGGTGAAACCTATGATCTCATGGGGGCCCTTTTTATCACACAAATAAGGCCTCAAATACGGCACCAGAAATCTAATTCCCTCCCTCGACGACGTAGGAACTAAGCAAAGAGAGGCCTAGGGATGTGTCCAAGGTCACCTCAGCAAGCAAAGGGGACCATTAATGTCCCCGCACCAGATCGACAGCACCTGCCCCAGGGAGGAGTTCCAAGGCTCCACGAAGCCCAGCATTGGACCTCCTCGCTGGACACAAGGTCACAGGGGTACTGGGGGCCTGAACACAGCGCTGAAAAGCCACCCGATCACGCTTGTCCGCACCACCCACGGCTGCCCAGCTCTCGGCGCCGAGCCGTGCGGAGCTCTACTAGCACGTCGGACTCCGACCACGGCGGGCGCAGGGGGTAAGGGACAAGGGCGGCTGCGGCAACTCACCACGGCTCTCTGGCGTACTCCTCCATCTTGACTCCAGCCCGCGCGAGAGTACCCGGCAGGCTGACTTCCGGAAACTGATTCCCGCGGCGGAAGGGATCCCAGAGAGGGCGTGTTACTGGGCGGGGATTGGGTCATCGTTTCCTGCCGCAGCCAATAGGAATCGAAACTCCTTGAAGACATCGAGTGAACTTTACTTGCTACCCCCGCCAGGTCATTCAAGGTTCTGAGGATTGGGGTTCTGAGACAGAGTTCAGGTTAGCCTCGTGACCTGGGATAAACGTAATGTTACGCAGCCATGGTTACCCAAACTTCTTAAATACAGTAGTAGTTATTTATTTTTCTAGCCAGGGTTTCTCTGTGTCGAGAAACCTGGATGTTCAGGAACAAACTATGTAGACCATGTCAGCCTCCAACTCAAAGAGATCCTCCTGCCTCTGCTTCCTGAGTGTGATTAAAGGCATGCTCGATGGCTTTTTTTTTTTAATTATTTTTCCTCGTAACTATTATTAATAGTGATACTTAATTTGCCATGAGTGATGAATTCTTAGCAAATGTATGTAGCTCTTATAGGTCAGAGCTTTATAGTCAAAGTGCCTGTAGTGTTATGTGTTTCTTTATTTTCATTTATTTTTTTTATTTAGCTTTATGTGCATTGGTATGAAGGTGTCATAACTCTCTGGAAAAGGAGTTACAGACAGTTGTGAGCTGCCATATGGGTGCTGGGAATTGAACTCAGGTCCTCTGGGAGAGCAGCCAATGCTCCAAACCCCTGAGCCATCTCTCCAGCCCTGTGTTTTTTTATTTATAAGACTTACTTTTTAAAAAAGATTTATTTTTATTTATTACATATACAGTATACAGAAGAGGGTGCCAGATGTCATCATAGATGGTTGTGAGCCACCATGTGGATGCTGGGACTTGAACTCAGGATCTCTGGAAGAATAGTCAGTATTCTTAACCTCTGAGCCATCTCTCCAGCTCCTAACACTTCTTCTTATTACATTAATTTATATATTTGTGCATAGGAGCTAGTGGACACATGGTGGTCTGAGGGCAAATTACAGAAGAGTTGTCACTTTTCACCCTGTGGATCGGACAAGCATTTTACCCACTGAGCCATATCGACAGCCTGAAATAAAGGTTTATTAAATTTAGCTACTCGAACCATTTCAGAGGCCATGCCAATTTGAGACCATTGATTTGGGGGGTTATTGATTGAGGATCCACTTCTGGGCCTTCCTCACAAAGGATACCAGAAATCTTGAGATGTGTTTAACAGAGAAAAGAAACTAAAAGCAAGACTCGCTGGTAAGAGGTTTGCCTAGCATCCACAAAACACTAAGTCAGATCCCCAGCTTCACATAAACTGCTATGGTGGCACATACTGAAGGCATCTCTTCTCTTCAGTCATATTGAGTTCAATGCCAACTTGGGATACAGGAGGCTCGTTAAGGAAAAGAGAATAAAAATAATGAAGTTCTATCAGCCCATTTTTAGCTACTATCAGCAAAACTCATGTGCTAGCTATAAAGGGAATCCCTCTCCACTCTGTCCCCCCTTTTAATTGTAGATATTGGGGCTAAAGAGATGGTCAAAAGTCCTGACTGCTCTTCCAAAGAACCCAGGTTCAATTCTCAGCACCCACATGTAGGCTCACAATTGTCTATAACTCCATTTCCAGGGGATCTAACACCCTCTTCTGGCCTCTGCAAGCACTAGACCCAGTTGTGTTACACAGACATAATGCAGGCAAACTACCCATTTTTAAAATTATTTTTAAGGAAAAGTCAATGTAACTAGTAGACTACAATAACAAGTGAGGTGTTTTCCAAATTTTTGGAAGTAAGTGCCAACCCTCCATAGAGCTACAGAACAGCAATAAAACGTCTCTAAAATATTCATCAGAAGCTGGATGTGGTGCATGCCTGTAATCCCAGCACAGGAGAAGTGGAGACAAGAAGACCCCAGGTACAAAGGAAGGTCAAGGCCATCCTGAGCTATGTAAAACAAACAAACAAACAAACAAACAAACAAAACAGTCTGGCTAAGTGGATTAGCGAATAAAAGTGCTTGCAGCTAAGACAGCTGATTTGAGCTCAGTCCTCAAAACCCACAGGGTGGAAGGAAGGATCAGGCTCCTTTGACCTGTGACTGCCATGTTGCCGTGGTACTCAAAAATACACACAAGATGTAAACATTTTAATGAAATCTGATACTTGGGGTATTTTAATATATGAATTTAGCTTTAAAAACCAAGCAAGAGTAGAGAGATGGCTTAGGATTGCTTCAAAAATTTGAGGATTGGAATATGTATCCCAGCACCCATAAAATAAGCCTAGCATTCTGCAAATGCCTGTAGTGTTAGCTTTAAAGGATTCAACATCCTCTTGTAGGTGTATGCATGCCCACAAACACTTATGCATAAACTCACAGATACATACACACATAAATGTTGGGATTTTGTTTGTTTGTTTTTTGAGACAGGGTTTCTCTGTGTAGCCCAGGCTGTCCTAGAACTCACTCTGTAGATCAAGCTGGCCTTGAACTCACAGAAATCCACCTGTCTCTGCCTCCTGAGTACTGGCATGCCTCACCACTGCCGAACATAAATGTATTTTTTTTTTTTGAGACTGGGTTTTTCTGAGCAGCCATAGGTGTCCTGTGTAAATAAACAGAATTTTAAGGCAACAGGTTATCACATTTGTGTATACATATATGAGAAGTCATGCATGGCATAAATCAAGAATAATTTAGTTGTACAAGCAGAATAGAGAATGTGGAAGGACAACATGGAGCATAGAAGGGGAGCTCAGAAAGCAAGAGTTTGATGTTTAGTCGGAGTTCCAGACCTGTTGGGCACAAACAACTCAATATCTAGAGGCACACACTTTCCTGGGGCAAAGACATTTTCTCTGATCTCATTAGGACCCAGAAATACCCTGAGCTCTGGCTACTTTCCTTTGCTTCCTACAGGAATTGTGTGCATCTGCCAAGAGCTTCATAGCTCATGGTGAGGGAGGTAGTTGAACTCAGAGTCAGGAGAGCTTTTTCTTGGATCTCTCTTTAATTCCTGGAGTTATTGTTATTCAAGCTTCTATTCCATACTCACAGGGCACACTCTTCTGGTTGTTATTTGGCTTCTGAATAGACTCAACCACCAGCAATAGTCGTGCTCATAGAGAAACAGATCCAATAGGTGAATATGTAGATAGATAGGAAGGTTATTTATGGCTAGACAGACAGACAGGTAGGATGCAGAATTGACACATGTGATTACAGAATCTGGGAAGGCCCAAGGTTTCTGTGTCTGCAAACTGGAGACTCAGCAAAGTTGGTATTGTAATTCCATCTGAAGATACAAGCCTAGAACACCAGGAGAGCCAAAAGTCTAAATCCCTGATTGAAACAAGAATAGACTAAATTAGATTCTCAGTTAGCGGTGATGAGGAACAAGAATTCCTTCCTCCATCTTTTGTTCTGCGCCTAGAATATTAACTTGGATCCAAAGTTAAGCAACTGTTAGCATCTGCCTCTAGTGGAATTAAAGGCCTGCACCTCAACTCCTGGCTTTCTTCTTGGATCTTCTTAAGTCTCTCTCATCCCTCCCAGAGGGAGTGTTTTGATTCAGAAGGAAAGACTAGGGGCTGGAGAGTTGGCTCAGAGGTTAAGAGCACTGATTGCTCTTCCAGAGGTCCTGAGTTCAATTCCCAGCAACTCACAACCATCTGGTGCCCTCTTCTGTATAATGTATAATACATAAATAAATCTTTAAAAAAAAAAAAAAAAGAAGGAAAGACTACAAGGTACATGTCTTGGAGCTGGAGAGATGCTGGTTAAGAGAGATAGTCCCTTCCAGAGGACCTGGGTTTAATTCCCTGCACCCATATGGTAGCTCACAACTGTCTGTAACTCTAGTTCTGGGGGAATCTGATACCTTCACAACAATGCATGTAAAATAAATTATAGGAAAAAATGCACTGTGTCACATAGAGATATGTGAAATGTAATCGCAACTATTTTTGTTTTGTTTTCCAATTCAAGGTTTTACTATATAACAGTAAATATAACAGGCTGTCCTGGAGCTTGCTCTGTAGACCAAGCTGGTCTCAAACTCACAGAGATCGGCCTGTCTCTACCTCCTGAGTGCTGGGATTAAAGACATGTGCCATCGGGGGCTGGAGAGATGGCTCAGCGGTTAAGAGCACCGTCTGCTCTTCCAGAGGACCCAGGTTCGATTCCCAGCACCCACATGGCAGCTAACAACTGTCTGTAGTTCCAGTTCCAGGCAAACACCAAGGCAAATAAATAAATAAATAAATAAATAATAAAGTTTAAAAAAAAAAAAAAGACATGTGCCATCACTGCCTTGTTCACATCAGGCATTCTATCACCAACTGTAACTTCAGTTCCAAGACATCCAATGGCTTCTGGCTTCCTTAGTCACCTGCACACACATGGTCCATTTAAACTCATGCAGGCACAAACATATACATGTAAACAAAAAAGTAAATAAAAGTCTCGAAAACCAACCAAACAAAAACAGTGATAGCAAGATGGATCAGAGAGTAAATGCACTTGCTTCCAAGTCTGACAAGCTGCATTTGATCCCTGGAGCCTACATGGTGGAAAAAGAGAGCTGAGTCTAAGTTCTGACCTCCACACATGAGCGAGCATCTGTTCACTAACTCAGACATGCAAACAAAATGAATAAATATTTTTAACTAATAATAGTGATAATGATGAAGGAGAAAGGGGCTAGAGATGTATCTCATAAAGCCCTAAATTCAATTCTCAGTACCGTATAACAAAAAAGGAGATATACTTAACTCCATAACTATGAAGTAGATCCTCATTTTTGCCCTCAAAGAAAAAGGTAAATACTTTGACACCTACATTTTCCATGTCCAAAGGCCCAGAGAGGTTAAACAAGTTACAGGCGGATACACATCTCTGATTTGAGCCCAGTGTCATTTGACTCCATGACCTGCACTTTTATCTGTCATACTATACTGCCACTCTGTATTCATGAGAATGGGACTTTCTTGGGGACATCTACCCTCTTCAAGAGCCACTTAAGGGCTGGCTTGGTGGTGTACATCTTTTATGCCAGTACTAAAGAGTCAGAGGCAGGTGGATCTCTGAGTTTTGCCTTTTTTTTTTTAAGATTTATTTTTATTTCATGTGCATTGAAGTTTTGCCTGTATGGGGGTGTTAGATCTCTTAAAATTAGAGTCACAGAGAGTTGTGAGCCGCCATTGGGTGCTGGTCCCTCTGGAAGAGCAGCCAGTGCTAGTAACCACTGAGCCATCTCTCAACCACCACCTTTTTTTTTTTTTCCTCTTTTCTTCTTCTTTTTTTTTTTTTAGACAAAGTTTCTTGGTCTGGAGAGATGGCTCAGTGGTTAACAACACTGGTTGCACTTCCAGAGGTCCTGAGTTCAATTCCTAGCAACCACATAGTGATTCACAACCATCTAGCGTGAGATCTGGTGCCCTCTTCTGGTGTGTAGACAGAGAACACTGAATACATAACACATAGATAGATAAATAAATAAATAAATAAATAAATAGATCTTAAAAAAATTAAATAAAGACAAAGTTTCTCTGTGTAGCCCTGGCTGTCCTGGAACTCACTCTGTAGACTTGCTAGCTTTGAACTCAGTTGGATCTCTAAGTATTAACCTAGCCAGAGCTATATAGTAAGACCTATCTCAATAATTTTTTTTTTAAAAAATTAAAAGACATTAAAGTATTGGTTAAATTGGTTCTGGATATCAAGTTCTTCTTGTTCATCCTACTACATGTTCAACTAGACCTTAAAGCCACCCCTCCCTCGATAGTAGCTTCTGAGCTTGGACAGCTATTTTGTAAACAGTGGTCCTTGACTCCAGAGACTGAAGGAAACTGCATATTCTGGGGCTACGGGTTCCAGCGTCCTCTGGCCGCAGCTGTAGACTCTCTCAAGAAAAGATTCTCAATTCGTGGACAGTGTTAGGAGCCTGGGTTTAAGAGACCCAAAGATTTCAGTTTGAGTCACACTTGAGGAGCCACAGTTTGGAACGGTGGAATCTTAGGCCGAGAAGTGACAGGGATTTTTAGTTGGGAGGCCATAAATCCTGCTGACTGAGTCTGGAAGCTGTAGACTGAGAATGAATATATATATTTTAGTGTAGTCCTAGACCAAAGTCAGAACTCAGGAGAGATGGTCACTAAACAGTGTATCAAAGCTGGCCCTGGAGCTGAAGGGGGTTATTTGCCCTCTCCTTCAGGGAACAGCAAACATTTCTGTCAGAGTCCCAGGAAGCTACAAAGGGGGCTCTTTCAGATAATAGAAGGGCTGGTTGAGGATGGCTAAGGGGGCTTCAGAGTCTGGGGTCCCAGAAAATAGTCTTTTTTGTTGTTGTTTGTTTTAGATTTTGATTTTTCTGTGTAACCCTGGCTGTCCTGGAACTCACTGTATAGACCGGGCTTACCTCAAACTCAGAGATCTGCCTGCCTCTGCCTCCCAGTGTGGGGATTAAAGACGTGCCGCTACTTAAGGCTACAGAAGATATTCTTCTAGGTCAAGGAGAATGAAGACTGACTGAGGAGAAGTCAGTGAGAGCAAGAGACGTGCAGCTGGGCGTGGTGACACACATCTTTAATTCCAGCACTTGGGAGACAGATAATCTCTGAGGTCCAAGCCAGCAGTGTCCAGGCCAGTCAAGGATGTATATATAGTAAGACCTTGTCTCAAAAAAAAAAAAAAAAAAAAAAAAGGAAGGGGGGAGGAAGAGAGGAGGAGGTTGATAGTAGGAAGTACTAGCATGGCTACCAACATGTTCAGCCAATAGCCCACTCTGTACCCTCTGGAATGTACCCAGTGACTCCATCCTACATATTTAGTGTGTCCTCTGTTGACTCCTAGCAATTTCTTTTGCCTCTTTTTATTTTTCCTACAGTAGAATTTTTGATTTATTTTATTTGTTTTGTTTTTTGAGACAGGATTTTTATGTGTACCAGCCCTTGCAGTCTTGGAACTCATTCTGTAGACCAGGCTGGCCTTGAACTCACAGAGATCTACCTGCCTCTGCTTCCCAAAGGCTGGGATTAAAGGCGTGTGCTACCACCACCCAACTACAATAGAATTTTAAAAGCATCATTAAATAATAAATTTTCAAGAGAAGAATAATGTTATAATTATATATGTATAGTAGTACCCAGATAAATTATTGAATGAGTGAATGAGAATCAGCCAAGAGGGAATGTGTGTGTGTGTGTGTGTATGTGTTGAAGGTAGCTATTGCTGAAGGAAAGAAAACAAAATAGAAACATGTCAGACTACAGAGAAAAGAACCCAGAATAAGGATAAGTACAACCAACACAGGCCTGGTGTTACAGTCCTGAAGTTCCAGTTTCTAGAGAGGCTGAAACAGAAGTATCACAAACTCAGGGCCTGCCTGGGTCATGGAGTGCATCAAGGCCAATCTGGGAAACTTAGTGAGATTAATTATTTCTTTCGTTCTAGACAATTAAGCAAACTTTTATTGAAGCTTACATTGTGGTACATAAATACATTTCAACTGATTAGAAGTCCAACAGCAACGAGAAGAATTTATGGCACCTCCTGTAATCATACTAGGATCATTATTCAATCTACAGTTTGTTTTCTAGGTTTTTTCCCACATACACCAATGCAAATATCAACATTAAAATTCGCAATTCTATCAGACCTCAAACCAACAAAATCTACTGGGTTACAAAACCCAGCTTCAATAAGCAGTGGTTCTCCAAATAGCAGTCAAAACACTAGGTGCTGTGCTCATTACAGAACCAGACTGAGAAAGTTGATTGGAGGCTTCCCCAATGAAGCATTCAAAATAAAAAGTAAAAAGCCAGGCTGGAGAGATGGCTCAGTGGTTAAGAGCACTGACTGTTCTTCCAGAGGTCCTGAGTTCAATTCCCAGCATCCACATGGCAGCTAACAACTGTCTGTAATTCCAAGATCTGACACCCTTACACAGTTACACATGCAGGCAAAACACCAATTCACATGAAATAAAATAAAAATAAATATTAAAAAAGTAAAAAGCCATCTTGAGCAATGGCTCAGGAGTAAAGAGCTTGTGCCGCTCTTGCAAAGGACCTGAGTTCAGTTCCCAGCACTGGTGTTGGGTGGCTCACCACTGCCTATAACAACTTCAGATCCATTGATCCAACACCTCTGAGCACTATGGATACTGCACTCATGTGTAATACACATGCACAGATGTATACACATACACACAATTAAAAATAAATCCTTTAGAAAGAAAAAAAATAGTTGAAAAAAAAAAAAGGTAGTTCATTAGGGTAACACTCTTTAATCTCAGCATCCCAGAGGCAGAGAGGCAGAAGGATCTTTGTGAGTTCAAGGCCAGCCTGGTTTACATAGTTAACAGCTAGCCAGAGTGAGACATTCTCAAAAAGAATACAATGTGCATCAGTTGTGACAGCGCATAACTATAATTCTAGCACTCAGGAGGCAATGGCAGGTGGATCTCTTGATTTTTGAGGCCAGCCCAGTCTACACAGTGAGTTGGAGCCTGCCAAGGCTACATAGTGAGACCTTGTCTCACAAACCAACAAACAAGGACCCCCTCCCCTAAAATTGTTTAAAATGGACTAAGAGTATATCTCAGCTATAGAAAATTTATCTAATAGGTGCAAAGTCTTGGATTCAAGTCAGGTTCTAGTCCCTTTGTTACAAAAAGTGAGTGCAAATATAGATCTGCAGAGATGATTCAGAGGTTAAAAGCTGGTTGCTCTTCAGAGAACCCAGAGTCAGTTCCCAGCACTGATAAGGTGCCTCAAAACTCTGTCTCCAGTTCCAGGGCATCAGGCGCCAGTGTGGTGCGCATATATAATACAGGCAAAATACTCATATACATAAGATAGAAGTGAATATATTTTAAAAGAAGGCAAATACGGACCTGGGTTCGATTCCCAGCACCCACATGGCAGCTAACAACTGTCTGTAGTTCCAGTTCAAGGCAAAAGAAGGCAAATACAATATTTAAAAGAAGGCAAATATTGTGCTTACCATGTTTCAGATTAATGTTTTCTATCTTACAATTTCATGTTCACCTTACTTTTCCTTGTAATAGAAATGTTTTAAAATCTCCATTAAATGATATAATATCTTAAGTTTTCAAAATTGCATTTATTTCTTATGGTGGAGACACATACACTCATAGAGAGTGAGAGTGAATGAAGGTCAGAGGAGACCCGCCATTGCCATGAACTCTACCATACTTTCCCCTTATGCTGGGTTAAGACCCTTGGAAACTGAGTCAACATAAACCTCTTCTCCCACAAGCTGTTCTTACCAGGTATTTTGTCATGGTGACAGAAGGGTGGCTAATACAGGGCAGGTGCTACTGTTGTTCTTTGCTACTGTTGTTCTTTTTTTTTTTTAAAAAAAAAAAAAAAAAGGGGGGAGCTGGGGAGATGGCTCAGCGGTTAAGAGCACCGTCTGCTCTTCCAGAGGACCCGGGTTTGATTCCCAGCACCCACATCGCAGCTAACAACTGTGTGTAGTTCCAGTTCCAGGCAAACACCAAGGCAAATAAATAAATAAATAAATAAAAGTGTTTAAAAAAAAAACAACCGCTGAGCCATCTCTCCAGCCCCTTGTTGTTCTTATTTTACAGGTAGAGAAGCACGTCTGAAGGAGATGAACATTTACTCAGAGTCATTGGTCCGTAGCTGACAATAACAGACAAGGCTGTCAGCCTGGGGAGCATAATTCTTGTATAACTGTATTGTGATGTTCCTCTTCTGTTGTGCTCCACATTTTTTCAAGACAAGGTTTCTCCATGTTGTCCTGGAACTCACCATGTAGTTCAGGCTGGCCTTGAACTCAGAGATCTGCCTGCCTCTGTCTTCTGAGAGCTGGAGTTAAAGGCATGCACCATCGTGCCCTACTTCTACACTTAAATTTTGAGGCATTTTGCAAACTCTTAATTGTTTAATGGTTTATTTAAATACATTTGTTTAATAAGGGTCATGTTACTTAGCTTTTATATCTTGTGACAGTACCTAACATAAAGCCTGAAAGGGAGGAGGTCTTGCTCTTGGCTCACAAGTTCAGTCTATTGTTCTTGGCTTCTTTGCTTTGGAGCGTGTGGTGTGTGGTGAGATAGAGCATGTGGCAGGAGCTGTTCACTTCAGGACAACCGGGAAGCAGGGGGCAAGGAACCTGAAACCAGGCAGAACTTTTAAAAGCTTAACCTTGGTGATTCATTTCCTCCATCCAGCTAGGTCTCACTTCCTAAAGTTTCTGGAACATTCCAAATGGAGCTGAGAGGTAGGAACTAAGCATGAAATACGTGTGGCTGTGAGGCACAGTTCATACTCCCACACAGTTCTTGTCACTGACTATGGGCTCCACAATGGCAAGTTTGCACCGGTTGACATCTTTAGTTACATCACCTACCCTCACAGCAGAACCTGACAAGCGCTATGGTCTGATGCACTTGTGACTGAAATACGAGGCCAGGGTTCTCTCAGCCTCTCTTCCACCTGCCCTTTTTGGTTTGTCTGCCTCATTTCTACCGGTGCAGCCAGCCAGAACCAGCCCCTCTCTCAGCCTTAAACTAAAGCTGAACTAGCAGGCACTAAATGCCATGGCTAAGTTTTAGCTCTAGATGATCCTTGGACTCAGCAAATGCTGATCAAGTGACTGCTTCTCTCTGGCTTAGGATGGAGAGATGCCAGGAAAGATCGAAGCATCTACCCTGATGGGTTACACCAGGGCTTCTAGAAGGGATTTTGTGGCAGGAAGGAGGTGGGGCAGGAGATTGAATGTCTCTGAGGCTTGCACAGGGCAGCATGATGGACGAGCAGTGGAAAGCCCTTCTATGAAACGAGCCAGACCTGTTGCAATAGTATCTATCGCCCAGTGGCCCAGAACTCCATTTCCCTTAAGACATGCCAAATTGTGCTCTGGATTTATATGTGGGTGGTGCTGCTGGCTCCTCAGTGTGCCCAGAGAAGGTTGTCTACAGATGCACCTGGGGAAGAGGGCAGCGAGGAAAGTTAAACCATCTTCTCAAGAGCCCTGGGGCCCCGGAGACTGATAGCGCTCTAAAAGTTTCCTTGTTCCCACCTCTTTCTCAAACAACCTTCACATTTTCAGTGTGTAGCCGGCATCGGTGGCTCAAGCCTTTAATCCCAGCACTCAGAAGGCAGAGGCAGGCAGATCTCTGTGAGTTCGAGGCCAGCCTGGTCTACAGAGAAAGTTCTAGGTCAGCCAGGGTTGCACAGAGAAACCCTGTCTCAAAACAACAACAACAAAAACCAAAAAACTCCACTACCAAAACATTTTTAGTTTGTATGCACAGTGAGGATATCACCCTCCCCTACATACTCCTTCCCACCCCCCTCACACACACACTTCCCACACCCTCCTCACACACACCCCTCCCCCTTGCACTCCCCACACACCCGACACTCCCTACACCCTTCACATCCCCACGCCCTCCTCTCATTTTCTTATTCTCTTGAGAAATGGCAAAAGGGTCTAAGGGGCAACTGATGCTCAGCTTTCAGGTTCTGAAATAGTATAAGTGGGTTGGTTCTGAGAACGGCCTCTCATCTTTTCTGGGGTTGTAAACGCCTGGGAGTTCCCTCCAGAACATTACCAAATACAGTAGAAAGGTGGCTGTAGCCACCCAGTGATAAGAAAAGTAAAACCCATTCTTGAATAGGGTTTGCTTCGGGCTGCCAGTTAAAGAACCTCATGGCCGGGTCCCTGCTTTGCTGGCTTACCAGTGGTTAGCTCTGCTTCTGCCAGCTTTTGCATTTTTCTATCTTTTTCTCATTGCGTGGCCCCCTTGTCTTTAAAAGGCTAAACTGCTCTGTACTAAATTTGGTCACGCTGCGTTCCAAGATTCCCTGGAATGTCCTCAAGTTTCAAACAGCTGCGACAGTGAGGAAGGACCGCCCCCTGGCTTGGGGATTGGCTTCTCCTCTCTGGCTGGGGAGCTGTCAGGTTTTATTGGTTGCTGCTTAGACCAAGCAGGGTCCACTAGCCTTGGGCTGCAGGGAGGCTGCTGTGTCCCCTGAGTGATTACCTGTTGCACAGCGGGTCCCACGAGCTGCAGTCCTCACCTAGCTGGGGCTTCACACTCAAGCCCACTCAGCTCTGCCCAGACTAGCGACCCCTCTCCCTTCACTGCGTACCAACCAGCACGCCCATAGACTTGGCAAGAGCCCACTTTTGCCAAGATGTCCAAAGTAGCCAAATATCGGCGGCAGGTGAGTGAAGACCCTGACATCGACAGCCTGCTGTCCACCCTGTCCCCTGAGGAGATGGAGGAGTTGGAGAAGGAGCTGGACGTGGTGGACCCAGATGGGAGCATTCCTGTAGGGCTGAGGCAGAGGAATCAAACCGACAAACAGCCCTCCGGCACATTCAACCGGGAAGCCATGCTCAACTTCTGTGAAAAGGAGACCAAGAAACTCCTCCAGAGGGAGATGTCTATAGATGTGAGTGACACGCCTTGGAGGAAAATATGGTGGGGAGGGAGGGCTGGAGCCCCTAACTCCATGACTAGACCCCTCTTTTCTTAGAAGAATAATTCTTATTGGCAGGGGACCAGATGCTTCAGAATAGGTTATTAGGCATTAAACTGGCAGTGCGAACCCCTGCCCTCATTTGCTTTGTAAGCAGAAGTTGAGTATGTTAGAGAGACACAGCATCTCAAAACTCAGACGGGGAAAGGGAGCTGAGAGGTGTCCTTGAAGAATGCATTGTTGAGTCGATGCCATTCGGCTCTCTGGACGTGTTTCCTCCTTCATCTCCATCCTGTGCTAGTGAGGGGAGAAAGCAGAATGATGCTTGTAGTCACCAGCCACCCAAAAAGAGAAGCCAAGCTGATCACAATGCCCTAGAGGACATGGCCCAGCTCCTGAGAGCTGGGATGGGAAGGTAGGGAGACCCCGTGGAAGAGCTGGAACATTGTCCCTGGGCCTGGCATCCCCTGGGCCTGAGATCAAGACTTTACCAGGAAGTGAGGAGTGTGTGTGGGAAGCCAGGAGACTCAGGAATTCTTACCCTGTGGGGAAGGTGGTTTTATCTTCTACAACTCTGAGAATAATGAATATATATAAAAACAGATTTTGGGGAAATAATAGGCCTTCCTTTGAGAGGCTGGTGACCCAGGACAGGAAACAGAGAAGAGAAACTCAGTCAAGGTCTTGACATTTTGTGACCCCCCCCACCTCCAGACCATAAGGCTCATTCTGGAGTTTGGCTCTGTTTGCCTCTTCCATTCCTGGGCTCTGAGCCCAATGGCTGCCTTGTCTACAGTGGCTTCTACAGGATGAGGTCAAACAGAATTGTTTTCAACCCTGGGAACCAAACCCCGGGGCCTCTCCCGTATAAGTGTGCACCTTTGCCCTATCCACCCACTAAAGCCCATATTTAATTATAGAGCAAGATGTTTAGGTCAAAGAACAGCCAAGGAACTCTTGTGTGCCTGAGACTTTGACTCTTCAACATTTCTGCTTTTACTAAATACTATGCCCCAGCTCCCTGGCCCTGCCCAGGGATGTACTTATTTCTTTAGATAGAGCCAAGTCAAGGAATAGAGAATGAGAGAGTATGCATCCTTGGAGGAGATGCTGCCTTAGGACCATTTTTCCTTATGGAGATAGTCTGTTCCAACAACCCACTCACTGTTCATCATGCAGGTAAAAGGCATATGTTAGCATAATGGCCAGCTGGAGTTTGCACACTGAATGGTGGTCTGAAGTCTCTGTAAATCTGAGGGAATTGATTGAACAATAACTTGTAGCTTCTTTAGCATTATTATCAAAAGAATGGATGTCAAGATCTAGAAAAACCCTGTGCGAGTACCAGCAACTCTTCCTGTATAATGCCCAAGACACTCCCAAGTTACCTACAACTTGAGAATAGTGCTGTTCTTCAGGGACTGTTGAGGTGACTAAGTGGGTGGTGGACAGGGCTTGGCACAGCCTGGAACACAAGCACTCAATAAACAGCAGCAGTGGAATTCTTTATTTTTAACAATTTTTTAAAAAAAAAATTTATGTGCATTGGTATTTTGCTCACATGCACATCTGTGCAAGGGACCACAGACAGCTGGCAGCTGCCATGTGGATGCTGGGAATCGAACTCAGGTCCTCTGGAAGAACAGTCAGTGCTCCCAACTGCTAAGCCATCCCTCCAGCCCAGCAGTGGAATTCTTAATTCATTTTAGTAAAGGAACTCCAAAATTGGTAAAATTAGACTAAAGCATATCTCTGCCCCTGTCCAGCCCTGCCTGCCCCTCAGTCTAGGGACTTGCCTCTTCAATTAGTGGCCAGAGTATGCAAGCAAAGCATGATGCTCTGGTACAGCTGGAGAGTGTGAGCACCACTCCAGGCTGGGGAACTAGCTCCATTTCTTACTGCCTGAGTCTTTACTCCTCCCGAAGACCTGCAGGTAATAAGCCGATCGATTTGATAGTGAGCCAACCACTCAAGTGGACATGTGGGAGCAAGATGGGCTACAGAGAACCTTCTACATGCCCACTACACCAATATCTTCCTCCTCCTAGTTTTTGTTTTTCCTTTTGCCTTTTCTTTTTTTTTTAACTTTATTTATTTATTTGCCTTGGTGTTTGCCTGGAACTGGAACTACAGACAGTTGTTAGCTGCCATGTGGGTGCTGGGAATCGAACCCGGGTCCTCTGGAAGAGCAGACGGTGCTCTTAACCGCTGAGCCATCTCTCCAGCCCCTCCTTTTGCCTTTTCAAGATAGGATTTCTCTGTGTAGACATGGCAGTCTTGGAATTAATGTATTACTCTGTAGACCAGGCTGGCCTTGAACACATAGATCTGCCTGCCTCTGCCTCCTGAGTGCTGGAGTTAAAGCCCTGCACTAGTACCATCCGTTCTAACCTCTTTCAAAGCCTTAACAGTCTTAGGAGATATGTATCTTTATCTTCATCATATTAAAAAAAAAGTTTCCATGAGGCTAGATACCTGTCCCAGAGCGACACAGCTAATAAGTAACCTGCCTGACTCTGAAGTTTGTACATTAGTGTATCAGAGTATGAAGGGGAGATAATTCCAGCCTGTCTTTATCTTTTTTAAGAATTGATTTCTTTTTTATTATTTGTTATTATTTTTTATGTACATTGGTGTCTTGCCTGCATGTATGTCTGTGTGAGGATGTCAGAACCTGGAGCTACAAACAGCTGCTTGGAATTGAACCTGAGTCCTTTGGAAGAGCAGTCAGTGCTCTTAACCACTAAGCCAACTCTCCAGCTCCTGTCTTTATTTTTTTTTATTTTTTTAACTTTTATTTATTTATTTGCCTTGGTGTTTGCCTCGAACTGGAACTACAGACAGTTGTTAGCTGCCATGTGGGTGCTGGGAATCGAACCGGGGTCCTCTGGAAGAGCAGACGGTGCTCTTAACCGCTGAGCCATCTCTCCAGCCCCCTCCTGTCTTTATTTTTAAGACAGGTAATTTAGGCTTGTGTCTAACTTGACAGCTAGTGAGGGTGACTTCGAACTCCCAATCCTCCCGATTCTACCTCAGAAGCAGTGGGATTACAGATACATGCCCCATGCCCAGTTTACGAAGTTGAACTTGGGGTCTTGGGAGCCCCAGGGAGACACTTGAGATCCATGGACTTGTGTGTGTGTGTGTTTTTTTTAAACTTTATTTTATTTATTTATTTGCCTTGGTGTTTGCGTGGAACTAGAACTACAGACAGTTGTTAGCTGCCATGTGGGTGCTGGGAATCGAACCCGGGTCCTCTGGAAGAGCAGAAGGTGCTCTTAACCACTGAGCCATCTTTCCAGCCCCGGACTTGTGTATTTTTAGAGGAACAGTAGCCATGACAGTCTGCCCTGAAGCTGGTCTCCCCACTTCATGAGGAGTAACTTTAATTGTTAAACCAGCTGTCAACAAGGGAAAGATGCTGGGCAGCATTAAGGTACTTTAGAGGCTGGAGAGATGGCTCAGTGGTTAAGAGCACTACCTGTTTTTCCGCAGGACCTGAGTTCAATTCCCAGGATCCACATGGCAGCTAACAACTGTCTTTAATTCCAAGATCTGACACCCTTGCACAGTTATACAAGCAGGCAAAACACCAATTCACATATGATGGCATTATGAACATTCTTTTAAAAGAATGTTTATGTTTTAGACATATATAATCAACTATTCTTGGGAAAATTGATTCAATTGGGTTTTTTTTTTTTTTTTAAATGACAGGGACAGGAGTGTGAATGAGACAGTGCAGTCTGGAGTTGTGCCCGTTGAAGCTGGATGTTGGGTCCACATGAATGTTTATAACACTGTTCTCTACTTTCATTTGAACCTTACCATACTGAGAAAAAGGTTTAATAGAAACTAATAGTGGTGAGCAGGCCCATTCAGCTTTTCTCGGGAGGGAAGCTCATCCTATATGTGAAGTGCTAAGATCTAGAGAATGAAAGGGACTACTAGTGCTACATCTTCCTCACTGGGCTGGAATACTCCAGGGACCTTTTGAATTGGTTAGCATAGTTTTCTTTCTTTCTTTTTTAATCTTTAAGATTTATTTATTTATTATGCATACAGTTTTACAGAAGAGGGCACCAGACCTCATCATAGAGGGTTGTGAGCCACCATGTGGTTTTGCTGGGAATTGAACTCAGGACCTCCGGAAGAACAGTCAGTGCTCTTAACCTCTGAGCCATCTCTCCAGTCCTGGTTAGCATGGTTTTCATGAACATTCCTCCCATACCTTTTCCAGGTCACCACCTCCAGGTGGTCATCCCAGATTCTTAGGTAAAGCTGGGTACCTCGACTGAGTGGTCCAATATCTATCATAAGGTCTGTTCTTCAGGACATTTATCATCAGAGAAGGGGTATGCATGTGTGTGGTGGTGTGCAGGTGGAAGTCACAGGACCGTCTTCAGGGTCAGTTCTCTGCTTCCACTGGCGGCTCCAAAGGATGTAACTCATGTTGTCAGGTTTGCATGGCAAGCAGTTTTCCTCTTCCTGACTCATTCCCCTCCCCCATGGTGATGGAGACCAAACCCAGAGCCTTGAGCAGGACAAGTATCTGCCCTACTGTGGAGCTGCATACTTCTACCCCTCTCTCTTTCTCTCTCTCTCTCTCTCTCTCTTTTTTTTTTTTTTTTTTTTTTGCTTTTAATTTTATTTTCTCCTTTCTTGGTTGTTTTCCTTACCAGCATATAAAATTCAGAAGGCAAGGGGCTGGAGAGATGGCTCAGTGGTTAAGAGCACCGTCTGCTCTTCCAGAGGACCCGGGTTCGATTCCCAGCACCCACATGGCAGCTAACAACTGTCTGTAGTTCCAGTTCCAGGCAAACACCAAGGCAAATAAATAAGTAAATAAATAAAGTTTTTAAAAAAAAAAAAAAAATTCAGAAGGCAAATACTTACATAAGCTCCCCGAGAAGATCCCAGCTGCTTACAAGATGAATTTCAGTTTGTAGAGGATTCAGGGAAGGTTGGAGACAGGCTCTTGTCCTGCCTGTAAATGGGGTGGATCTGGCAGCCAGTCTTCTCCCTGGTCCTCTGGGAGTTCTCTCTCAGCCCAGGTGGAAGAGAGAGCCCCAAGGGAGCAGTGGAGTGAAGCAGACCTTGTCTCATGTTTCAGGGACCAGATCCCAACAAGTCAACTCTTATTCTCTTCTCTTCCCGAGTGTGTGTGTGGGACCCCTCAACCTACCTCCCCTGTCCTTCTCTCTAGGGTTACAGGGACCCAGGATTAACACCTGCAAGAAACCGGGGTCAGGGCCCAGGGCAGCTGAGCTAGGGGAGGAGGAAACTGTTTTAGGTTTTCCCCAGAGGTTAACTTGAGACTCTGAGCAACCATACCGCTGGTCGGGGGCCTTCTGCTGGCACTCAGCTGCCACGGCCCCTTCCTCGGCCTTGGTTCAGCTCCATACCCCTGGGCTCCCTGCATGAATGGGAAGGCTTGAGGCTGTGCCATTAGCCCTCAGAATGCCCTTTGCAGATAGCTGGGCTTGTTGGGAGCACACACACACACACACACACACACACACACACACACACACACGAGACAGCACGGCTCACCGATTAAAGAGATTAACCCCAACCGGTACACACTCAAAATAGCCCTGGAGGCCTGAGGAGAGAGGGCAGAAGAGGTGGTGGGGGCCTGGTGACCCAGGTAGACACAAACATACACCTAGAAAAGGCGAGTCAAGTTTCAAAGCTACGTCCATCTGTAGTTTGGAAAAGCAGCTGACTCTCTTCAGCTAGGCTGTGGGACCTACAGGTGTTTGGCTCAATGTGTTGTTTTTAAATCTTTCCCTTATTTGTTGTGTATGTAATATTTAAAGACTTTTGAGCTAGTGAAACAGGCACCAGAGATGGATCCCACCTGCAGCATATCCCTCCTTGGGCTAGCAGGTCTGAGAACTTGAAACCCGGGCTAGATGGGAAACGTGAGAGGTGGGAAGGCCAGATGGACAGGAATGAGGAGGATTTGCAAAGTCTAAAATGGCCCAGCGATGGGAGGGCGGTGCTGATGGTTTCCAAGCCTGGCTGAGTGATGCCCAGGGAGGTTGCACCAGCAACACAGAAAGTTGGAAGCGTCAGGGTTTCAGGGCCTTCATGGTCCCCAGGCCTGGGTGAGTGAGGAAGACAAAGCTTTGATCTAGCCTATCTGCTCTTTTCAGCCTCCTTTTCTCCTCAAAGTAACTGTGGAGTTAGGGTGTCAGCTCATGCCAGCATCTCCACAGCTAGCCCACAGTGGGCGAGCCTTCAGGGATGGGGCTAAGAGATCCTTGCAGTTTGTGTGTGTTCATGTGTACACTTGAAGCAAAAATGACTACAGCATAGGGGTGGAGGGGGAAGAAGCTGAAATTCATGTGTCAAGTTGGGTAAACAGGAATATGCTGAGCCATAGAATCATAAGCTGTTTTGTGCTTATCAAACCACACTAGCCATAACCAGCAGAAAAAGGCAGCTGACTTCCAGAGTATAAATCCTTGTTTATGGCTTCTCATCAGCAGGTTTGAGATAAAAAAAAAAACATAAATAAATCTTAAAAAAAAAAAAGAAAGAAAAAACCCTAAGGAGCTGGAGAGATGGCTCAGAGGTTAAGCATACTGACTGCTCTTCCAGAGGTTCTGAGTTCAATTCTCAGCAATCACATGGTGGCTCACAAGCATCTATGATGACATCTGGTACCCTCTTCTGGCTTGCAGAGACACTGTATACATAATAAATAAATAAACCTAAAAAAAAAAAAAAGAAAAGAGGTTAAAAAAAAAACATAGCTGGCAAAACTCAGCTAGATCCAGATTTGGGTTCTGCCTCTGCCCCTTCTAGCCCCAGTGAAGCTGAGGACCTTAGGTAAGAAAGGGAGAACATTCATTTATTTAGCGTGCGCTGCTGCCAAGGGCATTACCAACACCATCTTATTGTCTTAGCTTCTTCAGCTACATTACTTGTCAAGTAGAAATGATAAAATGAGCCGCAAAGGGCTATGGGGGGAATTAAACAGGACAAGATATTGAGAGTTTAGTTCATCAGAAAAGAAACTTCCTTCAGTCTCAATTCATCAAGCTGTACAGATGTTAAAAACAGCATTAAACAATTCTTAGGAGGTTAAAATCCGTAGGCGTGAGGTAATGACAAGGGTGAGGGCAGAGGAGCAGGAAGGAGGCAAGGGTGACTTGTCCCTTACGGCCTGGCTCCGGTCACCTGACTTCTCAGAGTATTTTATCTGCTGCCCCTACCCCTGGCTAAGGACCCATTCTGATTTACTGGTTTTGACAAATGTCAGAAAAGAGAAGGCTGAGGGACATTTCAGAGAGGGAGAACGTCCCTTGTCAACCCTGTCCCATCCCAGCATGATCTCAGAAAAGCCAGGGCTGCTTTGGCTTCAGCTCTCTCTGGGGTCCACTACAGAGGCCAGGCCAGGTTGTCAGGACACTGTTTACAAACAGCTAGGAATAGAAAGGTCTCCTGCTCCACAAGCCTCACCATCCCTTCCCCTCACTTCTTCCCTGTTCAGGATCCCTGTGGCTAGTCAGCCCTGACTCTCAGGTCAGGCAACAGGACCAGCAGAATGCTGGCCTCCTGTGCCAAGAGGTGCACTGTCCTCAGATCAGGGCTTCGGGGGGGGGGGGGCACTGCCGGAGCTGAATGTGTGGAGTCTAGTGGTTGAAATCATCTCTCCAGAGTCCAAGCAGATCCATCCTACTCTGCTGATTGCATGATCTGGACAAGTTACTGTTTGGGTCAGAGCATCTGTCACATGGGAGTTGAAATGCCTAGCCCTGGAGTAGGGCTCAATAATCTACAACCTAGCATCTCCTAGAAATGCTAGGCTGGCAATCTGGTACTGAAGGCTCATTGGCATTTGTCTCTTCCTTCAGCCCCCTCAGTGCTAAGGATGGATAGTACCCAGAGCGTCACATGTTTTAAGCCTCGACTCTGACCTACACCCCAGCTCTTCACCCCCTTTACACAGTATTCATGAATCATGTTTTATGCTTATAAAGGCAAGGAGGACTCTACTAAATCATTAGCTCCTCAACTGTTCATTGAGTTTCTACTGTCCTGGGCATTTTCTAAATGCTAGGACAGGGTAGGTAACATGGGAACTGTCCTTGTTGCCACAGAGATTATATTCATTCTTACACTCAACGTAGATGTCATACTTCGCTTTCTGTTGCTATAATAAAGACCATGACCAAAAGCATCGTGGGGAGGAAAGGGATTATTTGGTTTGCATGTCCAGAACACAGTCCATCACTGACAGAAGCCAAGGCGAGAATTCAGATAGGGCAGGAACCTAGTGGCAGGAACCAGGGCAGACTGTGGAGGGATGCTGCTTACTGACTTGCTCAGCCTTCCTGTTTATACAGCCTGCCCAGGGGTGGCACTACGTACATGGTGCTGAGCCCTTTCATATCAATCATTGATCAAAAAAAAAAAAAAAACAAAACAAAACAAACAAACAAACAAAAAAAAAACCGGCCCCCACAGACTTGTCTACAGACCAGTCTGATGAAGATGCTTTTTCAGTTGACCTCCCAAATAACCCTAGGTTGTATGTCAAACTGACAAAAAATCAAATCAGCACAATAGACTATATATATATACACACACACATGCATTTATATGTGCATGCATATATGTCACATATAACATACACATATGTAACATGTATCTTGTATATGATTTTTAAAAGTGTAAATCTGTTTAAGGAAAGAATATATGATCAACCATAGTAAGGGCCCATTTCCAGCAGGGTCATGAGGGTCTTCAGCACCAGAAAGATGACCTCTGTTGAGAGTCTGGGGCGAAGTCAGCATTGGGACAGCCTGGAGAAGCAACTTCTGGAAGGACAGTGTCTAAAGGCCTTGAGATGGAAGCAGTCTGCCATGTGGGAGGGAGCTCAGGCTGGGGTAACTGCTGCAAAAGACCTGGAGAGATGAAGGAGGCCTCATAGGTGCAAGATGCAAACGGTGCAAAGCCTTTTAGGGAAGCAGGGGAGTTTGGTTTGTCTCCTAGTTTGTGTGCTGATGAGGATCAAACCCACAATTCTGCATGTGCTTACTGAGTACTCCACCACTCATGCCAGAAATTTGGACTCCCTCCTCCCCCAAACACAGGGTTTGGCTGCCCTGGAGCTCACTCTGTAGACCAGGCTGGCCTAAAACTCAGAGATCCATCTGTTTTTGCCTCCCAAGTGCTGGTATTAAAGCCCTGTGCCACCATGCCTAGCTGGATTTTTTTTTTTTTTAATTTTTTTTTGAGATGAGGTCTCATGTGGTCCAGGCTAGTATTGAACTTGCTATATAACCAAGGATGATCTTGAATGTTTGTTCTTCCTGCATCTATTTCCCAAGTGCGGAGATTAAAAACATGTATTTTTACGCCCACTTTCATGTGGCTCTGAGCATCCAACCGTAGGCTTTACAGATGTGAGGCGAACACTCTTAAGACCTGAGCCACATCCCCAGCAGCTGAAGTTTGGATTTTTATCCACTTGCAGTCATTGGAGGTTTAGAGCAGAAGAGACATGTAATCTGAACTGTGCCTTTGAGAGGCTCATCTGGATAAATAGGATGGAGGAGAGGAGAGGGAAGAGCATCAGAGTGTGTCTGCTGTCACCTGGGAAAGGATGGTTTACAGGGCAGGAAGTTCAGGAACCCCTTTCAAGATAGCATAGAGCTGGCTGATATTGGGGGAGAGAGGAGCTGCGGTGTGAGATGATGTCTGTGTGGTTTGAGACAGGGTCTCAGTGTGTAACCCACGCTGTCTTTAAACTCTCCAGCCTCCGCCTCCTTAGTGCTAAGATTTCGAGTGTGCACCATCACAGCTGGCCCACTGGATTAATTTGATGCCTCTTACAGAGATGGCAAACAGCAGAGGAGGGGTTTGAAAAGTTCCAGAATTCAAATTTTTGAGCCCAGTAGCTAAATTCATTTGCTAATAAGATCCCCAAGTGGAAATGCTGGGTTGTCAGGGGGCGTATGTAAGTCTTAGGCTCAGTAATAAAGAGGGCTGGAGGAGCCATGAGAATGATATTCAACTTATTGTAAGTTTTTTTTAAAGATTTCTTTATTTATTATGTATACAGTGTACAGAAGAGGGTACCAGATGTCATTATAGATGATTGTGAGCCACCATGTGGTTGCTGGGAATTGAACTCAGGACCTCTGGAAGAACAGCCAGTGCTCTTAACCTCTGAGTCATCTCTCCAGCCCATTATAACAGTTTTTTTATTTGTTTGTTTTATTTACTCTGTGTTTGTGAATGTTTTGCTTTTATGGGTGTATGTACTCCACACGTATGCCTGGTGCCCATGGAGACCAGAAGAAGACACTGGATTCCCTGAAACTGAAGTCATGGATGGTTGTGAGCTGGCTGCTGGGAGCTGCCCTCTGTAAGAGCAGCAAGTGCTCTCTCTTACCTCCTGAGACATCTTCCCACCCCTGTGAATAATATTTAAAACCATGAGCCTAGAAGGTATCGCTTGGAAAGTGGGTGGAGAAAAACAGAGCTAAGAGCAGAGTCCTTCACTATGTCAACATTTAGTCACTGGAAGAGGAGAGAGCCAAGGAAGGGGCTGAGAGATGGGAGGGAACCTGGCGCTCTCATAGAGAGAGTCAAGGGGAAGAGAGGATTCAAGGAAGAGAGCTCTCCACCCCGCCCCCTCCTTGCTGTTGTTGTTGTTGTTGTTGTTGTTGTTGCTGCGCAGTTTAACAAGATAAAGACAAAGGACCTTTGCCTCCAAGATGGAGGCCACACTGGAATCTAATGGAATTGTACTGAAGCTCTCTCTCTCTCTCTCTCTCTCTTTTTTTTTTTTTCTCTCTCTCTCTCTCATGTTCCAATGCAAATCAAAAGAGCCAAAGTAAATGTGGCATCAGGGAGGACTTGTATGAGACATTGTTGTCTATCTGTATGCTGTTGGAAATAATTCAGCAGAGAGAAAAACCTTGATGATGCTGGGGAAGGAGTATCATCATGGCAGCTGGCAGGTCTGCCTGCCTGGTGGTCTCTCCTCTGGGAGAAGGAGGTAAAGCCAGGCCACAGCAAGGATGCATCCAGATTGACAGGTGTGGGGAGCTAGTGGCGAAGCTGATCTCTGATGTGTTGACATGTGTGCAGTGTGATCTGGGAAGCTGGCACTGGCAGCCATATATAGGCTAGATTGAAGCAGGGAGAATTTTAGGAGGCTGTACAATAGTCAGAGGTCAGGGCCTAAGTCACCGGAAGAATGCTCAGTGCTTCCTAGGAGAGGTAATGAAAACACTCCGGACAAGAAACCCGGCATGCAAGCTGCAACCAGACAACAACCAGTTGTTTAAAAGCCCAGTAGACTTTCTACTTCTTGCTCATCTGTCTGTCTTCCAGCCACCCATGCCCAGGCAGGGGGAGCACACAGGTCTTATCCTGGTACCCAGTTGACAGCTATGGGACCTGCATAGATTTCAAGGCCAAACCAGGGAACGTGGCTAATTCCCTGCTGAATGCTGACCAGCTGTGTGGTCTCAGACACGTGCTTAACATTTATAAGCCTTACTTCTTTTGTTTTTAATTCTTAATGCCTTTTTAGTATGGCACTTGTACTTCACAAAGTGGGCTTTGTCCCCTGGAACATGATTTACTGCAACATAAAATACATACATAAGTGGTCATAATTTATAAGTGTAGACAGTTAAGTGACTGACCGGAGTGATCAGGAAATTGAACGTCAGTGTGGCAGTACCCCACCCCCCAAGCTTCCTCCCCAAAGGTGACCCCCATCTTGACTTCCAACCACAGAGGTTAGTGTTGTCTGTTTTTTGGACTCACACAGGGAGAGTTCTCTATCTGGAGTCTCTCAGCTGTCTGTTGGTTAAGTTCAGTAGTGGTGTTGTCTGTAGCATTTTGAAAGCTCCATTCTGGTCAGTATTCTACTGCATGAAAATATCACAACTTAATTACTCCATCTCCCTGTTAATGGGAATGTGGGTTGTTTCCAGTCTTGGGTTATTATAAGTAATGATGCTAAGAACATATTTCTCAAATTCATAACTTCCTTTCTCTTTGGTATGTGTCTAGGTGTAGAATTTTTGGTTTATAGGAAACACATAAGACACTTGACTTACTTCAAGGGATGATGTTACTAATTTGAAGAGTCTTTGTGATGATGAGCTGCAAAAAGATTGAGATGATCTAACTCCATGCTTTGCAAATATCAGGTGCTTGCTAGATAGCCAATTGTGATTATTTTCAGCTGATCCCATCTCTGAGAGCAGCTAGTGTGCAGACATCATCTTTGAACATATCTTTCTAATCCAGTCTGCCTACAGTTGGACACTTCCCTAAAGCTCAGGCAAGGTTCTTTTACTCCGGACTCTTTAGTTTTCCAGAAGGTGGTGACTCACATGGTATCTTCCGGTGGGGCATGGTGGCAAAAGCAGGTGGATCTCTGTGAGTCTGAGATCAGCCTGGTCTACATAGTGAGTTCTAGGACAGCCAGAGCTATGGAGTAGAGAAACCTTGTCTCTAAAACCCATAAGTAGATAAGTAGAAAAAGAAGGCCTCTTCCGCTTCGCGACTCCCTTGTCCTCTGATTTACTACTCCCGTGCGACCACTGAGTCCTCAGCTGAGTTTTCTGGCTCTTCTTGGTTTACTTAGTTTCCTCTTTAGTTTATGTCTGAGTTTTGGGTCATTCTAAACACTGTTCTCAGTTCTTAGATTTAATCTTTTCCAGCCTGTCATCACCGGGTGGGGATGAGACTGTCAGTATTTCTATTCCAAAGCTCCGTTCTTACCTGGAGAGGACATCACAGCCATGTACATCAGCATCTCTGGGAATTAACCCCCCCAAACCTCAGCCAATGCCTCAAAGCTGCCCAGGGTGTCTTGCCATGTGCTTCTCACACCCTCAGGAGGTTATCTCAAAAGCCAGTCCTTCTCTACAGATCCCGTTTTTCCACCATTTCTCTCTTCATCCTAAACAGATGACCTGGCCCGTATTTCACAGAGAAATACGAAGCCAAGAGGGAAGGCTGAATGCTTGAAAACCTACCAGCATTCCTGAATGCAAACCTTCTCTCAGCCCAGCTAAGTGGCATCTGTTCTCCCGTCCCCATCCTTTTAGATTTCACTCACTCCTGCCCCAACAAAGACCCTCCTTCCATTTTCCTGACTACTGTCTCCAAGCCTCATCTCAGGTCCTCTCCTTCCTAGACAGGTTATAGAGGAAGCATCACCACTGAGCATCCCCTACCAGCTTTGGCCTCACCACTGAGATGCTACCAGCCTTGATGGGGCAAGCCTAGGACCTCCCCTTTGCTGAGTCCATGGTATATGCTTTGGTCTTTATCCTATTTATTTTACAATGGTATTCAATCATTGTCTTGTTCTGAAAATGCTCCCTTGTGTGGCACCAAGACACCACATTCACCTGGTTCCTTTCTTCTCTTCTCTAATTATTCCTTTCTTGGTTGCTGAGGAAAGCAATGTTTCTGTCAGGGCTGCATATTGCTGTCTGCTTTTCTGTCTTCCCCGGGTGCCTTCCAGCCTCACAGATGCTGCTATCACCCAGTGCGGTCTCTATCTGTGGCCTAGATCTCTATTTTGGGTTCTAGATCACCTAGTTGCCTCTTGGGTACCTCAAGTGTCTCAAATTCAAGCAGTCTAAAAATAAATTAGTCACTGATACCCCACCTTACTCCTAAACCTGCCTTTCCTCTACTTCCTATTCTTTCTGCACCTTGGCAACTAAAAGTACCATCTAACCCGGAACCAAGGTCATAACCCTGGATGCTAAGCAGTCCTCAACTCTCTTCCAGAGGGTACTAGTGATAGAATCCTGCCTCTTATACTGCTGGGGTCTCTTAATGTCTCTTTTCTACTATAATGTCTCTTTTCTACTACACAGCCAGTCATTGCTTCCAGTCATATCACATATCAACCAGACACATGCCATGGCCTCCTAAATGCTCTCCCGGTCTCTCTTTTCTTGACATTGCAACCTATCCTCCTACCCTGCCAGAGTCTTATTATAAGATGAAATCATGATCTTACCCCTCCCTGCAGAAAAGCCTTCCATTGCTCAACAGAGCTTCCATGATCAAATTTTCCCTTCTTAGCATGGCTTAGGAGGTCCTTGAGAGAGAATACCCTTCTCAGTCACCTCCACTCTTGCTGCAGTGGAGACCGTTCATTAGTTCTTCGGAGCTACCAAGCCTTGTCACGCTCCCTCAGTGCCTTTGGGATTTCCATCATCTAAATGGAATGTCAAGTCTCTGTAGCCCTTACTTCATTGTCACCAACTTTAGAAAGATTTCTTGGCTGGCCCAGCACTGAGAAGGCAGAGGCAGGTAGATCTCTTGAGTTCGAGGCCAGCCTGGTCTGCAGAGCGAGTTTTAGGACAGCCAGGGCTACACAGAGAAACCCTGTCTCAAAACCAAACAAACAACTCCAACTAACCAACCAAAAAAACATCCAAGGAAAGATGTTCTGAACTCCAGTCTGGGATTGTAAGCTCCAGAATTGCCATCTGCAGTATCTGGCGCTGCACACACCAGACACACAACATACCATTTCAATGCTGTCCTCTTCTGTTCTTTACTAAATTTTTCTTCTTCTTCCTCCTCCTCCTCTTTTTTCTCCTCTTCTCCCATAACTACTTCATCCTTTTTAATTTAAAAAAATTATTATTGTATGTGTATCATCATACATGTGTGTGATTGTATATGTGAGTGTGGACGTGTCTATTTCACACACCTGTGTGGAGCTCAGAGGACAGTATGGGTAGTCTATTCTCCTACCACAGATTCTAAGGGTTGAATGAGGTCACAGGCTCCAGGGTATAAGTACTTACTGTACAAGCTTAATGATTCGGAGGGGGGTGAGGGAAGTTTATAAGTGCCGTTTTTATTTTATTTTACTTATTGTTAGGGCTGTACGTGTACAGCACACTTGGGGAGGTCAGAGGTCAACGTGAAGAAGTTAATTCTCTCCTTCCGCCATCAGATCATTATCAGTCTTGGTAGCAGACTCTCTACCCTACCCTAACCCTAACCACTGACCCACCCTGTCCACCCCAAACGCTAGTCTTATAAAACCTGACTGAATCTACAAAAGTTGTGAGCTGAGCTACGCTCTTCTGAGACTTTTTGAGAATACTATTTTGAGCCCAAAATCTCAAGTGAAGAGGTATTTGGTGGTGACCTTTCACCCTACCCCAGTTTCTGTAAACAGTCAATGAAATTAGTTCAAAAGTTTACCGTCTGGGGTAGCTGGTTGTTGGGGAATGGTTGTCATTCATTTTATTCTTTACTTTGTCTTGGTCCTTTCTTTCCCAACTCTGACATGGAATCACAGGCTGGCACTGTCAACTACAATTGAGTCTGTCCATGATCCCTGTACCACTTAGAGGCACTGAGGAGTCAGCAAGTTGAGGCCTTGGCTCTTGCCATCTCGGTTCCCCCTTAAGTGTCCATGTATGCTGGCTGCAGAGCCAGGAAAGAACAGGATTCTTCCCTGGAGAACTTGCTACAAGCTGCATCCCTCTAGGCCCCCCGTCTACCGCCCCCCCAAAGAATCACATCACTCACAGAGCCTCCTCTCCAGGAGCCCAAGGCTTAGATGTGTAGAGCTGGTATCTGGAAAGGTCTGGGTAGACCATTTCTGCAGCTATGGAAATATATGTACCAGAGTAACAAACTCTGCTAAGGTTAGAGCCTCATAGAGTTTATAATGTAGATTGCCTGTACTTCAGACAATCTTTTCCCTTTCTCTCTCTCTCTCTCTCTCTCTCTCTCTCTCTCCTGTAGACAATTCTCTTCCTTCTTCCCTTCTTTCTCTCTCTCTTTTTAAGATACTTGCTGCCAAGCCTAACAACTTTATACTTTTTATTGTATATGCCTTGGTGTTTTTCCTGCCTGTGTGTGTATCTATGTGAAGGTGTCAGGTGCTCTGGAACAGGAGTTACAGACAGTTGTGAACTGCCATATGGTTGTTGGAAATTGAACTTGGGCCCCTCTGGCAGAGCAGCTAGTGATCTTAACCTCTGAGCCATCTTTCCAGCCCCAGTCAGACTTTTACAAGAGAATTAAACTCTGAGAGAGAGAGAGAGAGAGAGAGAGAGAGAGAGAGAGAGAGAGAGAGAGAGACTGAATAACTATTTTCTTGGCTCCCCTTGTGTTACTCTAACAGACTGGAAATTATTACTTATTTTACTTTTTTGAGACAGGATTTTATGTAGCTTGGGCTGGATTTAAACTTGTTATGCTGTGAAGGGTAACCTTGGATACCACATTCTCCTAAGTGATGGAATCAGAAGCAATGTACCATCGTGTCTGGCTAGGCTGTGTGATGATCAAAAATGTATTTGGTTTAGTTCTGTAGGTGATGAGATCTGTGTTGGGAGAATCTTGTTAGGTAGAGCCTTTTTGCTGTGTTGTAGCATGGCAGAAAGGGGGTGGGTAGGAATGGAGAGAGGAAGTTAGCAGGCATGCAAGAGGGTATGAACTCTACATAAGAAACATAGTACCAGGCCAGAGAGATGACTCAGAGATTAAGAGCACTGGCTGCTCTTCCAGAGGTCCTGGGTTCAATTCTCAGCAACCACATGGTGGCTCGTAACCATTTATAATAAGATCTGGCGCCCTCTTCTGGCATGTAGGCATACATGCAGACAGAACACTATAGACACAATAAATAAATAAATCCTTTTTTTTAAAAAAAAAAAAAAGAAAGACTGCAGAAGCAGCAGCAGCATTAATCCACTCAGTACCTCCAAGACTCAGTGCCTCCCATGTGACCCCACCTTCAAACACTAGCAGACTGGGAAAGAAGACCCTGACAAATGAATTTAAGAAGGCTCTTCCAACTACAGCATCATCACAAAACAACTAGCAAAACATCATGCAAAACAGCTAGCCCCAGGCTAGAGAGATGGCTCAGAGGTTAAGAGCACTGACTGTTCTTCCGGAGGTCCTGAATTTAATTCCCAGCAACCACATGGTGGCTCACAACCATCTATGATGAGATCTGGTGCCCTCTTCTGTATACTGTATACATAATAAATAAATCTTTAAAACAAACAAACTAACAAACAAAAAAAGCTAGCCCCATCCTCGATCCATATGGAAGAAATTGATTCATTGTATACAGTGGAGTGCTGGGACTAAAGATGTGCACCACATGCCTGGTTTATGTGACCTACATTTTTAATCCCAGCAGAGGCAAACTAATTTTATTAGACTCAAGACTAGTCTGGTTTACATATCCAGGCTAGCAGAGGCAGTGTAGATGACACACAGTCTCAACTGAACAAAACAACAACAAAAAAGAACAGTGTGCTACTTCTAGGTTGGCTTTCTTTAAAACATAATTTAGGACAAGTGGTGATGGAGCACCTCTTTAATCCCAGCAGCTGGGAAGCAGAGGCAGGCTGATCTCTGAGTTTGAGGCCAGCCTGGTCTACAGCGTGAGTTCCAGGACAGCCAGGGCTACACAGGCCAAACCCTGTCTCAAAAAAACAAACAACAAACAAAACAACAACTAAATAAAATTTAAAAAATATATAATTTACAGTGTATTTAGAAGGTATGGGCCTCCCTCCGTCTGTCTTAAGTTAACATACAATAGATAGTGTTTCCTTATGACATTCTTTTACTTTGTTCTTATTCTGCCTCACGTCCCTCTGTGCAGAGGAGGACACAACTAACTCCCCCAAATAATCCTCCTGCCTTTGTGTCAGTGTACCCCATGTTCTCTCTCACTTTTAAGATCTCTCTCCTGGGGGCTGGAGAGATGGCTCAGCGGTTAAGAGCACCGTCTGCTCTTCCAGAGGGCCCGGGTTCGATTCCCAGCACCCACATGGCAGCTCACAACTGTCTGTAGTTCCACTTCCAGGCAAATAAATAAAGTTTTTTTTTTTTTTTAAAAAAAAAAAAAAAGAAAAAAAGATCTCTCTCATTCAAGCACACACTTTTTTCTCTGCTTTCCCTTTTGTGCCTGGGATCATTATATGCATATATACATTCCATTAAATTTTCTCTCCTGCTTTTTTTTTTTTATTTAGCATATTAGTCATTTTCTCATTTGATTAAAAATTCTTTCTGAACATCATTTCCAGTGGGCGTCATCACAGTCAATTGTATGGCTGTATGGAACCATTTGCCTATATTTGGACATTTACATGGTTCCCAATAAATACACTTTCCAAGGCCCCAAGTGAGTCCCTAGAGCCTAAACACAAGCTCCTTCCCTTGGCCTCTGGCACCCATCCCTAAAGATGAAGCCAGCCAAACCAGATGATAAATAGAACCATTAACACACTGTTCTCCCAGCTGAGACTCTGATGAAACACAACTCCCAAAGGACTGGAAAACTCCCTGGGTGCTGGAAATGAAGGACTGATGGGCAGCTTTCAGGGCAGACACTCTATAGCCTGGGGAAACATGAGGCCACGAATGTTATTTTTCAGAGGATCAAGTTCCTCATGTTGGAGCATCTGCCAAGCCTTTTCCTCTTTCTTCAGCCCCCTGGGATTTGCCGGGGTGTATGTACCATCAATAGAGCAGAGGTACTGAGTTTCTCTGTCTTAGAAGAAAGACTTGTTACTACTTAAAACAAGCAGGGTCTGGGGATGTGGCACAGTTGGTATGATGCTTCCTTCTGGTACACAAAGCCCTGAGTTTGATCCCAAATACTGCAAAACAAAACAAAAGAAAACAAAACCCTACCAGCAAAAATACAAACAACAAAACCAAAAGGTAATCAAGGCTCCAGCCTTGAAAAATTTCATGTCTAGGGAGAATGTGGGGAAGGGGGAATAATTAGTCCATCCCTCTGTTTCCGTAAGAGGCCCCACCCTAAGCACACACTTAAGTACTATACTTAATGCACGAAACACCAAGAGAAGCAAATTAATTTCTCTACATGAAAACCACAGAGAAGCACCGTATACCCACAAGCCCGGATGAGGTCCTGGCTGCTCTCTTAGGTATTGTTTACGCAGCCAAGTTCACCCCGCCACAATGACAATGAGTCTAATATCTCCTGCCTGTCTGTGTAAAGCTCTGTGAGATTCACATAGGTCATTCACGTGAGTCTGCCTGGCAAGGCAGATGACCTTTAACCTGCCTGACAGATGAGGAAACTGAGTCCTCCTCAGGTCACATGGCTGGCACCCAAGAAAGGTCTGAATTCTTTCTTCTGTTTTCACCTGGAAACAAATGCGTAACTTAAAACCAAAAGCCCAAAACTACTTTGTTATTTGCTTATTTGTATGTGCATATGATGTGTGTGTGCATGGTGATGTGTGTGCCCACAATGTATGTGCATATGATGTATGTGCACATGATGTGTGTATATGATGTTATGCATATGATGTATGTAAATATGATGTATGCACATGATGTGTGTATATGATGTTATGCATATGATGTATGTTAATATGATGTGTGTGCCCAAGTGAGAAAGTCAGAAGGCAATGTTGTGGAGTTATTTTCTCTTTCCATCTTCATGTGGGTTCCAATGGTCTAACCCAGGTCATTAGGTTTGTATGAGGATCCCCGGGGCTGGAGAGATGGCTCAGAGGTTAAGAGGATCTCCTTTATCCCCTGAGCCACACTGCTAGCTCCAATTGTGCATAACTCAACAGAAAATAAAAAAATATATATATACCTTTTCCCTCCACTAGAATGGAGTGCGCATTTGCTCATTTATATTGGTTAAGCACACAGCCCATTCTAGGTTGGTGCTGCTGAGTCCTGGAGGCTGCCTCAGTTTCCGGCCCTGTGCACACGCTGAAAACCCAGAGCACTCTGAGATAGGCTTTGGACTGGCCTGTAGCCCTCTGAAGAATGGCAGCTGAGAAGCATTCCTGGCCATTCTGTGGTGATTCTTCCTTCTGCTGACCCGGAAGAGCCTGATGTCCTGACTCCCTTTCCCATACTTTTCCCTGACCACAGACTTTAGACTTATGAAACTTTTGTTCTTTCTTCAAAGCAGCTGCCTTGTCTACCGTTTGAGGCTTTTCTCTACAAACTTGGCTTTGGAAGAGTTCATGGTGTATCCCCTGGCCCCGCCCCCCCATCCTCCCTCCTCCCCGCCCCCACTCCCATCTGCTATCACGTGTACACACACGTGTACACACACACACACACACACACACACACACACACACACACACACCCTCAGCCCTGCTTGCTTCTTGCTAAGGACATTGGAGCAACCACACGAGCCTGGGAGTTTTATGGTTAATCACAAACAGAAATAAACACAAAGGGAAAAAGTAGATCCCCATGGGAAGTGACAGCCATCCTAGGTTCAAACTGTCCCATACATCCACCATTGGCCACATGCCCAGTTAGTAAAGATTTGCTGTAAAAGCATAAGAACTGAAGTTCAAGTCCCCAGGAGCCACATAAAAAGCCAGGCATAGTGGTCTGTGCTTGCAGTCCTAGGGCTGAGAAGGCAGAGCCAGAAGTATTCCTGGAGCTTTCTTGTGGCCAGCCAGATTTTGGCTTATAGTTCCAGAGAGACAGGAGACTATCATGGGGGTGGGTTGGGGGTGGGGGTAGCAGTAAGTGGCAGAAGCAGGAAGCTGAGAGAGAGAGAGAGAGAGAGAGAGAGAGAGAGAGAGAGAGAGAGAGAGAGAGAGAACTGCAAATGGGGTGAGGGTTTAAACTCCCAAAGCTCCTAGTGATGGTTAAGGGCATCAAATAGTAACACCAGCCAAGAACTAAGGAGTCAAATGCCTGAGCCTACAGGGAACATTTCTCATCCAAACCACCCCCCCACATACAAAAAATAATTTTGTTATATAGCTATATACTTATTATACAATATCTTATTACATCACATATTAAAATGGCAATATTTGAGTGGGTTCAAAACATGTATTTTTAAAGTTAATTTTATCTTTTGGAATGTGGCTACCAGAACATTTCAAGTCATAGATGTAATTCACATTATATTTTCTTCGGCCTATACAATATAGGATGGTATTTTTTTAAATTGCTTTGTAAGTCAATGATAGTTAGAAACATGGTGTGTCTGTATTCTCAAATGAGATTCACCCTTCTGAGGTGTGCATATGTGATTCGGGGCACAGCTCAGTGGCACAGCACTTGCCTCACCTGTGTGGAGTTCTAGATTCAATGCCCAGGACTAGCCCCAAGAAGGGGTACAGTTCAATGGACTCCCCCCCCAACACACAAAGTTTTGCAATCAATACTACTACCTAATTCTGAACTATTGTTTCAGACCCTCCAAACCTTTTTGGTAAGGCAAGCTGGTAAGATGGTCCAGCTCGTAAAGGCCCATACTACCAACCCTGGTGACCTGGATTTGATGCCGAGGTCCCACATGGTGGAGAGAGAGAATAGATTTTCTCAATTGCCATCTGACCGCCACATGTGCCCTGTGTCCAGCACCAATCCTTGTTACCCCTTTGTCAGTCTCTGGAAAACAAATCCATTTCTGCCTTTTTGGCTTTGCATTCTGGATACTTCATGTAAGTGGGGCCTAGTTTCTTTAAATTATGTTTTCAAGCTTCCATAATTTGGAATGGTACTTTTTTTTAAAAAGGCTAAATATTTTACCATTCTGTGGCTAGCCCACATTTTGTTTGCCCATACATCAGTTAGGTGGTACCCACTTTGAGGCTGTTATGAATAATGCTGTTCTAGGCATTTACGTGTGAGTTTTCCTGTGGACTCTTCTAGCTCTCTTGGGATGGAATTGCTGGTTCTGTGCTAACGTTGTATTTAACTTTCTGAGCCCCTCTCTGCTTCCCCAATATGGCAGCATCATTTATATTCATGTCGGCTGCATTGTGAGCGTTTCAGCTTCTCCTGACCTCCTTTGACAGTCGCCATCTGACAGAGTTAGTGGGTGTGATGGACATCTCACGGCAATTTTCCAATTTCTGGGGATATGAGTTTCATCAAATTTGAGCTCATTTGTCTGAGTCTTTGTAAAGGCTCACTGCTGCCAGGGTCTCCTTGCTTATCTCATGGTTTTCATTCCCACTCTCTCATGGGAGACTTGGAAATCTATACTTTGTGCCCATATCCCCCCTTCCTGAGCCTCAGATCCTTTCTAATGCTGATGTGTCGGGCATTTAAACGGTCACGGCCCAAACAGCTCCCATCCCCATTTCCAGTCCTCCTTGTCCCCCACTTTACCACCTCTTACCTGTGCCTCAGAAATGACTGTAGGATGCACCTCCTCTCCAGGTGCCCACTGCTCATCCTTGGTCCAGGATCTCCCTACTTCATCTCCCTGGGCACTATAAGGATGCTGTGACTATGGCAGTAGCCTGCTAGTGGTCTGATTCTTAGTTTCTCTTAGCTTCTACTCCATTCTCTAAGCAGCTGCCATAGCTTAAAAACAACAAAAAATGGGGCTGGAGAGATGGCTCAGTGGTTAAGAGCACTGACTGCTCTTCCGGAGGTCCTGAGTTCAATTCCCAGCATCCACATGGTAGCTCACAACCATCTATGATGAGATCTGGTGCCTTCTTCTGTCTACTGTACATATAGTAAATAAATAAATATTAAAACAACAACAAAAGACAATTCACAATCTGATTGTTGCTTCTTTATTAGGAGAGTACAGGCAGGGTGGCCATGCTTATAATCCCAGCACTTCTCTTGACTCTAATTCTAAATGGCTTTCCCTAAGGAGGCTGTCTCTAACTTTTTCTTTCTTTTTTTTTTTTTAAGATTTATTTATTATGCTGGGCAGTGGTGATGAACACTTTTTATCTCAGCTCTTTTGAGGCAGAGGCAGGTGGATCTCAGTGAGTTCCTGGCAGACCTGGTCTACAAAGTGAGTTCCAGGACAGCCACGCCTGTTACACAGAAAAATCCTGTCTCAGAAGACCAAAACCAAACCAAACCAAAAAGATTTATTTATTTATTTATTTATCTATTTATCTATCTATTTATTTATTATACAGTGTTCTGCATGCATGCATGCCAGCATGCCAGAAGAGGGCATCATATCTCATTACAGATGATTGTGAGCTGCCATGTGGATGCTGGGAATTAAGAACAACCAGAGCTCTTAACCACTGAGCCATCTCTCCAGCCCTACCTCTAACTCTTTGCTCTGGTCCACCTCCCACCCCCAACATTCATACTGTGCTGAGGCCACTTAGCATCCTTGACTATGATGCCCTTGGCCTGCTTGATGCTCTCCTTCCTTAGTCCTAACTGTGTAGCTGGGACGCCTCTGCATCCAGGGCTATAGACAGAAGCCTATTTGGTTCAGGGTGGATAGAATGGCAAGGGAAATTGCTGTTATTGATTGTTTATCTATGATAATGATTTCATAGACTTTTTCTGTTTTAAGTTTCTCTCTTATGTTGTAGGTAAGGTGGTGCTTGTCTGTAATGCTGGTGCTCTGGAGGCAGAGGAAAGAGAATCACTACTAATTCAAGGACAGCCTGGACTACATAGGCCAGGCCAGTCAAGGTTTTTCTGTGAGTTCTTGTCTTTAAAAACAAACAAACAAGGAACTGCAGAGATGGCTCAGAGGTTAAGAGCACTGACTGTTCTTCCTGAGGTCCTTGAGTTCAATTCTCAGCAATCACATGGTGACTCACAGCCATCTATAATGATATCTAGTACCCTCTTCTGTATGCTGCATACATAATAAATAAATCTTTAAAAAACAAACAAACAAACAAACAAAACCCCAAACCAAACTCAAAGAGACAGTAAGGCTGAAGCACCCCCCATTACCCTTGTTCTTCACTTTGACCCAAGTGGCTTGCATGGGGACAGAATAGATGCAGGATTGTCCCAGGTCAGGCCACAAAGGGCCTGTGTGCCAGCAGGAAGTCTGGACTCCATCCTAAGAACATGGGTGCTGTGAAGCAGATTCAGCTCTTGCTACAGATGGCCCAGAAGGAAGGAATTCAGGAGGCAGGGAGGCCGACTGAGAGGTGAGGAATGTCAGTAGTCCCAACAGCATCAGGGCTGTGGGGTCAGTGATGGAGTGGATGGCATGCATATGGAAGGAATATGATGAGAAGGACTACTTCCTATGCGTGGGCCTGGGCACGCCATTCCCCACCATGGCTAAGATAAGAACTCGGTGGGTGATCTCTCTCCTGACATCCACCATTCCTGTCCTGTTCCCCAATCAGGCTTAAGCCTTTTTACAATATTTGCAGGACCCAGTGACACAAGCAATACTTGTTCAGAATTAAGACTTTCAGGTAGAGACAGGAGAATCTCAAGTTTAAGGTTGGCTTGGGCTATATAGTGGGACGCTACAACAAAACTAAATCCAGGAAATCAAATAGAGAAAATAATTAAGACTTCTAAAATAGTGAACTGGGCAGTGATGGACATGCCTTTCATTCCAGCACTCAGAAGGCAGAGGCAGGCAAACCTCTGAGGTTGAGACAAGCCTGGGCTACAGAGCCAGTTCCAGGACAGCCTGGGCTACACAGAGAAACCCTGTCTCAGCAAACAAGAAGAAGATTTCCAAGATAGTAAGAGGGTTGTATTAAACAAGCCCTGTTCCTCTGAGCTCCCACCCTGCAGTGCTGAGGTCTGTGGAGCTGGTCCCAATTAGGCCATTGTAGCTTCTTTGTTTAGAAAAGGCAGGAGGGGTGGCTGGGTGTGAGCCAGGGCTCTGCTCACAGCTCCGGGCAGCAAGAGGACAGCATGTTCCTCCTGCCATCCCCCAGGATTCAAGAGAGACCTGGCACTCTGGGACAAACAGCTTACTTTTAAGTAAATCTTTACAATGTTTTTTTTGCTCCTCAATTTCCATCTCAGCTGGAGCAAAACGGACAGGAAGAAAGTATGGGCAAGGTCTTCTGAGAGCAGGGTGCTAACATGGGTTTGTCTCTCCAAATAGATTTTCTGGTTTCTCAAAAAAAAAAAAAAAAAAAAAAAAGAGCTTGCTACCAACTTCCCAGCATGAGTCACCAAACTAGGAAGCAAAATGATGGAGCTGCCCCTCCAAGGGCATAGAAAGTCTGCCACACACACTTCCGACCCAGGATGCAACCCTTTCATGAATCCTGAATGAAACCAGAATGGCTGGCTTCAGAGGCTGCCAGTCCAGCCCTAGGTGATACCTCACCTGGAAACCTCTTCCCAGCCCTACAGAGGCTCTGTGGAAGAAGGAAGGCCAGAGAGAGAACAAGTCTCTTCCACTTGCCTTTCTGGTGTCTTTGGCAGACTTGCTCTTCCAAGCCAGGACACCCCTACTCAGTGATGGGAGATCCTGGTTCTTCCAGACTCAAGCAGTCAAGGGTCTCAGCATCCTTGGCTGAATGTGCCAACAGATCACGTGTTCTGAGAGCCCAGCTACCCAAGCTTGCACCTCACGCCTGGTCTCTCCTCAGCTGCCTCTGCTTCTATCACTCACAAAGGAAGAGCAGGCAGAGGTGCATACATGTGGCCAGTGAAGACCCACTCCCACACACACACACTCAGCAAAGTATCTGGGAGGTAAAAACCAACTGACTGTTTTTACCAACTCCAATTCTTGTTTTTTGAGACATGTAGTCCAGGTTAGCCTCAGACTAGTGACCCTCCTACCTTTTAAGTACTAACATCTCAGGTATGTGCTATCATACCTAGCAGGATTTAGTTTTTAGATTTATGTTTATTTATTTTTGGATATTTTTTTTGAGACAGTGCTGGGATTAAGGGCATGTGCCTCATTCACCAGGACCACCAGCATCAGTTGTTTATTAAATTGTGTGTGTGTGTGTGTGTGTGTGTGTGTGTTCAGGTGCCTTTAAAAAGTAGATATCCTGAACCTGGCATTATAGACAATTGTGAACTGGCTGCCTGACTGAACATCTAACTGCTAACCCATCTCTCCAACTCCGAATTTTATTTTTCCTATGGATTAAGTTATTCAATAATAATTTTCTGTTTTAGTATATAACCCAACTTTTGTTGTCTGTCCCAGATCATAAAAGCACTTCAGCTATTAGACATCTGTTAGAAAAGAAATAGTGAAGTTGTTACCTGGTATCATATTCCAAAGTACTTCCCTGAATGACAGGTCTAAAGGAAAACCCTCTTCTTGCCAGCCAGAGCTCACCAGGGAGAAAAGGGAAAAACTGGAAGGGAGGGAAGCCTGCTAAGCTGGAGAGGCCTACTGCCTCCAAGCAAGGGCAGAGCAGAGCTGGGGAACTGTGGGTACAGCGAGGAAGGATCAGCAGACCCTGAAAGAGGACCCTGACCTGAAGCCAGGTGAGGAGAAGCCTTGGGCATCTTCATGTGATCCTCAGGATTCTGGGGAGCTACTGACATGTTTAGGCAAAGACGTGATCTGAGAGATGTGTGCCTCAGAAAGGCCTAGTGGCTGCAGTGCCCTGAAGGAAATTGTTAAAACCTGGGACAAGGTTGTCACCCTAACCCTTTGAGAGGAGGTATGCCCTGGGCCTAGAGGGAACATATCATCTGGGGGGCAGGGGTAATGGTTCTGGTATGATGTCGGATGATCATGGACCACTGATGATAGTATGTCCAGTGGAGGAAGAGGCACCTTATGGGAGGATGAAAATGACTTGCTAGATAGAAGAAAAGCATAAGTGGAGACCAAGGGATGGATGTAGGCTACAGCGAGGGCCTGGTCCCTACCAAATGCTTTCTAAGCAAGTAAGCAAGACGAGGAATAAGAGACAGAAATGTTGGGGCCAGCAAGATGGCTCAGTGCTTGTCACGTGACCCTGGCAACTGAATTTTATCCCTGGAGCCCATGTCAAGGTGGAAGGAGAAAAGTTACCCTCAAATTGTATCTGACTTCTTTTTTTAAAAACATTTATTATGTATTATGTATACAGTATACAGAAGAGGGCACCAGATGTCACCATAGATGGTTGTGAGCCACCATGTGGTTGCTGGGAATTGAACTCAGGACCTCGGGAAGAGCAGTCATCTCTCTTCTGAGCCATCTCTCCAGCCCCCGTGTCTGACTTCTACATGTGTGCCATGGCACACAAGACGCATCCCCCATCATTTGTATGTGTGCACACTGATAATTAATATTTAAAGAAATAAAATAAAATTGACAAGATGGAAACTTGCTTTGGCAGCAAGGGAGGGTGCAGCAATCTGGATGAAAGGAACTTCTGTGGTGTGCTCAGGGTGAGGCAGGATTGTGTTGGCTGAGGAATGGTCTGAGGTGAAAATGTGGGGCTTTTCGGGGAAGCTAAAGGCCTCATACAATGGTCTCAGTGGATCTTGGATAGTAACGGGTTGGAAATAGATTTATGGGAGGTGGGAACATGTAAAAAGTGAGGGGAGGAGCCAGGAACGAAAGAACCAAGGGCTGAGGAGAGGAAGGGAGCTTCGCCTGGGCCTGAGGAGAGGACTTTGAAGAGTGATGCAGGACATTAGAAAATCCTAGTCAGGTGGTGGTGGCCCAGGGCTTTAATCCCAGCATTCCAGAGGCACAGGCACTCGGATCTTAGAGTTCCAGGACAGCCACAGAGAAATCTTGTCTAGAAAATTCTACCACTGGATTTTTGATCCTTTCTAGAAAGTAGAGAAGATTCTCTGCAGAGGGTGGGGGGAGTCGAACCAAAGCGATGAGGAGAAAGGATTCCCTCACCTGTGGGGAGCTGCAAGAGACCCCACATGGAAACGGGACCAGAAGGGACAGCTGAGTTACCCAGCAGGTGCCTTAGTGAATGAACTGGCTAACAAAATGGGGCATACACATCCAACAGAATATTATTTTGTCTTGAAAGAGAAATGAAATGATGAGTTGACACTTAGGAGATGTCCCCATTTCCTAGGGGTTGTCCTCTATTTAGCAGAACTTCTTTTCATTTGGGTCTTAGAGACAGGGTCTTGCTGTGTAGACCAGGCTGGCCTTGAACTTATGTTTATCTCCCTGATTCCCATGTTGGGATTACAGCTGTGTATTTGGATTTGAAGCGTCTTTCTAGTTCGTGTATCTTCCTCAGTAACTAGAGTGTCGGTGATGCTCTGGATGAGAATTTAGGGTTGAGAAAAATAAGCCTTCTTTGGAAAGATGTAGAGTAGTGGTCTAGAGAAAAAGCCACTAACCGGGGATAGAGCTAGGTCCGTGAGCTTAGCCTGAAGCTGAAAAGCCTCTGGTTTAGAAAACAAACTTGGTCTCTTTCCAGCTGCTCAGTCCTTTGGGATGATGTGCTGAACATAGAGAATAAAATGTCCGTCCGCTCCTTGCAGTCTCCTACTTCTGGCCCAGTGGCACAGGCTCCCTGTTGATTGCATTCCTTTAAGGAACATCAGTGGTGAGCAGTCTCTGGGGACCGACCTGGCTGCCTCCTGACTTTCCTCTGCTTGAGCTATCTTCAAGGTTACAGGAGACTGGAAAGGGAAACCACAGATCCAAGACCATCTTCCCTGTGGACTCCAGAGAGTGGATGTGTTCTACACTCCCTCCTGGCATTGGGCTAGCCTGATCTGAACTAGTCCAGCAGAGGGTACAGAATGATCAAGGCCCTTATACCCCAGGGCCCTGAATGTACCTCTCTTCGGCCTGGGCTTCTCTGGAGAGAGTGTGAATAGCTGGGCAGAGCCCTGAGTATGTCTGTAAGACGGAATGGGATGTGTGTATGCATCCATTCTCCCCTGGCCCCTATGCCAGACATCCTTCAGTCTTGCCCTTGGCTCAGATTGCCCTGGGTACATATCTGCCCTATAAGCCGCTCACCACCTAACCAGTACCAAGTGAGGCATGGGGATTGTGGCTCGGAGCCAGGGCTGGCGGTGCACGTTGTGTTCCCAGCATTTGGAAGAGGAAAGAAGGATTTTGAGGTTGGCTAGAGCTACTTTTCAAGACTCTGAACTGGGCTGAGAGAGCTAATGAGCAAGTTTCTGAGCTGTGTAGCCTCTCTAGGCACAGAGCCCAATGGCATTCCAGAGCTTTTGATAGTCACTGACTTGAATTCAGGTTATGGGTTTTAACAAAATATTTACTTTGGTTTTTTGAGAATTTCATTCAGCGAGTTTTGATCATAATTACTGCTTCTCTAGCTCCTGCCCACCCCCCAACTTCTTTTCCTCTTCCCCCAACCCTTCAAATGGAAAAAAATTGTGCTAAAGATTTTTCTTATTTTGTTTTGTATGTATGAGTATCTGCATGTATGTATGTATGTGTACCATGTGCATGCCTGGTGTCCAAGGAAGCCAGAAGAGGGTGTTGGATCGCTTGGAACTGGGGTTACAGACAGTTGTGAACCTCCCTGTGGGCACTGGAAACTGAACTCCGGGTCTTTTGCCAACACAGTCACTTAAGCACTTAACTATTTGGCCATCTCTCCACCCCCAACCTTGGAAAAATCTTTTACATTTTGTTTGTGTTTTCTGTGGGACCAGGTGCACTATATATACGGTATACATACGGAGACCCAAGGGCAACTTGTAGGAGTGGGTTCTCTTTCAGGCATGAGAGTCCTGGAAATGAAACTCAGGTTGCCAGGGTGGGGGGTGGGGACCTTTATCTGCTGCTTTCAGATTTTGTCGTCTGCTTGCTTTTTTTCTAGACAGGATTTCTCTGTGGACCACTGTGCATCCCACAGACTCTTTTGGCCTTCATCACCCTATGCTAATATTTGGCTTCAGCTAGTGGACATCATTCTCTCAACAATCCACTCACTTCACTACCGTTAGGTCTCTATTCTGTGCAGGATTAGATGCCAGGCAGCCAGTGACTAACAATACTTGGTGTTCCTGATCCACTGGGGGAAACAGAGAGAGTGAGACCTGGGAGAGAAAGAAGAGATCTGTGCAGCAGGTGAAGGCTTTGTCTGGGGTAACTTGGTCTAGGCTTGTACTGACTGAGTATTAGAGAGATTGCGAGCCAGTGAAGGGGGGCTGGGAAATGCCTGTGCCAAGGTACAAAGTTGTAGGAAGGGCTGGGAAGGAGAAAGAGGTGAGGCCCACAGTGGGATGTGCCCTGGATCCATTTACCAGGCTCCTTTAGGAGCTACACGGAGCCTCCCCATCACGTTTATCTATTCTGAATCTCTGCTGCATGCACATAAGCACCTTGAAGGACTTTCTCAGGCTTACCTCTATCAGACAGACTCTGCTGTCTCAGCATCCTCTTCAGCTCACTTGATGAGCTAGCCATCCACACTTCCTTTGGGTCTCCTCTTGCAAGCAAGTCTGGTTTTCTTATTTCCAGCCAGTTATTTTTAGCACCAGCATTAAGGATAGGCCTTTTAAATGTAAGTGTCTCACTGGGAAACAGTGGGAAGCAAACTTAGCAATGGCACGACAAGGCACCTACAGTGTGGAGGCCAGTGTGGTCCTTGGGCTGTGGTGCCATTCCTGATGGCGGGAATCCCACCTTGGGTTCCATCTCTGCTAATACTTGTTTTCTCACCCTTTGCTGCTCCAAGGCCCCTCTTCTCATCTCGATATGAAATCCAAAGGAAGTCTGGGAGTCTGTCTTAGGGTTTCTATTGAACACCATGACCATAAAGCAAGGTGGGGAGGAAAGGGTTAATCTGGCTTACACTTCAGCATTGCTGTTCCTCACTGAAGAAAGTCCAGGAGTTCAAATGGGGCAGGATCCCGGAGACAAGAACTGATGCAGAAGCCATGGAGGGGTGCTGCTTACTGGCTTGCTTCCCATGGCTTGCTCAGCCCACCTTCTTGTAGAACCCAGGACCAGCAGCCCAGGGATGGACCACCCACCATGGGCTGGGTCCTCCGGCATTGATCACTAATTGAGAAAATGCCTTCCAGCTGGATCTCTTGGAGGCATTTATTTCCTCAGCGGAGGCTGCTTCCTCTTCGCTGACTAGCTTGTGTCAGGTTGACACATAAGTACGGTGTCCTTCCCAAACATCTGAGGGTGACATTCTTGCAGCACCCCAGCTCTCTACAGAGATTTGTGCCTCATTTACCTCCATCCACAGGGTTGAGACCACTGTTGCTCAAGCCGGCTGACCAAAGGAGTACACTGGGATTCTAGAAGGGCCATAGCTTTTCCCAGCTGTGACAGCCCTAAGCAGGTGGTGGTTTAATCTGGACTGGGGTAGGAGTTCAGAGAGAAAGCTTTTACCTACCATATGTGAAACCCCTGGGTTCCATCCCCAGAGCCTTACTACTCACTCCACATATACCAGGCCTGGCTCTCACTTCAAAGCTTACCAGGTAGGCAGGCTTTCATGGGTCCAACAACATGACCCTTGTGAAACCCTGAGCATTTAAGAAGCTATGTTCAGTTCAGTGGCCTGATGCCTTTTGGGATGAGGGAGCCAGCCCTCCCAGTGTTTGTGTGTGTCCCAACTACTCAACAACCAGGTTGGGAACAGGGCTGACAAAGACATCAGTGAATCTCTGGTGTGGAAGGGTCACGTGTGGAGGGTCTGTCTGAGCCTGACAGTCTCCTGAGGACTCTCTGTGAGAACGGTGCACTGTGTTGTCATCACCACCAAGCACTCAAGGAGCTTTTAGGCTCTGCAAAGGCCTTGCTGAGTACCTCATACTCCTTCCTGTCTTGGTTAGGGGCTGGGAGCTCCAGAGGCAGAGTCTTCTACATGCACTGGGAAGTACTGGGAAGGGTTGGGGGGTATCCTTCAGTTGGTAAAGTGCTTGCCTAGTGTGCACAAGACCCTGGATTTGATCCACAGCACACCGAGAACCAGATATGGCAAAGCACTCCAGCAATCCCAGCACTCGGGAGGTAGAGGCATCCTCAGCTACACTGAATTGAGATTAACCTGGGCCTACATGAGACACTGTGAGAGAACGCAGCTCTGTGGTCCCACAACAAATGATGATAAGGCCTTCAGGTCAATGTGAGCAATTCTGGTTTAGGCTCCAATTGTCACAGGGCTTGTTGTATGACTGGGGTGCAATGGGGGTGGGAGAGGCTTCCCCAATCAGCAGGGTCTCTTTCCAGCTTCTTATCCTCCAGGTAGGCTCTTGGCATCTGAGATGTAGTCGTTTCTTTTTCCATGGAAAAGTTTAAATTGAAATTCCCCTGACCATTGAGTACGTAAGCGCTCAATCTTACCTACTTTATAAATTCCAAAACTCTAAGGGACAGAGGGATGGAGGAACAGGACCTTAATGACCTCATCATAGCTTCAGTGAACACTTTTCTTTCTTCTTCCTAATTTGAGATAGGGTCTTTCTATGTAGCTTTGGCTGACTTAGAACTCATTTTTTAGACCAGGCTGGGTCTAAAACTCGCAGAGATCCACCTGCCTCTGTCTCCTAAATGCAAAGATTAAAGGCACACACCACCACACCTGGCACTTCTCCTAAAGGTCCCAGAGCAGTCACACTGTGTCTCCTATTCCAGCCTTTTTTGGCAGAAGAGCTTGGTCTGAGTCCTGGCCCCAGCAAACAGCTCGGTGAGGAACCTCAGGGGGTCAGCTCTGTTGTACAATAGGACCAGAGGAACACACAATTATGTGCGGGCATAGTTGGGGTTTGCACACAGGCCAATAATGGGCTTTCCTGCCTTTAAAGACAGAACACTTCTAAAATAATCTGAAGTTTTCCTGACAGTGCTGAAGGAAGCCAGAGCCTTCCTAGGTCAGTAGCAATACTTGGCAGATCTCTGTAATGAACTGCTTCAGAGCAGGGCCATTACCCACAGACCACCAAGGCACAGGAGCACTGCTGGATGCCCAGAATGCTACAGCCCCCAAATGCCAGCCTCCCTTCAAAGACAGAATGGAGGACCCAGTGTCTCCCTTCCAATCTGGAGCTCAGGGTGGAGTCTTCTGGGGCCTCCCAGAGACTAAAAATGCTCAGAGTGGCATTGAACCTCTGAATCAGGATCACCTCAGACTTGCTTTGGGGAAGAAACAGATGCATCTGAATTGGAGGTAGCAGAAACACAGCTGAGGAAGAATCATTTCAGCTGCTCCTGCCTCACAGGCAAGGTGCTTCAGACTGGAGTATAAGCAAGAGAATTCCCTTCCAGTCCTCCTACGAGCAGCAATCCAGGGGCCATCTACAAACCAGCTCCTCACTTCTCATAGCTGTCTGGGGGCCAAGGAGACTCCAGGGGAGACTGCTTATCATCAGGTGATGACTAGGATAGTCTGAGCTAACAGGTCCGCAGCACACAGGGCCCTGGGCTCTTGCCTTCAGTGAGCTCTTATGTATATGGCTCTTTCAAATAGACAAACTGGTTTCCTCCTCTCCTCTCCTTTTCCCTCCCCCCCTCCCCTCCCCCCCTCTCCTCCCCTCCCCTCCCCTTCCTTTTTCTCTTTTCTCCTGTTGGTACTGGAAATGTTGACAGGGTGGCTTCTCTGTGATTAGATATGACCTCACAGGAAGTAGCTTCAAGAAGGTCTGGTCTGATGGTGGGATCAATGCTGTGTTTTGTTCACTGAAGTCCCCGGGGCTTTTAGCAAATAGGACACACACCATCACATGACCATAAGCCTGGAGGAAACAGGTGAGAGGTTGCTTCTCACCTCTGACCCCAGGAGGGGTCCTGCCATGTGTCACAGGTCACCGGGAGATTCATCATGGTCACCCTTTCTATGGCCTAGACTCCAGACTCCTCCAGACACACCCCGCTGGGCTTCCTGTAACCTTTAAACTTTTTCCAGAGGGAACAACCACACTACCTAGATCTCTTATCTGAAGGTCCAATCCTCTAGTTCTTTCTTACATTTAACCTAAACTCCTTTTGCTATAAATGATGAGAGGTCAGGTAAGGTCTAGAGATAGCCAGCAATGGCAAAAATAACCTATGGAGGCCATCAGGATACACACCACTAATCCTACAAACAAAAGCAAGCAAGCACTCCCTCCAGATAAGCACCCAGGCTTGGCTATGTGCAAGGAGCCGGACTCTGCAAAATCCCAGGCCTGGGAGCAGTCTGTGCTCCTTCTCCTTTTAAGGCAAGGTCTGAGCTCCGAGGGCTGCGCTTGCTCCAGCACGCCACAACCCCATTCATTCCTGGCTATTTGGAGGAAAGCGGTGATTAATCAACATTTCCCCACCCCCACCCAGCCTGTTTCACATTTGGTTCTTTTTAAAGTGTTGGCACACCTCTTGGTAGATCTTAGTCAACCTAGACCCCAGCTCAGGGGTATAACTGGAGGAGTGGCAGCTGGTGCCTGGTGAGGCCAAAAGGGAGAGAGATTGAGATGTGAGGAGGTCTGGGAAGAGAAAAGCTTACAATGTAGAGATGAAGTTTTGGTTGGGGGTTCTGAGTAGGAGCCTGGGTCTGTAGGGAAGTGAGGTGATGTGTGAGGCTCTGTAGGTGTTGAGAAGGTGTCAGAAAGCCTTGACCCTGATGGGAAAGGCCAGATACTGTTGTCTGTTGCAGTGACTTGATGGCTACTATTGGGACATTTGGGTTCAGCCCCAGTTTTGCCTAAGCCTGCCCAGGGCAGTTGGTTGTCATCCCTATGGATCTTAGCCTCCCTCCAGCCAAGCCTATGAGCCAAGCAGTTTGGGCATTCTGGAGAGGTGGTTGAGCAGTGTGCAACTGATGGGTACATCTGGGGAACAGAGGAAGAAAGGAAGGTAGCCAGCCTTGTCCCAGAGCTTTGCTCAAAACGCTCTTTCTCAATGCTTTCCACCATGTTCCTAGAACAAGAAGAAGGCATTATGGGCCTGGTGAGGTAGAATGGGAGAAGCGACTCCAGGCTAATCTAAAGAGGTCTTTAGAACCGTATTCTAGAAGGAAAGATGCTCCAGGTCCCCCAATAGAGCAAACCCAGCTTCCCAGGAACCAGAGTGAGAGAGCAGGGCCCGTCTGCCTCAGTTCCACCAACACCCAGTGACATTCAGTACAGTGATAAGGTTAAGGTTGAAGGCATGCAGTCCAAGACCTTGTCTTTCAGGCCTCAAACCCTCGCCTGTCTATTGTGACTGTGGTAAAGAAGCTCAGGAACCCAGGGCTGGTCCCTAGTGTGGTATTTTTAATACAGGTCCGAACTGTTTCTGGAGATGACCTCTTCTCTATTCCCTCTGGGAAGAGTGGAGGTAAGGAAGGGCTTCGTGGCCATAGGGTACCTTCCTAATCCCGCCTTCCCTTCTTTCTGTACCCAGCTGGGGACACTGGAAGAAAGCAGCCCTAGCTGGTCTCTTCTTATTAAAAAGCAAAAAGGATCACTTATGATTGGGGTCACAACAACATGGGGAACTGTATTAAAGGGTCCCAGCATTGGGAAGAGTGAGGACCGGTGCTCTAGATGGCTCTGTGGAGGTGCTGGGTGTCCTGTCTGTCTGGACCACTCAACTCTCTGCCATCTTCAGCTCATTTTCTCCTGGAGCCTCTCCAAGCAACATCGACATCACCGCATCTGTAGCCGCAATGCTTCCACTGTGGCAGGGTACCCACGGTGGATTCCAGTGTCCTCCACAGAGAGGGACTTGTCCCTGTCAACGTTCTTTAAAACAAACAAGCAAACAACAACAACAAAAACCAGACGGTGTCTCACTATGTAGCTCTGGCTGGCCTGGAACTCACTATGTGGACCATTCTGGCCTCAAACTCAGATTTGTGTGCCTCTGCCTCCCTGGTACTGACACTAGAGGTATGTGCCACCAGGGCTTATCAAAATTCTCTCTAAACAATAAGACAACAAGGCTTGAAGAAGATACACATTCGGCGAACAGGAACAGCTATTATGTCTAGCTAATTAATTAGTTTTTTTTTAATTTCAAGTATATATATATATGTGTGTGTGTGCATGTATATATGTATATATATTCATTCAGTGGTAGAGAGAATAAAATTTAGCAATATCCTCGGTTGGTAAAATAAAATGTTAGTAACACCATGTTGATCATTTCAAAATTTTCCCCCCTTTGCAAATGTATTGGCTTTGGCTGAGCATGTGGTTTGGTGGTAAAAGCACTTACCTAGCTTGCGCAAGACTCTAGGTTTGATCCTTAGCAACACACACACACACACACACACACACACACACACACACACACACAAAATTCAGTATCCAAAGCCCTTGAGTCCCCTAGAGAGCAGGGCTGGATTGGAGTGAAGGATATGAAGCATCACCATGAATGCAGAATAAATTCAAGGAATGCCAAACACTCAAGGAGTCAGATAACTTACCTTTTAATGTAGTTTATTATTGTTATTAGTGTGTGTGTGAGTGTGTGTATGTGTGCGCGCGCACGTGGTCAGAGAACAACTTTTGGAACCTGGTTTTCTTCACCATGAGATCTGGGGTTAAAAGATTATCAGACTTACGTGGCAAATACTTTTTCCTGCTGAGCCATCTTGTCGGCCTCCTCAATGTATATCATAAAATAAAACTGGGGTGGAGAAATGGCTCAGTAGTTAAGAGCACTTGGTACTCTTGGCCAGGCATGGTGGTGCAGACCTTTAGTCCTAGCACTTGGGAAGCAGAGGCAGGTGGGTCTCTGTGAATCCAAGGCCAGTCTGGCCTACATAGCACGTTCCAGGACAGCTAGAGCTACATAGTGAGACTCTGTCTCAACATCTACCTCCTGCCCCTGCCAAAAAAAGGAGAGTACTTGCTATTCTTTTTTTTTTTTAAAACTTTATTTATTTATTATTTATTTGCGTTGGTGTTTGCCTGGAACTGGAACTACAGACAGTTGTGAGCTGCCATGTGGGTGCTGGGAATCGAACCCGGGTCCTCTGGAAGAGCAGACGGTGCTCTTAACCGCTGAGCCATCTCTCCAGCCCCAGTACTTGCTATTCTTGCAAAAGACCTGACCCAGGTTGGGCTCTGAGGACTCACATGTCTATTCATAATAATCTTAGACTTAGTTCCAGGGGGTCTAATGCCCTCTTCTGCCCTCCGTAAAAACTGCAGGCATGTGGTGTACATGCAAACATGCAGGCAAACACTCACACATTAAAAAGTAAAATAAAAATAAATCTTTTACAAAAATATTTTATTGTAACTATGTGTATAGGCATTTTGCCTACATGTACGTCTGGGTACCACTTGCATGCTTGTTACCCAAGGAGACCAGAGGAAGGCCTCTGAAGTTATACATGGTTGTTAGCCTCTGTTGGGGGTGCTGGGAATTGAACCTGGGTCTTCTAGCCCAACAAATAAGTCTTAAAATACGAAAATAAATGGAAACAAATCTATCATGATAAGCATTCAACACTGTAAATAAGACAGTGCTAGAATGAGTGGTTTTCTCCTTTGCCTCAGTTTACCATCTGTGCATCAGGAAGCTCTAAAATTATTCACCCAGGACATAAAAGGTCCAAGAACACTCTGTGGGGGTGCTATACTCTCTCTCTAAAGGTGTTCATTCACGCATGGCTCAGCCATGAGTCTGATGTCTTTGCACTATCTGAGGTCAGAACCCATTCCTGCCAGTACAGAACTCAACAGAAGCAGGCTGTCAATTTCCCCTAATCAAATGTCCTTCAGAGACTCAAGGGCACTTACATGAGCCCTCCCTGGCCTGTCCCCACAGCCCTTCCCTTCTTTGTAGCCAGCTCTGCATGTTTATTTTTCTTTTCTGAATTCTTAGGAAAGCAAGCAAGCGGGAAGGAAGACAGATACCAAGAATGGAGAGGAAAATAGCAATGATGCCAGCAGAAGGACCCCGGGCCCCAAACAGGAGCCAGACCTGGGCAAGGAGCCCAAGAAGGGGGTTTTGAAGAAAAGCTTCTCCAGGGACCGAGAAGAGGGTGACGGCAGAGGGGGTGAGAAGCCCAAAGAGGAGAAGATCATTAGGGGCATTGACAAGGGCCGAGTCAGGGCTGCGGTAGACAGGAAGGAAGCTGGGAAGGATGGCAAAGAAGACAGGACACCAGCCCTGGGGAAGGATGCAGAGAAGAGTGGGGGCGTCAGGAATGCTGGCTTGAGCCGAGACAAAGACAAGAAGAGAGAGGAGGGGAGGGAGCCCAGCAAGACTGAGGAGGAGAAGCCAAGGGCAGAGGGCAGGAGCACAGTCTCCGGAAGGGAAGATGGCGGCGGGAGGCCAAAAAAGCCAGGTGAGATCGCAGACAGGAAACCCGAGGATGCCGGTGTACAAAAAGGAGGTGGGGACAGAGGCTCAAGAAAGGAGGATGAAAAGGTTAAGAAGGAAGAGAACCAACCCGATCAGGGGGTCAGGGAAGAGAGCAAGACCAAACCCACAGAGAAGCAGGTTGCCAGTGGCCCCAGCAAGCCCTCTGAAGGGCCAGCCAGAGCAGAAGAGGAAGCAACCCCCAGTATATTTGATGAACCTCTGGAGAGAGTGAAGAACAATGACCCAGAGATGACCGAGGTCAATGTCAACAACTCAGACTGCATCACCAATGAAATCCTGGTCCGCTTTACTGAGGCCTTGGAGTTCAACACTGTGGTCAAGGTGTTCGCCTTGGCCAATACTCGGGCTGATGACCATGTGGCCTTTGCCATTGCCATCATGCTCAAGGCCAATAAGACCATCACCAGCCTCAATCTGGACTCCAATCACATCACTGGCAAAGGCATCCTAGCCATCTTCCGGGCTCTCCTCCAGAATAACACACTGACAGAGCTTCGTTTTCACAACCAGAGACACATCTGTGGAGGCAAGACTGAGATGGAGATCGCCAAGCTGCTCAAAGAGAATACCACCCTGCTCAAGCTGGGCTACCATTTTGAGCTGGCTGGGCCCCGGATGACTGTCACCAATCTGCTCAGCCGCAACATGGACAAACAGCGTCAGAAACGACTTCAAGAGCAAAAGCAAGCCCAGGAAGCCAGCGGAGAGAAGAAAGACCGGCTGGAGGTACCCAAGGTTGGGGCTCTGGCTAAGGGTTCCCCCAAACCCTCACCCCAGCCATCTCCAAAGCCTGCTCCAAAGAACTCACCGAAGAAAGCTGGTGCTCCAGCAGCCCCGCCTCCTCCTCCCCCTCCCTTGGCTCCCCCCCTTATCATGGAGAATCTAAAGAACTCACTCTCACCAGCTACCCAGAGAAAGATGGGCGACAAAGTTCTCCCCGCCCAGGAGAAGAACTCACGAGACCAGCTCCTGGCTGCCATCCGGTCCAGCAACCTTAAGCAGCTAAAGAAGGCAAGTGTCCTGGGCACAGCGGTGGGGCCAGGATGGTGCTAGGCTTGTAGGAGGAGATGGGAGGGTACAGCGGGGTCTGGCTACTGGGTCTCAAGGCACCTCTCTTAGAGTCAAACCTGTGGGGCTGGAGAGATGGCTCAGCGGTTAAGAGCACCGCCTGGTCTTCCATATTCCCAGCATCCACATGGCAGCTAACAACTGTCTGTAGTTCCAGGCAAATAAGTAAATAATAAAGTTTTAGAGTCAAACCTGCTTGCTTCCTTTCTGTAGCTTCTCACTTCACACTCCTGCCTCCTTACCTGTAATCAAACCTGCATCTCCTGGAAATGGAGATGTGTTCTCCATATGCCAGGCTGCCACAGGCCTAGTCTATAGACTTTTTATTTCTCCATTTTTTTTTTCAAACAAAAATACTTTTGGTTCTATTCTGTTCACTCTTAGGATCAACTGTAGTTCATAGGCTAGTTTATCCTAAAAATCACCCCCTGGGAGAGCCTATTCTAAATGACCAGGGTCTTGGTCACATGGCTGTCTCTGGATCTCTTGATTCTCACATTCCTGTCTGAAGTCTCACTTGAGTGCAGAGTCATTTGTCTTTCTGACTGGACACTCTAATCAGGATACCCTGACTGAATATGCTAATTACGATACCCTAATACCTCCATTATCATTTGTGACTAAAGACTAAAAACCCAGCTGTAATCCAGAGGCTACTTGCTGACATTTTTTAAAAATTAATTTATTTAATTTTATCTTATGTGTATTGGTGTGAAGGTGTCAGATTCCCTGGAACTGGAGCTACAGACAGTTGTAAGCTGCCATGTGGGTGCTGGGAACTGAACACCGGACCTCTGGAAGAACAGTCAGTGCTCTTAACCACTGAGTCATCTCTCCAGCCCTGACATCTGGTTTTTAAAAGGAAAAATGTTCTCTTGCGGTCAACACCTCATAGAAACATACTGAGGGGGCTGGAGAGATGGCTCAGCAGTTAAGAGCACCGTCTGCTCTTCCAGAGGACCCGGGTTCGATTCCCAGCACCCACATGGCAGCTAACAACTGTCTGTAGTTCCAGTTCCAGGCAAACACCAAGGCAAATAAATAAATAAATAAATAAATAAAGTTAAAAAAAAAAAAAAAAAGAAACATACTGAGATGTTTGGGTCATATCCTTTTGGAAGGAAGGAGAGTGAGTTAAACCCTAGGGTACCTATTAGACCACCTGGGCTAACCTGTCTCTGCTTTGCCTTACAGGTGGAGGTGCCCAAGCTGCTTCAATAGGACCTGGCAGCCAGGCACTGGTGCCAATGCCATGACTGCCCAGACTCTTGTACCAGGGCTACACCAACCCCCGCCACCCCACCCTGGCTGAGCTGTTGTGGTTGCCCCTGTCTACCATGGGAGAGCTGGAGACCTGGGCCACGCTCGAGGGGACACCTTGTCTCTTCTCACTTTTCCTTTTCTTGTCTCTGAGGCTCCCCAAAGATTGCTTTGAAACCTGGAGCTGAAGTTTCTGGACAAGGGGAGTTCTTTAAACACGTCACAGGGAAGGTAGCATTGCCAGAGGCCATGTAGCAGGCATGCTGCCAAAGGCTTAGGATGCAGAAAAGATGTCTCCCAGGGACCACATATCCACCCCAACCTTACTGCCTCCGGGGCCAGGATTCAAGACTCTGAGGAGCCCTTGGAGGAAAGCTTCGGGGCCAGTGGTACACTCTATGGGACAATGGTGAAGGATGGAGGGCATGGGGGTCAGAGGGCAGAGTGGGAGAGCCGAGGATGCTACAGATTCCTTCATCTGCTGGGTCTGGGCAGCGGGCATGGTTGGAGGGGCCTGATAGTGAGTGAGCTCCAGATGGGAGTGGAGAGATGGACAGCAGCTGGACATGAAGGGTTGATGCCAAAGCAGACATTTTCTTTACACCGCCTGCTGCTGTATAAATAGCTATATATCTGTTTTTCCATAAGATTTTGATAATATATACAAACCTTTAGCTGCGAGTGGCTGTGTCTCATCTTTTTCATGTGTTAATGGTTTGAATGTTCACTCAGGGTTCCCTAGAAGACCTCCAGAAGCTCAGGGTCCCTGCCAAAGCTGAAGGGTATTCATAGACATCAGCCCTGGGGTCTGTGTACCACTGCAGAAAGGGCAGTATAAGTGAATGTTTGAACTCTTGAGGAGATAACCTCCTGACCTGTTCCTCAGCCAGAGCTGTTCTCAGGGTTGATGGGCCAGAGAGGCACACAGGGTCTTGGGATGGCAATATTAGGCACATTCAGGGATGCTCATTATCTGACTCTTCCTGCTGTGGGCTCAGGGCCAGCTTTTCACAGCAGTTATCAGCCAAGGAGGGCATAGTTGTTGGTTTTGCGTATGAGAAGAGACACAGACACACCATGGCCACACGAGAGTTCATTCAGGAGAGTTGCCAGGCAGGAACAGGAGCAGAGAAGCAGAAGAGAGAAGAGACAGATTGCAACATGGCGCCTCCTTTTAAGAGAAAGGGTGGGCACGGATTTACCTAGCCATGTCCAGGGTGACTGCGACATGCCAGGAATCCTTATAATAGTCAGAGAATCAGAGTGACCCAGGGAGGAACAGCAGCTGTATGGTGTGACTTAGGGCCAGAGGAGTTTATTCCCCAGTGTGCTTCAGCCGGAGGCAGAACCACCATGCCTAACTTGGAGGCCTGAGGTTCTATCCCCAACGCTGCTGCCCTCCAAAGTCTCTTTCTGACTTTTACTGGCTTGAAGATAACTGTGGCACCATGGAACTGTCACCTTGGTCCTTAGTCACAGAGAGGTTCTCCGTTTTTGCCTCAGTAGCGGAGAGCAAAGCAGTTGGAACATGAGTGGGATCCTAACTCCCTGCTTAGAATAGCTTTTCTAAGTCTGGCTTAAATGAGAGAGAGAACTCACATCCCGGGGTCCACTCTGACTCCATTCCTCCCCAACCCAACTGCTGCTTAAGAAATGTGTTGTTCCAGGGACGGAGAGAAACCAGCAATGGCTCTCACGGCTCTCAAAGGGTGTGACTTGGATCCACACCCACAAGCTTGCACCTTATGGGCCCAGGGCACTAGCTAGATTCTTAAGGGTTCCTTCTACTGATCTTTCGGCTCTGCCATGGAAGCTAATAGCCTCACTGTTTTGCAGATAGAATCAATCGGGGGGAGCATATGCAAATGGCTAAGAGACAGGACTGAGGTCTTCACTCTCTTTTGCCGCTGAAAAAACGGACGGGTGATATTGTTTCACTATGGCACTGGAGGCCAAAGAGAACCAGCTAACCTAGCTTCAACATATATATGGCTAACCTTGAACTCAGATCTTGACTTTGTGTATATTAAAGGCACGTGCTACCGCACTGGGCCAATCTCCAACCTTAAAAGTTCCTTCACAATCTTCTACCTTACCTTTGCACCGTTTTTTTCTTTTTTTTTTTTTTTTTCTTTCTTTCTTTTTTTTAACCTAAATGAAAACATGGTTTAGCTGGGGGTTGGAGGGCGGGTATGTATAGCCACTCCCTCCCTCCTCCCAGAGCCCTCCAGGCCTGGGATGATGTAATCATTTCTATGCAGCTTAAAGCTGACTGTGGGAGCGCAGCGCCACCTCGTGGCAAACTGCGTCCCAGGCGCTCCTGCTCTCCGGAGTTGCCTAAAGCTCGGAGCTGGAGCTGAAGGCGGAGGGAGGTCCGGGGAAAAGGCCAGAGGGTAGGAAGAAACGCCGGTCCCACCCTACGCGACAGCGGGAGTGGTGGGCACCTTCAGCGAGGTACGGACCTGCGGGATGTGCAGAAACCTTTCTGCCCGCTCCGCATGTTTTGTCGTCCGCCTGCCGCACCCAAATCACGCGTCTGGTGGATATTTCCTTCTTAAAACCAAGGAGGGCCAGAGCTAGAAAAATTCTATCCCCAGCCAGCACCTACGTTTTACATAGTGGGTAAAAAAAGATTCAAAGAAAGCAAATGATTCATTGAAGTTAATGAATTCGGATTCAACTCCAGGTCCCCCTGGAGAGTAGGTCCACGGGAGAAGATACCTAACCCTAACCCTTTCCAGTAGCCTCCTCTGCCTGCCTGTTTCTCCCCATGCTCATGTCTGCTGCCCCCTCCCAAACTGAGAAATTCCTTTTCCTCTTTCCAGAAGACGCCAAAGTTAGGACAAGGGTCTGTCTGGCACGGGGCCGTGTGTGGGCACTGGAGGTTGTTGAGGGTCTCAATTGCACAGGATGTCACAGGAACTTAACGTGATGAGCTATGGCAATCCAAGGCTTCCAGGTCTTGGAGCTGAGAGGGATCTCTACGCTCACTTGGTCACCATTGAGAACTAAGATCTGGACATGGGCCACTCACTCAGGACTATACTTTCCCGGAAAACCAAGTTCTGTCATTATCTGTTGTACTGAGCACAACCCCTACCCCTGACAGCAGATGCTATCCAGCTGAAATTAGCCTGGAATTTAGGCCCAGGACTAGAAGGTGCAGCATCCATTGGGAGGCCTATCTTGCCCAAGAGCCTTTTGCCTTTCTAGGGCTCCCTTCTCCAGGCCTCCAGCCTTTCTTCCATTCCTTCATTTCCCCTCCTCTTCTCTTGGCCACAGGTGTCTGCTTGCCTCGGTGCCACCCTTCTATTCAACCACCCTACTCCTCCTCAAGCTTTCCACTGGCTCCACTGTGTTCCCAGGTTATCTTTGCACTAGCCTTCTCCAGCACCCTCACCCCAGACGAACACCCACACCTGAACTGGTCCATGTTTGTCTGGGTTTGTGTTTCAGCTGGGGAGTGAGCCTAGGGTCTCACATACGCAGTCACAGGCCAAGGCCAATGTTTTTCTATACAAACACTCCTCCTCTTCAACTAGATTTCCTACACCAGTCCGTAGACTACTTATTCAGTGTTTCAAATAAAGCCCTGGCTGTCCCAAACTCACTGTAGACCAGGCTAGCCTCAGACTCAGAGATTCACCTGCCTTTGTCTCCCTAGTGTGGAGACTGAAGGCCTGCACCACCATGCCCAGCAGATCACCTAGCTCTTAATGGCCCCTGTCTCCTGCTCCAACAGCCCTCCCTGTCTTACAGAGACATCTGTTGGTTTTCAGGGTGCTGAGTGATGAAAAGAGGCAGGTACAGGCCCCTCTGGACTCCCTCAGGTGTTCTGCTTTTTCCAATGACACACATAGTGGACTGGAAATTAGTGTTTGGGAAGATGGAATGCTACCCTTACTAAAGAACTCGGTATGTGACTGGACTGCTGACCCCTCCTCTCTACACTGGAGGGTTTCTTCGAATTCTTCTTTCCAGTGCTGTTAACTGAAGACAACCCTTCTCCACCTGCAGCTCTGGCTTCTGGAAACCTGCCTTCCATCTTATACCACAAAGCAACTTGTCACGGGTTCCAGACTGTTGACTCAAGGACAATGAATTCTGTTCGGGCCCTCCATACATTAACATCACTTCTCCTCAGCTCTCGGGGACTTTATCCTGTACCTCACATTTTGTCTTTTCAAGTATGATAGAAGAACCACTGTGCCTACCAGCTCCATCTCTTTCCCTTACCCTCAAAGAGAAAGTGAATTTGTAGCTGTGGGCCCAGTAACATCAACAACCCTCTGTGACAAGGTTCATGTTCAGGGGGCAAATTCATGTGCCCCTTGATTTCACTGAGGAGAGGGAAGCTGTGAGTTCCCTCAGCTCCGACCGTCTAGGTTATGTAATAAGAGGCAATGCCCCCTGGGTATGTGGCTACAGAGGGCCCCAAGGACGTGGTGCACACAATGTTCCTACCTAGAGGAACCTAGAGGGCTGCTGGAAGCCAGAAGCCAGAGGCTGCACTGGGCTGGATTTCCTGAGGGTGGTTGAGAAAAAATGACTGAATTTAGGCAACTGGGAGAAGAGAACACTGGGTAAGCTGACATTCTCCCTCCTTAAATCAAATCAGAACTGTTTCGAGATGTGCCTTAGGAGCACAGCACTTCATTGCCATGCCTGAGGCCCCAAGTCCCATTCCCAGGATTACCAAACTTCAAAACTATGGAATTCTCTTTCCTGCATCTGTCACCAGATGTCTTGAGAGCAGAGTACAAAGTCTATGACTTCAAGTGTCAGAACAGGAAAGATGGAACAGTGCTGTGCATCCACTGCCATTCCCAGGTCCCCTCTTCAAAGCAGCCTTCCCAATCCTTACACCTAGCTTCCCAGGGTCCCTGGTATGGCCTGAAGGACCTGACACCTTAGCACCTTGCACCAGTCTGTTGGGTGGCCACATCTCTCCACTGGGCCTCTGATCAGGAAGGAAGAACAGATTCATAGTCTCAATTCTACTGCATAGCATCTTTCTGAGGGCTAGCACTCCCATTCTATAGAAGGAGGCATGGGGGTTTAGAGACAATTCAGAGGCAAGCTCAAGGTCAGACAATGGTCAGATCCAAACTTGAATCTAAGTGTACTTGGATGGACAGTTGCCTTTGTATAGCTGGTAGCATGTCAGATGTCCCAGAAGCCTGGCCCTGAAATGCTGGTGGACACCCTCTTTCTAGCTGCCACAAATCTACCTTGCTTGCTTTGGAAAACAGCTCAAGGATGGTCAGGGTTTGTGCCTGGGTTGATGTGGCTGATGGAGCAGCACTCTTCTGCTGTGGGCTGTGGAACAGGCAGCTGTCCGGGTTCAGTAGAGGGGAGGGGTTAGAGAAGGGGTGAATGAGGCCAATGATTCCACTGACATGAGTTTTACCATTACAGCTTTAATCCAGCAGGCCTGAGCTCTGGCCAGTGGGGCAGCCAGAGGGAAGGGCTGTGGCCCAGCTACTGATAGAGCCCTCCATTGTCTCCATCTCATCCCAAAGAGGGCAAATAGGAAGGGCCCAACCTTTTTTGACTAGGATCCTGGGAGCAGAGGGCCTACTGAAAACAGACTCCTTGACCCAGGCTCTCACCTTACTCCCTGTCTCCCAGTAAAAATAGCTCATGAATCCCAAGCCCTCCCTACCCACCCCTCATCGATGGCTTGGCTCCAACTCAGCTCACGTTCCACTTCTCTGGGGCTCTGTCCCCAGGAGGGCCCAAGGCTTAGCTTGATTTGGGGCCTGGTGACTAGAAGACCCATGCCCACCCCCAGGGCTGGATGCAGGTACAGAATGGGGGATCTCTCAAAAGAACGGCATCATGGAAGGGATAGCAGAGCCACAGGTGTTTCTTCAGGCTCCGGGATAAGAGGGCTGTGGTGGCATGTACGGGGGAGGAGCTGAAAACCAAGGAGACCGGATAAGGGTTAGTGGGGCCCCCGGAGTACCCTCCCCCCTTCATGTATGCAGGTTCTGTGGGAAGAGATGCCTAGAAATTTCCAAGGAGAAATGGAAGGAGACTGGGGAAGGGAATCTACCAGTGAGAGGGGTGCCAGAGGTCCTGGAATGGGGTGAGGACAGGCAGTTCCGCGGATTCCAGGCTGTGCACTTACCGGCAGGGTTGTAGATTGGGGGTCCAGCCGGGTAGAGAGGATACTGAGGAGCAGGCCCGCTGGCTGGGTACATGAAACCAGGCTGCGGGGGTGCAGGACAAGCTTTGGGGTCTGCGGGGTACTGGTATACTGGCTGCATTGGGATACCTGTCATCGGAATCTCCTGGCCTACAAGAGAAACGAGGATCAGCATTTTAAACACCCAGCTCCCATGGCAACCTCCTCCTGTCCAGGAAACCAAGGTAAGCACCCTGGCAACTGCCTGGCAGGCTCCTGGGTAGCCATTTGTGGACTCTGCCTCCCAAAGTTTGCTTGCCCAGAGTTAAGCCGAGAGCTAGGTATGAGGCTATGCAGGTCAGTCTGTGTGGACCAAATTTGTTCCCCTCAGCGGGTTTCAGAGCCCTGGGAAGGCAAAGTCTAGCCCGGGGAATGTCCCACTTGGGTAAAAAAAAATGGGCAGCTCCAGAGGCTGGTATCTTGTAATACTGCACAGCTGTCACTAAGAGGGTCCTCCTCCAGTCCTCCCCTCCCACACTGATCTCCCATATGGTGTCATCGTTTCCATGTTTATCAGGCTTGGGCAGTTACATGCAACACTCAAATACACATCCAAAGTACTGGAACACACCCAACTAATATTCATTACTACAGACCCCATCCCACATTCTCAGCCACAGGCATGCTTATACCTACCATCATAACAGATGCACTCCTGTGTACAACTGAATGCCCATGTGCATGCACACACAAGGACACAATCACACGTTTCCAGACATTCCTGGACACAGTCTAATACTCAAGGGTTCACTTGCACTCATTTCTGGGTGGCGTGTGCAGGCACACAGAAACACTCGATATTGGAGAATGCACCAGTCCTCGATCCCTTTGGTGCCCATTATGGGAATCAGCCCAGCCCATTGCTTGATACTGTGCATACCTTCAAATGGGCTCTGGAGCTGCTGGCGCCTTCGGTATAGGTAGCAACAGGAACAGAGGAAGCAGCAGATGGTGGTGGCAACCACGGCAACAAAGAGGATTACAGCAGAGGCGATGCCTGCTATGGTCTTGGGACTTTAGACAAAAAGTGAAAGGATTCTCACTTTCTGATACTCATAGAGGAAGTCCTCGCTGTGTTGGCTCCAACTCCTGGCCAGCAGGGAGCCACAGCATGCTAAGACTTAGGCTTCTTTGTGAAATTAATTCTGCCCACTCTGTTTAGTAGAGTTAAGAGATCTCTATTTCCCAGGTGGCTATGCTCTCTGGCTACGTAGTATGAAGCATGCTGGGATTTGTAATATGCCCACCTACCCCTGCTTTTACATCTACAATTTAGTTGGTTAGGTTTAAAATGTGTTAGCCTCAAAGGAGTCTATGAAATAATGTAGGGCCAAATCTCATTTGACATTCCCCTTATATCTGTTTTATATGTTTTGAGCTCCCTTAAAAAAAAAAGAAGTTCTAAACCACTAATTTTCGGGCTAGGAGTGTAGTTTAACAGAAGCAATGCTGCCATGTATAAGAACCTAAATTTAACCTCAGCACCGTGCTGAGTCCAGGGCAAGGATAGGAGTAACAAAACCTTTAATTTGAGCAACTCTGTTTTGTTTTTGCTTTTGTTTTTTTTTGTAACCCAGACTGGTCTGGAACTCAGATCCTCCAAGTGCTGGGATTACAGGTGTGAGCTATCAGGTCTGGCTAGCAACTTCCATATTCTTTAAAACGGTAACAGTGATCCACAGAGGACAAGTGTCTCGGGAAGATCTCGCTGCTAGTGAGACGCTGTCCAGGGAACCAAATCCAAGTCCTCTTCCTGCCCTCTTACCAGAGCTACTCTGCAGTTTGTTACCCCGATACACCCCCTTTCCAGGACCTGCCAGGATCCAGAACTCCTCTGAAAACAGCCCAGGCAAGCCCACGATAACTAACTAAAACCAGCCAGCCAGCTCTGTCACCATTTGGAATCTTGGTGACTTGCTTCAGCTAAGAATGTGGAGGTGGGCACTGGAGGCAGCAGGAGGCCTCTGGAGAGGGGGTGGAGTGGGAGCCCACAGCCCACCTGAAGGCTAGGCAGTGTTTCTGCTGTCTCTCTGTGATGAGTAAGGTCAGATCCCTGCAGCAGTACCGCTGGTAGCAGGTCCCGCAGCAGAAGGTGAAGAACTCGCAGTCAAATCCTGGATGCCAGGAGCCATTCCGGTCCAGATACCACAAGCAGTCTTCACTCGCTAGCGCTGCGGGCAGGGGTTTGGTGCCCAGTGGACACCAGTCCAATTCAGTTCTGGCCAACCTCAAACCCACTGCCTTGGAAAGCTTGAAAGCTCACTTTTGTTTCCACCCCGAGGGATTCGGCCTCGAAGCTCTAGAAATCCCCTTCCCTGAAGCTGAACCCCATGCCTGGGGTCAGGTTCCCACTGCCTGGCCTCCCAGTGCCCTTGCTTCCTGATCCAGGAGCACCCGTGAAGCGTCTGGGGAGCACGGACAACAGAAGATAGAGGATAGTCTCTAGGGACACGGCACGGTCCCTTTAACCCCTCCCCTCCCCTCCCCGATCCCGCCCCACCCCACCCATCCCGTGGCTCCCCATCCCTTACCCAGAGGAGTCCCCAGCGCGAGCAGGACAAACGCAGCCAGCGGTGTAGGCCCCTGGGGCCCCGCAGGCGGCATGGCAGGAGGGGGCTGGGCGCGGCCAGGACGGCCTGGAAGAGGGGCAGCAGGACAAAGCTGGATGAAGCCGGCCGGTGGGAGCTGCAGCACCGCCCAGCTCGAGGCCAGATTCGGGCTTCTCTCCCGCCTCCTCGGGGCGGGACTAACGCCCGCCCGCAGTAACCCTGCCCAGGCCCCGCCCAGGGGTCTGCCCACCCAGCCTCAGCCCAAGTTGGGCGCCCCTCACCCCAGGGAACAGCCCTGCTATCCCCGTTCCCAGACAGTGCAGTGACTCCTCCAGTCTGAGCCCTTAAGGGCACAGCCAACAGCTGGGCACTGCGGTTAGGGAGGCCCTGCTGTGCCCTGCGCCCGCCCCTCTCCTGAGACCAATCATTATCCCAAACCCCAGAGACCGATCCTGGTGCCACCTCCTAATGTCCAGCTCATGGGCCAACCCTGGAGGGGCATGGGCCGCACCTTCTCTTGTGTTGGACCTCCTCTGCTCTAGTGTCCAGTCTTGGACGCCCTGCAGGGGGAGGGGAGGGGCAGAGTCACCCTGCCCCCATTCTTAGAAACAGGCACCCATTGAAAGAAGTTCAGAGCAGCTTTGTCCCTGTTGGTGCCCACAGGCCTGGGCCCTGGCAGCTGCACTGGCCCGCTGATGGCCCCCTTCCCCTTCTGAACGGACAGCTCTCCAACTAGAGCCTCACTCCTCACCAGTAGGGGTGGCTTGGGCCACTTGACTTATCCTGTTAAACACTTTACGGTAGAAATCTTTTTCTTCATGGAGCAAGCCTGCAAAAATACTGCATAAACACGGGTTAATTACAGATGGAGAGTCTCAAGTCAATCTAGCTACAAACTTAGAGGTCATGACCTGTGCTCCATCAAGTCAGGTTTAGCTACCCATCCTCAATAAGCCAATTAAAAGAACCAAATAATAACGAAAAACAGAATAAGGAGATTTATTCAATATGGTCACATTGGAGAGGGACAAGGAGATGCTGTGGCTCCTCTCCACCCCTAGTCCAGTGATTCTCAGCCTGCTTCCTAAGGCTGCAACTCTTTAATATGGCTCCTAGTATTGTGATAACCTCTAACTATAAAATTATCTTCATTGCTACTTCCTAACTGTAATTTTGCTACTGTTATTAACCACAATGTATATAAGTGTTTTCTGATGGCCTTCAGTGATCCTTATGAAAGGACTGTCTTAACCACGAAGGGGTCATAACCAATAGGATGAGAACCATTTTCCTAGTCCATCTGACAAACTGCAAAACCTTCCACCAGGAGACAAGTTACTCCTCTGGGTACCGCCGGGCCTTTGTCAATTCATCACTCAGCTGGAGATTCCTGAGGAAATTCTAATTTCTTGGGGAGGGGCACAAATGTCTAAGCATTTGTTCACTGCTGTCAGAGCAGTCATGACAGAATGCCAGGGATCATGCTCCACTCCGCATGCAATACCCTGACCAGCACTGCCAATCAAGAGAGGCAGAATAATGGCTATCTTACTCTCCTGCCATGTACACTTAAAATATTTTTTGCATGTGTATGAGTGTTTGCCTGAATGTTCAGATGTTCACCAGGTACATGCCTGGTGCCTCAGAGGCCAGAAGAGAGCATTTGATACTCTGGAGGTGGAGTTACAGACAGTTGTGAACCATCATGCAGGTGTTGGAAACCAAACCTGGGTGGGTCCTCAGCAAGAGCATCAAGCACTCTTAACCACTGAGTCATTTCTACAGCCCATGTCACAAGGCATTTCAATCTTGGAAGTCTACTTCACCAGGATATTTGCACAACTCCACTAAGTATTATGTATACAACATTCTGCCTCCACTATGCTTGTGAGCCAGAAGAGGGTTCCAGATCTCCAGACAGATGGTTGTGAGCCACCATGTGGTTGCTGGGAATTGAACTCAGGACCTCTGGAAGAACAGTTGGTGCTCTTAACCTCTGAGCCATCTCTCCAGCCCTGTTGGTAAGCATTTTACCAAGTTTTTTTGTTTTTTGTTTTTAAGACATTTTAAGGCAGGGTTCCTCAGTGTAACAGCCCTGGCTGGCCTTGAACTCACATTGATCCATGTGCCTCTGCCTTCCAAGTGCTGGGACTAAGGACATGCAGCACCCTCACCCCCGCCCCAGCCCTCAAGGCTTGTTCAAGGTACCATAGTAAGTGGTAGAGAAGATAATAGGACCCTGATTTCTAGACAGGTGAGTCCTGAGTCAGCTGAAGACTGCTGACAGCACATGTTTCTGGTGTTCTGGAGAAGGAAACTGGAGGCCATGTACAGCAAGGCAGAATGTAAATGAGTTAGGGAAAGAAAATCACAGAGGGAAGGTATCCCTAATTGGGCCTTTGTAGGTGGTGGCACATGCCTCCAGGAGAAAGGAGGCAGGAGCATGCCAGAATGTATACTAAAATTGGACAGTCATCAAATCATACCTCTGCCAAGGACATTTCTTGATTCATTGCCACTTATGTCTGAACATCGTTGTCCTTCTTCCTATATCATGAGCTCCATGAAAGCAAGGGCCACTGTGACCAAGCTCTGGCAGTAAGTGCTCAGCAAATAGCCTTCCTATTTGAAGCTAATTCTCTTGCTCTCTTCTGGATGTGTGTACATTTGATCCCATATCTCCTGTCACTGCATTATTTGGTATCTTTTTAAAATTTTTATTTATTTTTATTTTATGTGAATTGGTGTTTTGCCTGCATGTATAACTGTGTAAAGGTGTCAGATCTTGGAATTACAGAAAGTTGTTAGCTGCCATGTGGTTGCTGGAAATCGAACTGAGGTCCTCTGGAAGAACAGTCAGTGCTCTTAACCACTGAGCCATCTCTCCAGCCCATTTGGTATCTCTGGTTTCTTTCTTTAAAAAAAAAAAAATCATTACTTTCACTTATTAGTGCATGGGGACAGACACGAGGTCACAGGACAAATTGTAAGAATTTGGTTCTTTCTTTCTACCACGTAGGATCCAGGGCTTTAACTCGGGCCTTCAGGTTTGGCAACTGATTTTATCAGCTGATCTATCTCACTGCCCCCAATTTTTGTTCCCTCCTTTTCCTCTTTTTCCTCTTTTTTTTTTTTTTTTTAAAGACAGGGTTTGCTATGCATCCCTGGCTGGCCTGGAGCTTGATCTGCAGACCAGGATGGTCTAACTCACAGAGATGCAACTGCTTCTGCCTCCTGAGTGCTGGGATTAAAGGCATGAGTCACCATGCTTTGCTACTTCCGTGGTTTTTTGTTTGCAAAATTCTAGAATGGAGAAATAGAAGGACTCAGGGGCTAGGGTGCCGGCACCCATGCAGGTTGGAACATGCATGCATGCACAGACAGACAGACAGCCAGCCATAGGCTGGCCTGGCCTCAAGCTCCTAATCCTCCTGCCTCAGGCTTCTGAGTGCTGGAGTAAGCACAATACCTACCACTTCCCAATTGGCACTCCTTAGCTGGGGATGCTGAAGCACAGAAACAAATAATTAAAATGAGTTGTATTACCACAATGGACCTGAGTCCTGAGAGGCGATGGAGCAAGGATTGAGGAATGAGTGTGAAGACTGGGGGCTCTGGAAGGGGCTGTCCAAATCCAGAGCCTTCCCTAATCTTCAAGTAAGGGGATACAGGAGCATCATCCTCTCACCAAGCCAGTGTCCCCAGCTTCCTTCCTCATCTGTGACTAGATGAGACAAAACAAGGCTTTATCAGTAGGAGACTCAAAGGGTGAATGTCATCAAGGCATTAGGCACTAAGATTGCAAGTGAGCTCGTTCCATAAAACAGATAAAAAAAATGGAGCTGCAAGAGGCTAGTTCTTACAGTTCACACTGTTGTCTTGTTGTCTCAGCTCACAAAGTTAGTCTTCCGTGACTTTAAAGCCCAAACCCTTGAGATCCATCACCTGTCCTTCCTTAAACGTTTAAGGCTGTGCCTGGCATAAGAACTGGGTACTTAGGGAAACACGGATGCCCAGCCTCATCCCCAGCAGCCATGTGTATGGAGTGAAAAGGTAGTCAGGGTATCAGGAGGGGAAGGTGGAGGACAGGACTGCACCATGCTGGTGATCTGGCCTTGGCCTCAGGATTCTTCAGTCACTGTACTTCAGGCTTCTCCAAACCCTTCCATGCTCCTGGCCACATCAGAGCCCAAGAGCCAGCCTGGACATTTCTGAGGCACTCCTTACCTTCCCAGGCCCTAGCCCCAGGCTAACCCTAATATTATCCATTAAACTACTGTTTGGTTATAGTAGTTTGAGCTGAGCCACTTGGGAGATAAATTCTTTTCCTAACTCTTACTTCTGTTGGTGTCCCTTTTAGAATATTTCTAGCTACCTGCCCATGTTCCCAAACCACCCAGACAGGTAATTATATATTCTTTCCCTCCACAGAACCCTGTGCCCTTAACTGTCATTTAATGTCATAGCCTCTTATGAGAGAATTGGATATATTCTCCTTAAAGTTCAGAGTGAGGAAGAGAAAGACCCAGAAAAGCACCAGGACCATGGCCAAGCTCATGGCTGAGCTGGTAACTGAAGGAACACAGGTCCCTCTCTCCTAGCACCCATTACCCTAGGTTAAACAAGCATATTAATTACGTTTCTTGCTGTAAGATAGTTTCTCTATTTTTTTGGTGGTAATAGGTACCTTTGGGGGGTTGTCAAAGGTAGGTGGCCAGTGTAGGGTGTCACCCTGCCACCTTGCCAGGGCTAGAAAGGGGGTACTCTTCCTCCAGAGGCTTTGTCTTTTAGGAATGCCTTTTTCAATGCCAGGTTCCTGCTTGTTGCAATGTGCTCAGCAACCAGAGCAGATCTTAGGCAGTTTGGCCTCAAGGCAGTGGATGCAGACCTGGGTGATATAAGCAGCCACCTTCTCAGGCACCTTCCGTCTGGCCTTAGGAGCTGTTCCTGGCAGTGGGATGTACAGACAGTGCCAGGTTATCTTTAAATGGCACTTTACTCAGCCTGCAGCTCTGCCAGGGCAGGGCGGGAGCAGACAGTGTTATTTTGAGATCTGATAGTGAGTGGTGGAAGCTATTTACAGCTTTGCAGTCTGTCCCCTCCTGGGAAGGGCTTGGGGCCACAGTCCTCAGCACTCCAGCTAAGGCTTGTTTTCAGCCATCCTAGCACAGCCTGAAACTGTTGAATTCGGATGCACAGAGCCTTTGTTGACAGGATGGGATCTGCTGAGCAGCTTCAGGTGACGATAATTACATCAGACTGAAGATCACACTAATAAACTAAATCTAACACTGTAAGCCTCACTTCAAATGCTTTCTATTGTAATGACTTTATTTAATTCTTACAATCACTCTGTAGAACAGATACCAATATACCTGTTCTGTGGATGTGGAAGCATAGACAGAAAATTTAAGTAAAATGTGCCCAGAATTAAGAAACTGGTAAGTGGCCTGCTAGGGCTCAAAAATCTAGCTTGGCTCCAGAGCCCATGCTGTGAACCACAAACTAGGTATAAGTCTTGCACTGCTACTTCCTGATTGCCAACTCAAAGCCACCTATGCCGCCCCCCTCCCCATTCCCTCATGTGAAAAGATATGGTTCAGCCAGACCCACTAGAATCCCAAAGCAGACACACCAGTGCTCCATCTTTCTCTGATGTAGAGAGCTTAGGGTCATGCAAAGGGCACCCCTTATCATCCTGGCTTCTCTACAGCTGTTAGTTAACCTTCCTACAAGCACAAGGGATGGAGCTGCTGAGGAAAATGAGAGCTGAGATTTGCAACTACAAAGTCACCTGTGAAAATGATTTGTTGTTTTCAAGACAGGGTTTCCTGTCCTTGAACTCTGGGATCCACTTGCCTGTGCCTCCCAAGTTCTGGGATTAAAGGCATGCCCGCTACTGCCAAGCTGAAAATGAATTTTTTAATTAAAATGGATCAGACTGAGTCTGTCCTACCATCTAGTGGGGGAATTTAGCATGTTATGGTTTACTTTCCTTCCAGGCTCATGAGGAAGATCTCATATAGTACAAAATTCTGGGGTAAGCATTCCAGGCCTGTTTACACTGGATTTTAGCATATACTCATATATGCAACTCATAGGTTTTGGCCTGTGTACATACTCCAGGTAGAGCTCTTCAGGCATCCCATGTAGCCTTCACCCAAAGTCCTTCCATCACCAGGCACTCAGCCAGGATCAGCAGGTTCTGAGCACCCAAGCTCCAGGGACTTCCTACTGTGGCCCCTCACTCCAGGACCCAGCCTGACTTAGCTGAGCTCTTCCCTGTGGATTTATCAGTGTAGCTATCCTCAAGCAGCGGTCTTTACCTTATAAAACCCCTTAAGGTAATGAGAATGAAAGGTGGGAAAATAGATCGAAAGCAAATCAATACACCAATAGTTTGTCCCACAGATAATCATACAAAAAACTGCATAGTGGGTGACAGGTGGGAGCTGGGGCCACCACCTGTTACCCAGGCAGGTCTACAGAGCTGTCCTAAAAGGCTCACCAAGCCTTGATTTAGCAGTAGCAGTGGCATCTGTGAAGCTGAACCCAGTCAGTCAAATCCAATCAGGCAAGTGGAGCCAAATACAGCTAACTTCTGCTGGGGGAGGGAGGGTTAGGAGGGGAATCTTCTCACATTCTGGTGAGCTGGGCATCAGTTCCTCATTTTATAACAGGGAAACCCAGGTTCACAGGATAGCATTCTATCCCAGCCCCCTTCCCAGCTATACTGTTATGCCAAGACTCGAAGGGCTTCCTGAGCCTTCTAATGAGGCCGGTGGCTCACTGTTTTCCTTCTCATTGCATATTTGCCACACAGGCATGAGAGACCTTTTGTAATCATCTAAAAACAGAACAAAAAATGAGATCATTAGTTGGCTGGTGTTGACCTGTATCATCTTCACAGAAAGGCAAATCAGTTACCAACTTCTGAATTTTATTAACAAGTACTTTGGCTGCTTGCTACTAGAATGCTGCTACCCAAATGCTTTGTCAATCTGTGTGAGAATGGGGCTCTGGCCATATGACTACTGGCCAAATGCTTAGCTTCTTTGATGCAGAGGAACTGTAATATTGAGAAAACACATTTGATATTGTCCCTTTTTGGAAACTCCCTCTTAGCAACCCCTCAGACTTAATTAATGCTCACCAATAACACTTCACTGTTTCATCTCTTCTGCCCTTTTAGAACCTTGGCACTCAGGTGGCTCTTCACCTAATCTGCTGCCAGTTGGCACCCCTACCTTATGTTTTCTTCTTCAGCTCAGCCTCCAAATCACCCTTTAGTCCCTCTTAGGTGCGAAGTCTTTCTCTAGAGGAAGCAGACCTTGTTGGAGCCGCCGCCATTTGACTCACTTATTTTTTACAGCTTTATTTCTGGCCAAGACTCCAGGATTTTTCTTAGCTGGGTGCTGATGTGGAGAGGACACTGGTATAGCAGATAATGCTAACCAAGTGCTCTATTCTATCAGTGAGCTGAGCCGTACACCAGGCTTTTTGTTGTTGTTTTTTAAAGACTGGCTCAGTCTGTAGCCCTGCTTTGCCTGGAACTCAGAGACCTGTGCGTGCTTCCTTCTGCCTCCAAAACACTGGTATTACGGTGTCCATGCTCAGCTCGCTCCAACATTTTATTGTGCTTACAAAAGCTCTTAAAATGCAGCTGTTTCCTGACAATCTTATTTAAGTCACCCCTCCTCACCTCTCTGGAATATCCTACCCTACCTCTGTCTGATTGGCAAATGCACAGAAGGGGAGAGATTCTTGGATATGATCTCCCACTGACAGGCAACACTGAGGATCTCTGCTTTACTCACACTGTGGAAGATCGAGGAAGAGGACCCGCTTTGCAAGGTTAGGAGGAGCTGAGGCTGTTCACATAGACACATTCCGCAGGGCTGGCATTTCAGCGCTCAAGTTTAGCAAGAACTGCCGACCCTTCCCAAATGCTTTACTGAAACTTTCTCCATGCCATCTGACTCAGCTCTAACCCCTTACCACTAGCCCAGTCTTTGTGGGGTGACAGTGAACACAGCACCCATCTTTCTCATAGCACTTGCCTTATTTGTTACTGGTTTCTGATTTCTTAATCAGCTTTCCCCGCCCACTCTAAGACAAGGTCTCATCAAGGCGCCCTTGCTACTCAGTGGAACTTGCTATGTAGGCCAGGCTGACCTTGAACTATTAGATTCATCTGTCTCTGCCTCTTGAGTGCTGGGAGTAAATCAGCCACCATCATGCTAAGCCCTAGACTAGCTTCTTGAGGAAAAGCTAAGGCACTGGCCTTTCATATCTAACAGAAGTTTAATTGTCGCTGAAAGTGACAGGAAACAGAGGAGCCAGAAATCTGTCTTTTATTATGCACCCTGGCACACCAAGTCTGCCCGGTGCGCTGGGACAAGGAGCACTCTTCACTGGACAATTCCTTAGTGTGCCAAAGCATTGTTATGAGTCCAGCAGAGCCACCACACTATTTTCCCTCAACAGTTTGGTCCCTGGTTGTCCTTTTATAGACTGTCATCAGTCAGGGCCACTGACAGGGACAGAGGTGGAAAATCTGCAGCACCTTAGACGATAACCCAGGTCCACACTGGACTTTTCTGGACTCTTAATACTCAGTACTTTTAGTGAGGGACACAACACTCTAATCAAAATAATGGTGCCAGTGTCCTTTTCTTATAATGACTTGATCTACTTGGATCCTAGGGTCACCTTCCTGTTACCTAAAATTTGATGAGCATTCTTTCCCTGTCTAGGTCAGTTTCTTTTGCAAATGGCTCCCAACTTCTTGGAAAGAGTAAGGCATAAATAACCCACCCATCGCTGTATCAAAGTCAATCCACCACACATTCCTTTACAGAGAACTGACTTGTAGTTTGCTGATGTTGGTGCTCTGACCTTATTGTCAGGCTAAGCAAACCTAAGGCTGTTTTTATTAGTTTGGTTCTTAGCTCACAATGAACATCCCAGAACCAGCCACTCCTTTTCTCACAAATTCATCTGCTTTTGAACCATATGCTCTTGTCAATGACTTGAGGTAACAACTCCCCTTTTGGAATGGTATCCACTTCTCAGCCTTCTAGTGTTTCACTCACATCTCAGAACCCTTCACCACTGGGAGGCTGAACCTCTCTCACTGGTCTTAGTTGTCCGACAGTCAGCCCCACCCTGACAAAATAGGAGCCAGAGTTCAGCTGTGTCACACCAATAGTCACCAACAGAATTTCCTCCTGCTCTTAGGAATGGTCAACAGGATGAGAAAATTCTGTGTACCTGTTGCAGAAGTTAAATGCTCTGAAAACACAAGCAAATATCTGTCCATCAAGAGGCATAAGACCCTCCATGTCAACCAGTTGGATGTTGGCAAGGATGGCTTCCTAGGGAACTAAGACCTCTTTTTCATGTTCTTCTAAGGCAGGAGCTTAGTCCTCCCATCAAAAGTGAAGCATGAGAACAGATGAGAAGCCCTTTGAACTAATTTTTGCACTAGACACAGAGGAACTGTTCAATTAGCAGGCTCAAAAGGGACCCAAGTCACTATCAGCATATGTACTGGGGGGGGGGGTGTCTCCAAGCTTTCTCAAACTTAGCAGGTCACCATTCTAATATCCCCAAACCACTGGACACCTTGTGTGGAATGGTCTACTGTTTTAGCACCAAATTCAATTGGCTTTGAAGTCAACTCTGGAGCAAGTTTCCAAAATTCCTACTGTTTTTCTGAGCACTACCTGAGCAGGTATGCCATTATTTCCCTTTATCAGGGACTCCAACTTCAGGAGGAAAACCAGCAGGGGCAGAGGCAATACTGGTCTCCACACTGCCAGCCAGACAACTAGACACACCTTCTCAGGTTCTTCCGTAGGGTGAGAACTGCAGTGGAACGCCTCTGAACTCAAGGTTGAGCACTAAGGACATCTGGTGGTATGTATAGTCATTAATAAGCTGCCACATCCTCAGGGTCCCATAAAAGGCCTTAAATTAAGTGCTACACTGTTCTCCTTCTGCTCAAGAATGGAGCTCCAAGTCACTCCTACATTCCCTTTTCCTTTTGATAGAGCATCACCCTGAGAAACAGCTCTCGCTATTAAAAAACAAGCCCCAGATGTGGGGACTATCAGACAAAGGGAACACGGGGCTACTACTCTGCTCTTCTTAATCTCTCCATTCATAACTCAAGGAAAACCCACTGAGGGATGTCTCTTATTTTTCCAGTACTGGGCACTGAATCCAGGGCAATTCACAGGCTGCACTACTGACCCTTTAAACACTTGTGAATGAAAAAATACCAGTTCTCTATAAGATTCTGAGCTCCTTGCCAAATCACAGCAGGATGCCAAAGTCTGCCCCACTAATGCTTTCTTCTGCTTTCTCTTTCCTTCTAAGGGGGATAAACAGGGAATAGAGGTGCCGAGACACCTTATAGTATGCAGACTAAATTCATTTGTAAAGATTGCTTTACTGTCCTAGAAAAATACATGTTGCAAATTCGAGGGCTACAACTCACCCACTTTAGAGGACTCCTGAGGGACAGGGTAGAATAACCTTTGAATATCAGGCTCTGTGGTTATGTGTAGAAGAGGCATATTAAATATAGATGGGTCAGGCAGATTTAGAAATAAAAATCTTTTTCCTGATTTTTTTTTTTTTTCTAAAAAAGAAAGACAAGTTACCATCTGTCTGGCTTATTTTGTGTGTGCATGTATATATAGGAACAGCCTGGGGGAGGGGCTGGGCTGTCATGCGATGGAGCCGAGCTGGGAAGATGGCTACTTTACAGAGGAGCCTTAGTGTTGCGTGAGGAAAGCATGAAGGAGAGGTTAGCGGGAGGGTTTAGGATGTAGCTGGGCCAGCTTGTTCCTACCAAGAACCTAGAGCATCAAGGGCTGAGGGTAGACAGCATAATGATCTCTCCGGGGGTTCCTATCTCAGCACATCAGACGTCCTATGAAAATGAACAGGTATGTTTCTGAATATAAATGGTAGTGACTTCCTGTGCTCCTCATGTGGGGCAAAATAACCAGGAACCCATAATCCTTCTGGGCAGAAATGTTTCTGGTCTGGCCAAGAAAAGATGCTAGGAATGGAGGTGGCATAGAGCTGGGGAGAAAAACAGTTCCAGATTTGTGGTATCTTCACACGACTTTGAGAAATGTCCTTTGTTTTAGCATTCTTAAATGCCAGCTCTGGTAAGCCAGGACTGAGTCATCAGTGTCACTGTTGAGGCCATGGGCCAGGAAGCCACTCCAGGCTGAGAAAAAGTGCATCTTAAAACCAGTGAGGGCTGAAGAATGCTCTGTGGCTGGGCCAGGAGAGAGAAGACAAGTTGAAGACTCCCCTTGTTAGATGCCGATGGTCTGTAGAACTCGCCTCTCGTTGTCATTAAGGTGGCACGAAAACATTATGTAACAGGGCTGCTGAGCAAACTGGCAAAGGAAGTCCGTGAGATATGCCTGGGGAGGAACGAGAATGGATCACTAAAGGTTCCCAGGGCCAACGTTGTGCAGCAGGGTTATGGAAGTGTACCACCAAGTGGTACAGGAACGCTGGCTTTAGACACATGCCAGCTTCCTATGGGGTAGCTTTTCACATTCTTGGATCTAATGTACATAGAACCCCATGACAGAATACCATAGGGAACCCAAACCATTTCCAAGGCTCTATCTCCTATTTCCTACTTTCACAAAGTAGCCACAGAAGATGGGTCACAGCTGTGCAGAATACTGGATGAAAACCCAACTACCTCCCCACCCACGGCCTGGAGCACTCAGACAGACAGCAACTCTACCCCAACTTCCTATCTGAAGAACTATGGATGGATTTGAACCCATAATTTTGCTTGAAATAGATATCGTCACTTGTAAGATATCTTCTACAGACACCCTCACCTGCAGATCAATCTGGTAGAGAGGATCCTTCAGGGCATCAGGGTCATCTTCCTCATCATCTTCATAGTAATCCTCCTCTGTTAGACATAGCCAACACAGGGCAAGTCAGGGCAGAGGCCCAGAACCAGGCCTTGGGAGGTATTTTCCACCCCATGGTTGAGGCAGAAGAGGCTCAAGGAACACCCCTTGTGAGCTCACATCTCCTCTTGCTTGAGTACCCCATTCTTAGCACCAGTGTGCACAGAAAAGGTATCTACCATATTGTCCTGTCTGTTCTCAAATGGCTTACCATATTTACTTGTAGCAAGGATGTCAGATAAAAGCTGGCCAGCTAAACCATCCTCTTCATCTTCTTCCTCTTCCTCCTGGTCCTCCCACATATCATTGGAATCATCTACTTGAAGATGAAAACCAGATAAAACAGTCGTGCATTTTCCCTCCCAAATCTTACAGGACCAAACAGAAGGCCCAAGGGTTTCTGCAGTGGGAACTACCATTCTCTCAAATGTGAAAGAAGAACTGAGGATGGCCAAACCTTCCCAATGGTGGCTGGAAGAATTAAAGCCTCCCAGAACAGGCAGGCTAGGCAGTTTGCTTCCTAGCTGCCCAGCCTCCCACCTCCGGGAGAACTAACTGATGGAGACATGACAGTACCAGACATGGAGCAGCTTTTCCATAACCCCCTGCCACACCCTTTAAATCTGTGCCTAATAATCCTAGTTGATCTATGGTGATATGTAACTTCATCCTCCAGGTTAGAGTCTCCGGGAGGAAGGGCCTGGTGCACCTTGACTCCAGTCGGCAGTAGTGGCTTGGCGAGCAGCATTGGCCTCCATGACATTGGAGAGTTCATTGATAATCAGCTTGAGGATCTTGACCAACAAAGGAATGTTTGTCCAGCGCTCTGGGTCTAGGAAGGAAGTCAAAAGCCCTAATGTCAGAGAGTCATTGGGCAGCATCTCCATTCTTCCTATAGCTCTACATATTCTCTCCTGTGCCTTCCACCATCTCTGACTAGATCCAATCAGCAAAGAATAATTTAAATTTAATTCTGCCTGGAGTTATTCATAACAGCTAAGAAATAAGGAGAGGTAAGGGAGTTCTAGGATTGGAGATCAGTTGCTGCCAGTAACAAAGCTGAGGCCCAGAATGGAAGCTGAGGAGCACCGTCTCAATTTTCCACAAGAAGGATCCATACATTCTGACTCATTTTTGCTTAGTTTTCTGCTTCTTCATGAAACACACCAATAAAAATGCAAAACACAGTACAGCCCTTTCCCCATGGCAGACATCTTAAACTCCTACAGACAGGGAAACATCCCTCACTTTTGGCCGACTTGGAGCGGGTACGAATGCCTTCATCCATGCTGTAGATCTCTTCCCCCTTCACACGAATATCCTGCAGCCGCTTGTCATCTGCATTGATACCATGCTGAAGCAGTTTACATAGTGCCACAGAGCTGGGAAGAGCCAGAGAAGGTCAGTCAGCTCCCATCCAGAGTCTACTTCAAGTACATTAGTTCACTCTTACAAGATGAAGACCCTCTCTCTGATGGTAAAACTTCTTTTCACAACTAGTTAGGAGAGGTAGCAGAGCTCAGCTGAGAAGAGGATTTGGTGCCCATGAGGCAGTCTACAGCTATCCACTCAGAAATACACATTCTGCTCTGCCAATTGTGTTGACTGGGAATTTCAACACAAAGACATTCAAATACAAGGGTTATCAAGGTAGAACAGAGACTACAGGAACAGTTTGGTATGTCACACAAAGAATAAATGGTGCAAGTCAGGGAACCAAGGTTTAAAGTGTGAGTACAAGTAGAAAGCTCACAGCAAAAAGATAGGGCCCCACCTAACTTTGCCTTCATACTGTCCATAAAATAGATGCTGCCGGCTTGTCCACTCAGCCATCACAAACTCCAGGGCAGGTTTGCCAGTCGGTCCTGGGAGGCTACACAGGAACTCCAACAGAGGTTCCAGCTGAGTGTGCACCAGATGAGCAAACACCATGATCAGAGACTAGAAGAGAACAAGAGGGACCTGCTTCAGGAAAGCAAACTTCATAAACACAGAAGAGGAGAGGAGAGAGGACAGTCCAGTCAGTTAAGAAACAGAGTAGAGTCTGGGTCTGGGCATGGTGGCACTCGCCTTCAATCTCAGTACTCAGGAAGCAGAGGCAGGCAGACCACTGAGTTCAAGAGGCCAGCTTGGTCTACATAGACAATTCCAGGCTAGCTACACAATGAGACCATCAACACAAACAGACAAACAAACAGAAACAGAGTTTGGGTTGAAGAAATGGCTCAGTGAGTAAGAGCATCATTGTTCTTGCCGAGGAGCTGGGTTCAATTCCTAGTATCTACAACCATTTATAACTAGTTCCAATGGATTGGACTCCATGTACAAGGCAAACACGAATGCACACGCACACAGAAAACATACATGTAAAATAAGTCTTTATATAGATCAGAGTCCATTCATAGGACAGAATATGGGGCTTTCCCTGCTCATGTTTCTTGGGCCAGAGCAGATCAAGGATAGTAAGAGAGTGCAACATCTCGGGGCCCACATACTCATTTGATTCCCTGTCACCCAAGCAGAAAAAGCCCACTGATCTTACCTGCATGACACTGAGCGTCTCTGCCTGCTGCATCTTACTGAGGATGGCACGGAGAATCTGATCTAGATTCTCCCCAAGCTCCCGCCCTGCCTTGGAGATGAGAGTGGAGACCAGGCGGCCCACAAAGGCCGCAGTGAACTCAGAAGTTCGTGGGTCCAGGAGCTGGCTCACCACTTGCATCACGTACCATAGTCCATTGTGGCCTTGCTCATCATGCCACTGGGCTACCTGTTCCAGTGTCACTGACACATAGGCCCGCAAGCACTCTCCACCATTCTGTGGAGACAGAAGTGACAAGATTAGTCACGAGAGGAAGAGATGGATGCAGGGAGGCCCTCAAACTGTTACTGACAGATCTAAGCTCTTAGGAGCAGTAAGCCTTTAGGGTTCATGTGGCTCATAACACCAGATGTAAGAATTGTTACAAAGACAGGCACTAACACAATCCTTCCTTTGCCCAGCTATCTCAAAACTGCCTACTTCTTTACTTTATAAGAGTCAATTACCAAGAAAACTGAGGTTTAACAGTAAGGATTTACCTTTGGTATTGAAAGGTAATACAACTTCTTAGATGTAGCAATAATCAGGAGTATTAAAGGTCTTCATGAGATCTCACATAAATCACCATTTGCCTAGGGATATATACTCTGACCATTATCTATTATCACTTTCCTATATCCTTTTCTAAACAACCACAATAAAGACTTGAAAAACAACCAACACAACCTTTACCAAGTTTATCATTTTGTTGACTGTATCAACAGAATCTTTCCAAAAGTCCCAGGGCCCCAAGTCTGACATCTAAGTTCCTTTATAGCATCCTAACCAAAGACAGCCAGATATCTGGTACTCACACTTTTTAAAGCTATAACAGACCTCAGAACACAGCCAAACCAGGCTCCTCTGGGAGAATTTGGAGTCAGTAGACTTCTATTTCAAAAGTATGATCGTATGTCACTTTTCCCCCTCCAGTCTACCATTTGGCTATGGGTAGGAAACTATTTTCTCTCTAGTTCCCAGGTCTCAGATACCTGCATGGTGGCATTGTCGTCCGTGTGGAGAGTGCACTGTGCCACAGCAGGGAAAGCTTGGCAGATGAGGAGCTGGGAAAGCGGAGGCTTTGTATTTCGAACTACTGTGGTCAGGATATCAATGGCTGTCTGAAAAAGAAAGAAAAGTCAAATTACTTCTGGAGTGGAGGTATCCTGCAACCAAGATGCCTGTTCAGTAACTGGAGCCCTCAGTTTCATTATAATGCTTATGATTTTATTAGTCATAAGGGTGGGTGGTATTTGGCAGTGGCTAGGGGGATGTTTCAGTCTGTAAAGCATTTCCCTTGTCTCATAAAGAACTGACTTCGACCCCACCCAGGATCCATGTAAAGAAAGCAGGTATGGTGGCATGTGTGCTTATAATCATAATACTGGGAAGGCAGAAAAAGGAGGTTCCCTGGGGCTTGCTAGCTAGTCAGTATACCTTACCTAGCAAGATTCAAGTGAATGAGATCTTGTTTCAAAGGAGGTAGATTGTGTTCCTGGTAACATTGGAGGTTGTCCTCCTGGCCCCACATTCATACATAGATACATATGCATTGGGGAAAAAATGCCACCAGGTAGGCTTGCATGCTTGTAATCCCATCATTGGGGAGATAAAGGTAGGCAGATCTCTGTAAATTCAAGGCCAGCCAGGTCTATACAGCTACTCTACAGTTAGACTATGCCTTAGAGAACACACACACATTCTCTTAGTTTTTCAAGACAGGATTTACCACTGTCCTCTTGGACAGAGTAGCTTTAATATCCCAAATTCCCAGTGCTCCTCCTGACTTCCTGTCTGGAAGTGGGACCTGCAGGTGTCACTTGCAGAGCACACACACACATATACACACACACACACACAGAGACCTGGAACCACTTACTGCACAGAGCCCTGCAGGGATCTTGTCTGCTGGGGCCTGCATTATGCTGACCAGAGTGGGAATCAACCTCATCTGCATTGGGCCTTGACAGGCTTCGATCTGTGATAGCTCCTTGAAGATGTCCTGAGCCAGCGAGGCAACAACAGGATCTGAAGTGGATAAGACAACATGGAACCCTGTGTAGTTCTGGTCTAATGATGTTTATTTCTTGCCCTACAGCTAATGTAAGTTAAAAGCTTGTGCACAGATTACATCTCACACACTTGGGAAGTGGAGAAGGCAGCCATAAGGATCACCTGAAGAACAAAGGGATGCTAAGTCTTTAAAAAAAAAATTAGATGTTTTCATCAGGGAATGGACTTTAATAACTACTCCTAAGTTAAAGTAGGCTTTTCTTTTGGGGCATCTGGAATAGTAATAAAACCAAATGATAAAAGTCTCCAAACCAAAACACAAACAAAACTCCACTGATATTTTGTTAAAAACAATATAAAAGCTGGGAGTGGTGGTCCACACCTTTGATCCCAACAATTGGGAGGCAGGGGCGAGGGGAAATCTCTGTCAGTCTGAGGCCAGCCTGGTCTACATAGTGAATTTCAGGACAGCAAGGGATACAAAGAGAAACCCTGTCTTAGAAGGAGAAAATAAAAAAAACTAAAAAAAGAAGGCACAGCAGTTTAAACACTGTTGCTGCCAGACTCTCACACATCTTACTTTTTAAAAAAGTATTTATTAGATTTATTTATTTATTATACAGTTGTTTTGCCTGCATATATGTTTGTGTCCCACATTCGTGCAGGGCCCAAGGAGACCTGAAAAGGATGTTTCCCTTACAACTACAGTTCCAGAAGGCTGTGGGCACCATGTGGGTCATTGAACTGGGGGTTCCCTGGAAGAGTAGCAGGTACTCTTACCACCTGGACCACCTCTTCTGCACTCTCGCACCTTTCAAGAAGTCACACATATTTCTTAGGGAGCAGCTATGACAGACAGGAAGAACTCCTAGGGTCCTATGTGCAGCAAAAGCTGCAGCTCTCAAAAAAATCAGAGCTTCTTAAAGAGATGGAGGCTTCTTTTGGTCTCTGTTTTGAGAAGGGGTCTCACTATACCCTTTAATCTGCAAACCTCCAGCCTCAGCCTTTAGGACTAGGATCACAGGTATGCAACACTTGCCTAAAAAATGGAACTTCATGGCAACCTTCTTCACTTATGTAATGAAAATACCTTTCTCATGTAGCATGAAAAGATAGATGCAGTATACACTAAGGTGTATGCTAAAACTACAGCAGTGCTTGTGACAGAACAAACAAAAGGGATTCTAGCTTCCCATTAACAGAAGAGCACACAGACACTTCACAGAAAACTAATGCAGACTGAAAAGAACGAGCGGTCGAGAAGCACACTCTTCAGGACACATTTTTCCAAGTGAGAAAAACCAAAACCAAAACAAACAGGTTGAGCATGCTCAACATAGAGGCCTTTAAAAATTGCTGAGGAGTTGCTCTGGCATTATGTATGAGCTCTGCACCAAATAGGTCATGGACATCAAAATGACACCCTGAAAATGGCCAAGGACACAGTAGAGAAAAACCTTTCACTTCTAAGCACAGTCCCTGTAAAGAGAAGTCAGCCCATGGTCAGCCTGAAATGAATATTCTCCAGATCTCTGGACTTTCTCCACCAAACAATGTTCCTTGAAACCTAGGACTGATGAGTCTGTTGGGTGACTGGTGTCATTTCAGATGCTGAAGCCATAATCAAATAAATGTGATTGTCAACTTAAAACCAAACAAACAAGTTAAATAACATGTTTGGTAGAATATCATATTAATAGCTACCATTCCTTTGAAAACAAATATCCTTAGTAATTTTTCCAGTATTTAGTTGTAACTCTATTGACTATAAAAATTTTAAATGCTGAAAAGTATTAAAGAATAAAAAATCCTGTTATCCCATGACCTAGAGACAAGCTTATGATATATCTTCTCTTGGCATTTTCCTCCAGTATACACAGCCACACATACAACCTCTTTTAAAACAAAAGCTAAAACTCCAGATAATATTTTATGCACACTCTGGGGGAAAACTCTTTTTGGTTAACTTTGACTATTATTATCTTAAAAAAAAAAAAAAAAAAAAAAAATCTGTGCCGGGCATGGAAGGCTGTGTGTATAATACACGGGCATGGAAGGCTGTGTGTATAATACACGGGCATGGAAGGCTGTGTGTATAATACAGCACTTGGGAGAAAAGGGAGGAAGTAGGGGACGGCAGGATCAAGGTCAGGCTGAGCTACACCAAGGGCTCAAACTCAAAAGGTGGGATGCAGTTTGGCAGCACAGCACTGACTTCATGTCTGCATGCTTTAGTATTTTCTTTCCCCAGTGTTGAGGAGCAAACCCAGGGTCTTCCAGACTGCTCAGGAAGTTATTTACTTTACTATGCCATCATTAGAGTTTTGAATGACATATTTCTGTCTTAGTCTTTACTCATTCTTTCCTAGCCCTTAGGAGAACAAAATGATGGACACTGGCGTTCCACTTTGAAATGCTGCTGTGTCTATTTGAACTATTTCTTTGTTTAGGCTGTTAAGATTATCAGATCCCAATGATAGCTTCCTAACCCATCAGTCACCACTTTCTTTGGAGCTTCTCATCAATAGAGCTTTCCTGATGGCATACCGTTACTGTACTTTAGGAAGATGGCGATGGTGAAGGGGCAGATTTTGCTTTCCACGCTTGCTGTGAATTCTGGGTCAACAGTACAAACAATGCACAGGGTCTCCATGACCAGGTTGAGGACTTCTGAGCTGAACTGGGCAGCTAGGTGAATGAGACCATCAAGGACACTGGGGAGGAAGGGCTGAAGCACATGCGTACTCTCTGAGACTTTCAGTTGATCACAATAACTAAAGAGACAGAGAAAGATACATAATAAAAGTTACTTATAAGAAGTTACTCAATTCTTAGGCTTCCCAACCATATATGACAAATGCATGTATTGCTTTATAAAGCCAATTAAAAAAAAAAGATTTTATTTATTATGCATACAACATTCTGCCTCCACCATGCCCGCATGCCAGTAGAGGGCACCAGATCTCAAGATAGATGGTTGTGAGCCACCATGTGGTTGCTGGGAACTGAACTCAGGACCTCTGGCAGAACAGCTGATGCTCTTAACCTCTGAGGCATCTCTCTAGCCCCATAAAGCCACTTCTATAGTTAGCTATGCCTTTATAACTTTCTGTAGCATATTACATAGATATAAATACCTCTAGTTCTTCCTTCAAAATTTCTGCTTTGCTGGGGTTTGAACCCAGGTTTCTCACACATGTTTAAGCAGATGTTAAGCTTATTTGCTGATTTATTTAAATGCTCATCCCTCTCCTGTGCTGAGGCAAATCCAGCCATATCATCACACCAGATTATTATGATACTGGGTTAAACGTCTTACGGGTCCTCAGACTACAGTGTTAAATTGCCAAGACTTAGACATATAAAGCCTGGAAGATGGCTCAGTGTGTGAAGGTACTTGCCCCCAGCCTGATGACCTGAGTTGGATCCCCAGACTACACACTAGAATCATCTCTTGGTATTTATCCTCTGGCTTCCACTGGACGCTGTCTGTACCTTCTGACCAGCCTAGCCTACAGGAAGCAGGGCTACAAAGTGAGACTCTGTCTCAAAAACAAACAGAACAACTCACAAAACGCAAATGTAGTCTTAAAACATCTTTTCATTATAACTGTATAATAGAAGACTATTTTAAAATTAATTTTCATGTTACAAATTTTGTGCTTTGAATTTTTTGAGTGTCAAAAGTGAGTTTAATTTATATAAGCAGTCTTATGCGTACTCACAAAGTTAGTATGTTACCTTTGGGATTAAACCTCTCTACGTAGCTCTACTCACCTCTTAGTCAACAAGTGTTTGCTGAATGTTGCTTACTGTCTCTCACAGGATAGAAATTCTACAAACACTGTTTAAATCTTCACTTTACTTTTTTTCTGATGGGAATGGAATCCAGGGCTTTGCACACACTCAGCAGATGCTCTACCGCTGAACTACACCTCCGGTGCCACCCCTTTCCCTTCAGAATGGCAGTAGCAGGTGATAAGCTAGCTGGCGAGATGGTCCAATGGACAGAGTGCTTGGCTCACAGACTTGGGGATCTGAGTTGTTCCTTGTGTGTCATGGCATGCACATGCCCTCCCACCACATATACATCATGTAATTAGTTAAAGATTACAATAGAATGACAGCAATAAATAGAAAGAAAAACATTGTTCTCTAAAGAGCACCCTGTTAGTAGGTAGTCAATTTTTTTAAAGACAGGGTTTCACTATGTAGCTTGACTGGACTGGAACTTGATATGCAGAAAAAGCTGGTCTTGAACTCAGAGATCCACCTGCCTCTTCCTCTAGAGTGCTGGGTCTAAAGATGTGTGATCTAAAGATGTGTGCCAAGCACCACATCCCACTCTTGTTTGTTTTACAGTCATGTAAAGCTCCACAATGACCAGTAAAATCACAGCTTTATGGGCCTGAATTTGCCAGAGACTTGCTTTTTGCACAGACCTTACTTCTTTCTTTTCCTTCTTAAAAATGTTTTGAGGTTTATTTAATTTTACATGTATGAGTTTTGTCTGCACATATGTATGTAAAACCACTCATGTGCCTGGTGCCTGAGGAGGCCAGAAAACTGCGCTGTATCCTTGAACTGGATACAGCCACCATATAGTCGCTGCTTATTGGCTTTACCAGAATATATTTCTTTTTCTTTTTTTTCTTTTCTTTTCTTTTCTTTTTTTTTTTTTTTAAAATCTTTATTTATTTATTTATTTATTTGCCTTGGTGTCTGCCTGGAACTGGAACTACAGACAGTTGTTAGCTGCCATGTGGGTGCTGGGAATCGAACCCGGGTCCTCTGGAAGAGCAGACGGTGCTCTTAACCACTGAGCTATCTCTCCAGCCCTTCTTTTTTTTTAAATAATACTAGCAGTTATTTTCTTAGTTCTCTCTCTCTCTTTTTTTTTTTTTTAACTTTATTTATTTATTTATTTGCCTTGGTGTTTGCCTGGAACTGGAACTACAGACAGTTGTTAGCTGCCATGTGGGTGCTGGGAATCGAACCCAGGTCCTCTGGAAGAGCAGATGGTGCTCTTAACCGCTGAGCCATCTCTCCAGCCCCCAGAATATATTTCTTACATATAACTGAAAAATCAAAACTCTAACTATTAAGTTTCCTATTTGTTGACAAGTCTCTACTATTTCTCTACTCTTTGCTTTAATAACAGTATACATTTTGTACCCTTAGATCTTGCACTTAAAGTTTAAAAGAAGAAAAAAATACCCTAGTTTCAGAGCTTGGTTCCTCCCCATCCTCTACCGGCTACCACACTAAACTGCAGTAGAGACGTCTATCTGCTTTTACTACAGCAGCTTCCTAGCTGACGTTTCAACTTTCTAATGTACGTTGCTATAATTATTTGAGCCAGGTGGGTCTTTTTAGAATAGAAAATCAATATCGAAAAAAGAAGAGTTCAGAGCTGACCAAAGCTAGGGAGGGCCTCTTCAGCTGTCAGAAGTTAAGTCTGGCCTTAGGACGGGACCTGGAGAGATGGCTCAGGGTTTAGAGCAATTGTTCTTGCAGAAGACTCAGGTTCGATTCCCAGCACCCACATGGAAGCAGCTCAGTTTCAGGTGATCTTGAGTTCAAGGCCAACCTCAGCTGGATTCCTCAGTGCACAGACATACATGTAAGCAAAATACTCACACACATAAAATACCTACATACATAATTAATGAAAAAATGAGTCAGTCCCTAACACTTGGGAGGCAGAGGCAGGTGGATCTCTGTGAATTCAAGGCCAGTCTAGTTTACAAAAGTGAGTTTCAGGACAGCCAGCGATGTTACACCCTGTCTCAGAAAAACAAAACAAACCCCAACAAAATAGCCCCTGAACCAGTAAAAATAAAAAATAACAAAAATCCCAAACAAACAAAAACAAAAACCTAAAAAAGTCAATCATAAATATGACTAGACGGGGGCTAGAGAGATGGCTCAGCGGTTAAGAGCACTGTCTGCTCTTCCGGAGAACCCGGGTTCGATTCCCAGCACCCACATGGCAGCTAACAACTGTCTGTAGTTCCAGTTCCAGGCAAACACCAAGGCAAATAAGTAAATAAAAAGTTTTAAAAAAATAAATAAATAAATAAATAAATAAATATGACTAGAGAAGTCTGACAGAAGTATAATCATGCATCAACAAATATCTTATTTCAGAAATAATTTCAGGCAGTTTATGCTGATATATAAAAAAAAAAAAAAAAAAAAAACAAGCCAGGATGCTATGATGAACTAAAATGTACTAGAAGTTCCCAGGGGCTAGAGAGAGCTCTTCCAGAGGACCTGCAGTCCCTTCCTAGCATCCATTCTGAGCAGCTCACAACTGCCTGAAGCTCTAGGGCCTCCAGAGATACCTGCACTCAAATGCACATGCCTACATACATCTAGTTAAAAACAAGACAAAACTTAAAAATAAAAAAAATCCCCATAGTGAATCTGGCAGTGGTGTGCATGCCTTTAATCTCAGCACTTAGGAGCCAGAGGCAGGAGGATCTTGAGTTCAAGGCCAACCTGTTCTATAGAGTGAGTTCCAAGATAGCCAGGGCTACACAGTGCTCTGTCTAAAAACAACAGCAAAAACCCCTCCACCCCAGGAAATAGCAAACAAGCAAAACAAACCCAAAACAAAACAAAAAACCCACCCCACAAAAACAAACAAAAAGGAGCAGTGAGTATTCTTAACATTGAGTTACCTCTCCAACTCAGAGATTTAATTTTCTTCTTCTTCTTATAATTATGGGCGTGTGGGTATGTGTGAGAATACAGGAGCTTATGGAAACTAGAGGTTGTAGAGTCCATCTGGAGCTGGCCTTACAGGTGGTTATGAGCTGCCCCGCCTAGTGCTGGGACCCCCGACTCAGACCCCCTTAGGCTACCTCTTGGAACTTATAGATAAGGCTCAGGGGATGCAGTGTCTGACATCATTTGTACAATTCTGTAAACTGCGAGGGTCCATTTCTCTCTGGCATGCATATTTATAGTTTGTCATTTTTCTTTAAAACTTTATTTATTTATTTATTTATTTATTTGCCTTGGTGTTTGCCTGGAACTGGAACTACAGACAGTTGTTAGCTGCCATGTGGGTGCTGGGAATCGAACCCGGGTCCTCTGTAAGAGCAGACGGTGCTCTTAACCACTGAGCCATCTCTCCAGCCCCATAGTTTGTCATTTTTAAAACTGATGTGATTCACTGTTTACGGAAATCAGTAGATCACTGCCTAAGTAGTTAATGAAAACTATACATTAGGTATTAAAAATAAAGTTTTCCTTACATTAAAAGATTATTTTTATTTATTTGTGTGTATATTTATGGCGGTAGGTACATGCATGTATGTAGAACATATGTCTGTGTACATGCAGAGGTCAGAAGAGTCCTCTTTAACCAGTCTTCACCTCCTCTTTGTTGAGGCAAGCTTTCTCCCTGAACTTGGGGCTTGTTTTCTCAGGTGGGCAAGAAGACTGCAGGCCCCAGTAAGCCTCTGGTCTCTTTTCCAAACTCCCTTGAGCTGGAATGACAAAGTGTGTGGGATGGCCACTTTCTACACAAGTGCTAGGGCGTCCCCCACTCTTGTGTCATCATCCTCTCTGGGGACAGGGTTTCTCTTTGTAGCCTTGGCTGCCCTGGCGCTCGCTCTGTAGACCAGGCTGGCCTTGAACTCAACTCTTAACTGCTGAGTGGTATGTCCAGCCTCTCTTTTTTTTCTGACTATAAAATTTAAGCTTATTGTAATAAAATATTCACATATATAACAAGAAATGAAAGTGTTTTCTTAAAATCCTAAACTGTTTTGTGAGAATCAATGTAAATTAGGTTATGCTTGACAAGTATTGCTGTCTGTCTAAAGCACCTAGGAAACAAAGAGGTATTTACTCCACACATCAAACTCTTCTCAGTCTGCAACTCTGAACACTTCTGTGAAATCATAACACAAACTACACACGTTTCTTTTACCAATCCATAATCTTCTTTTAAATTTATTATCCTGGTTTTACTCCTGGCCCATTTTTAAAGTTTTAAGAAATACACAGGTTGGGGGCTGGAGGGATGGCTCAGCGGTTAAGAGCACCATCTGCTCTTCCAGAGGACCCGGGTTCGATTCCCAGCACCCACATGGCAGCTAACAACTGTCTGTAGTTCCAGTTCCAGGCAAAACACCAAGGCAAATAAATAAGTAAATAAATAAAGTTTAAAAAAAAAAAAAAAAAAAAAAAAAAAAGAAATACACAGGTTATAGGTTATATAGATTATAATGGTTTTGCTCTTATTATTTAGTAGCAAAGGCTTATAATTTTTTTCTTAAAAAATATTATTTATTATGTGTATGAGGAGGTGTGGGGTATTTCAGATCTGGAGTTGGAGTTACATGTAGTTGAGAACTGCCTGATGTGAGTTCAAGGAATCAAACTTGGGTTCTACTCCAGAACAGTATGTGCTCTTAACTGCTAAGCCATCACTCCAGCACCTGCTTTTAATCTTATACTGACAACTGTCACATGGGATGTCTAAAGTTTCAGGGAATAATTAATGCATGTAGATGAAATCAAGTTTACAAAGGTCAGAAGCAATACAGACAGTGGATAATCTGGTTAGAGCTCCCTCCTCAGTCACTTAAGCATGGCTTCAGAGCTTTCTGAAAAGCTATACATGGTTTCTCTTAGCACAATACATTTTAAGCTCATTTAAAGCCAAAGATCTGCTTTACTAAGACTGCACAGGAAAAGATGGGCCTTTGTTCATGGTTGTACCACTTACTGTTCAACACATACAGACAGAATAGGTGACTCCCCAATGTCCCCTAAAGATATCCCTCCTGACCTCCTTCTTTCTCAGTACATGGCTTATCCATCAAGATAGGAAGATAAACTTTGTAATTCTCATGCACAGAACTTAATTGGAGATGCTTAAATTTGGACCTTAAACAATCCTTTAAAATAACAATGTTCAGGGTTAGGGAGAGAGGGCTGGGCAGGAAGGAGCATTTGTTCCTACGGAGGCCCTGGACTCAATCCCCAGCACTCACAACTGTCCGCAACTCCAGTTCCAGGGGATCAAATGCCCTCTTCTGACCTCTGTGGACATCAAATATGCACCTGGTACACAGACATATGTGCAAACAAAATGCTCATACACATAAATATAAAAGAAAAATGTTTTAAAATAACAATGTTTCCTCTGGTCTGAGCAGGAAGATAAGTAAATGACTATTAAACCTCTAGTCTTTAATCTATGAAAAAAGGGAGATGAAAGAGGAAAAAATGACCTGTTTCTAGGCCACATTCTTCCAAGTCATGTTTCTAATATAGGAAATATCTACACAATGATGTGATTGAAAGTCAGACTTATGTCCCTTATCAATTTTGCAACTCTTATGCAAATTACTTATCACTCAGGGAACCTCCACTGAAGAAAGGAAGTTGCCGAGGGGACTTTACAGCTGGAGTGAATTTAACAGGAATAAATAACAAAAGGGCACAGGATACTTTTTGAAGTCATCTGAATTGTTGATTTTTCCTTCTTTCCAATATTCACTCTGAAGAAGATCTTCAGGGAAAATTTCCAAACAATATAATGAACAGGAGAGCTATGATGCTCTCTGCCTGAGTCATTTTCTCCTTAAGCAATTCTTTCCAAGCTAGAGTAGCATACTTACCCCCAGATGGCTCTCACAGCAGAAATCCGAACTGACGGGGGTTGTGTTTCATGAAGACCACTAACTGTTGCCTGTAGGAACTGCTGGATCAGTTCAGGGGACATAGCAACAGTAAAACGACTGGCAGCCCAAAGTGCCCGTCCCAAGAGGAAAGGAGACGCTAGAGAAAGAGAGCAATGATAAGTCAGATGATGAGAAGTTCCTCTTGCTCCTCCTCCCTCCCAACTCCACTTCTCAAATAAAATGAATGTTATATAACATCTATGACTTATTAGAAAGAAAAAGCACAATTTCATATGGCAAAAGAATATGGGGCTGGAGAGATGGCTCAGAGGTTGGGAGCACTGATTGTTCTTCCAGAAGTCCTGAGTTCAATTCCCAGCAACCACATGGTGGCTCACAACCATCTATAAGACATCTGGTACCCTCTTCTGTGTGTTGCATACATAATAAATAAATCTTAAAAAAAAAAAGAATATGTGCAATGGATGGTATAGAATCAAATTTTCAATTCTTCCTCTGAATATTCTTTTTTTAAATTTTTTTTAAAAATATTTATTTTTATTTTATGTGAATTGGTTTTTTTCCTGCATGTATAACTGTGTAAAGGTGTCAGATCTTGGAATTACAGACAGTTGTTAGCTGACATGTGGATGCTGGGAATTGAACTCAGATCCTCCAGAAGAATAGTCAGTGCTCTTAACCGCTGAGCCATCTCTCCAGCCCCCTGAATATTCTTAAATATATATATATATATTTTTTAAAAAAACTTTATTTATTTATTTATTTGCCTTGGTGTTTGCCTGGAACTGGAACTACAGACAGTTGTTAGCTGCCATGTGGGTGCTGGGAATCGAACCCGGGTCTTCTGGAAGAGCAGATGGTGCTCTTAACCGCTGAGCCATCTCTCCAGCCCCCTTAAATATATATTTTTAAAGATTTATTTATTGTATGTATTTGAGTGCTCTACCTGCATGTGGTTCTGCACACCAGAAGACGGTATCTGATCTCACCACAGATGGTTGTGAGCTTCCATGTGGATGCTGGGAATTGAACCCCAGTCTTCTGGAAGAGCAGTCAGTGCTCTTAACCACTGAGCCATCTCTCCAGCCCCTTGTTTAAATTTCAAGCCAATATATTCCTCTTTCATAGCATCTCAATGATTGTAGGCTGAAACAATCCCAATCATCTCTAAGCCATTGTAATTCTATACACTCAACTTTCCCATCTGTTATATTTTGTCTTATAGCCTACCCACTAATATAGGAATTAGTACCTCCTGCCAAGCACAAACTGCCCAAGGAGACAATTTATTCAGCCTGTCAAAGAGCTTAGCTTAGTTATTCACACTAAAATATGTAATTGATAGGCATTATTGAATAGCTCCTAACAAACCAATAAATTACCAACGTGTCAGGTATACAGAGGCAGTGACTGCCAAAGTATAGTGTAGGTGGTCCCAAACATCTTTATAGCTAAAATTTATCACTTTTTAATTTAAATATTTCATAATCTTATGTGTATAAGTGATTTGTCTGCATGTATATCTGTGTTCTACATGAGTGCCTGGTGTCCAGAGGCCAGAAGAGGGCGTGGCACTTCCTTGGAATTAGAGTTACAGATAGCTGTGAGCCATCATGTGGAGGCTGGGAATCAAACACAGGTTTTCTGGAAGAGCAGCCAGTGTTTTTATCTCTCTAGCCCCTAAAATAAATTGGTGGTTTGCTTGCATATATGCCTGTGTGAAGGTTTTGGATCCTCTAGAAGTAGAGTGAGAAACAGTTGTGAGCTGCCATGTTGGTGCTGGGAATCGAACCTGGGTCTCTGAAAGAGCAGTCAACACTCTTAACTACTGAGACATCTCTCCAGCCCCAAAATAAATTTTTTTTAGGAGGAAAAGTTCAAGACAGGAATTTTCTGGCTGTCATGGAACTCACTCTGTAGACCAGGGTGGCCTCAAACTCAAAGATCTGCCTGCCTCTGTCTCCCAAGTGCTGGGATTAAAGGTGTGTGCTAGCACTGCCCGGCTCCCTAAAATCATTTTTAAAGGAATACCTACTCGTTAACTATTTTGTTCTCATTATTTCACAAGTGAACAATGCTACTTTCTAGAGGTTACATGTATACAAGTTACAATTCTTGTTTGTTTAAAGATTTTAATCTCAGTTATGTATGTATGTGTGGACGTGTACACGAGTGCGGTGCCAGTGGTTGCCTGAGAGGGCTGCTAAGAACTGACTCAGATCTATACACACAAACCTAAGAGAGGAAGAAGGGAGACAGTTTGGATCACAGCACCCATGCACCAGGCCAGCAGACCCAGCTCTAACAGGGGTAAAGACAGTAGGACTGTGGGGCTTGCTGGATTTCAGTCTAGACAAGATGTGAGCCTCAGGTTCAAGAAGAGACCTTGCCTCAAAGGAACAGGCCGAGGGTGATATAGGATACTGAACAACCTCTTCTGGCTAAGATGTGCATATATCATACTTACATGGTATGGAACTAAGTTAACAGGAGGTTCCAAGATCTTCTAGAACCCTGGCACATATAAAAACATACCTGACAGGTTGAGGTCTGCAAGGATGACGTTGGTCAGGAACCCATGCATGTCAAAATGAATCCTGCCATTTTTCACACTGTCAGTGATGATGGACTTCACTGAGCCTAGAGCAAGCATGCAGGCCTCATGGATTTTCCACCTGCAAAAAGGATACTGCTGCAGCTGCTAAAACAGACTACACTTTCAAAATAAAGGGATCTGAGGTGAGTCAACACTTAGAAAATCTGATCCCAAAGTCATTTATCAGTATTTCTAATTCATTTATTTGAAACAGTATTTTTTCATCCATCCGTCCATCCATCTATCCATCTCCCTCCCTCCCCATCTGTGGGAGCATTTACTAGCAATGGCATGCAGAGGTCAGTCCATAATTCTACCTGTGGGTTCTAGGGACTGAACTCAGTTTGTCAGGCTTGACATGAAGTGTCCTTACCTGTTGAGTCATCTCATCAGCCCTCACTGATATTACTACTATTATGTTGGTTTTTCCAGACAGGGATTTTCTGTGTAGTCCTATAACTAGCTCTGTAGATCAGGCTGGCCTAGAACTCAGAAATTCATCTGCCTCTGTTTGTGCTAGGACTAAACACATGTGCTACCCTGTAAACCCCTTAGACAGCCTCCCTCCCTCCCTTTTTGACACAGGGTCTTTCTTATGTATGTCAGGCTTGCCTCAAACTCACTATGTATCAAGGATGGCCTTTGACTTCTAATCTCTTGCCTCTAGCTCCCAAGTGCTAGGACAGAAGTCATGTACCACATCCAGTCTCATCTTTCTGATTTAAACACTATTTATTAAATTCCACTGAAATCACTGAAGTATATAGCCTTTAAATTAAAAACAAAAGCCTTTCTTTTCCAAAGCTGTTTAAAAGAAATAAAATAAACGTATTTGCTCTCAGATCCAATGCTGCAAACAAGTCTCTAAGCAGAGCACTTCTGCACGTTCTTACCAGTGCTCAGTGCCACTGCTTTTGGTTTGTTCAGCTTCTTGTAAATGCCGAGTGGCTGCCGCAGCCAGGGCAACTGCACTCTCGTTCTGGAAATCTGTGGCCACAGCCTGGGAGAAAAAGATATAAAAATGAATGTATGTGTGTGGATGACTCAAACCTTTTGACACATCCATACTAAAGCCCGGTGAGGTATATTAAAAGTGACCCCATTAGTGCAGGGTTTCTGATTAAATTAAGAGAAACACTTGAAACCCTGTAGTGTTTATGCATCCACCGGAAGGTTAAACAGCTCTAAACAGTCGATGTCTCTGTTTAGAAGAAGCGTAAGTAAAACATCAGAGTTAGCTGTGGATGATAATGGACGTGAAGCTGATTGATTATAAAAATATAAGGCTACTCTAACAGGGCACAGCTAGTGCTCCACCACTGAGCTATATTATATTCCCTGCTCACCATGTAACCTGTCATAGGTGCCTTAGAAGAACTAAATAACGAGACACGATTTACCAATAAACCCAACAGAAAATGGCAGCTTCTTCAGAGCATTCTGGCCTAGAGACAACCCTGTACTTTAGCGGGAGGAGTCAAAGAGCCTGAGCTGATGCTGCATGCTCACCTCCTGACAATCCTTTTAAGTTTGTAGCTTCTGATTTGTGCCATGCAGGCTGCAAAGGGAAGTGTTCTCACTGGATGAACCAGCTGCAACAACTTTGGAATTTCTAAGCCTCAAGTTTCATGAGCAACTTTCTTATATCCTTAACTAGGTCTGGGATGAGCGTGCCCAACAGTGCTGCTTACCTTAGGTTAGATGGCTAGGAGGAAGAAACTTCCAATTACTGGAGGGTTATTTGGTTGAAGTAGCAATGTAACTCTTACCAGCAACAAGTCTTGAGCTGCAATTCTAACAGTATAGGAGAACGTGTCATCATCCTCATCTTCTACAAACTGTTGGGGGTTAGCGGTCCACACTTTAATCTGCGAAGAGGATGGTGACTTCACGTGAGGCTCCCATTCTGTTCTATATGTTCCTTCTTTTCATCAGCAGACATGGAAAGATCTTAATCTTTCATCCCAATCACACTCTAAAGTCTTTCCTTTTGAGACAGGGTTTCACTAGCAGCCTTGGTTGGCCCTGGACTAAGACATCTATCTGCCTCCAGGTACTTCAAAGTCTCTTTTTGTTGAGAAACAAATCATTTATCCAAATCTGTAGGGATGGGCATTTTTTTGTAGCAGAATCTTCTTTAGAATTTGACAGATCTGCAGGAGGGGCTGGGGTGGCACATGCCTTTAAACCCAGCACTAAGGAGGCAGAGGCAGGCTGTGAGTTCAAGGCCAGCCAGGTCTACAGAGTAAGTTCCAGGGCAGCCAGAACCACTCAGAGAAACCCTGTCTCGAATTGCACCCCTCCCCCACCAGATTTTGACAAATTACTTAGTTACTGTCATCAACTTGTTACAGTGATAAACAGATTTTTCTGGGGGCTGGAGAAATGACTCAGCAATTAAGAGCACTGACTACAATCTAGAGGACCCAAGGTTCAATTCCCAGCACCCACATGGCAGCTGACAATGGTCTGTAACTGCAAGATCTGGCACCCTCACAGACATGCAGGCAAAAACCCCAAAGCACATAAAATAAAACAAAAAAACATTTTCTGAATATACTGGAATACTTACTACAAAATTATATCAATTTTTGTGTTGATCTGTATGAAAGATATTGTTATTTATATTCTTTTTTTTTTTTTTTTTTTTTTTTTTTTTTTTAAAATTTTTTTTTTTTTTTTTTTTTTTTTTTTTTTTTTTTTTTTTTTTAAAACACTTTTATTTATTTATTTGCCTTGGTGTTTGCTTGGAACTGGAACTACAGACAGTTGTTAGCTGCCATGTGGGTGCTGGGAATCGAACCCGGGTCCTCTGGAAGAGCAGATGTTGCTCTTAACCACTGAGCCATCTCTCCAGCCCCTATTTATATTCTTTTAAAAATTTATTTATTATGCATACAGTGTTCTGCTTGCAGGCCAGAAGAGGGCACCAGGTCTCATTACAGATGGTTGCTGGGAACCTCAACTGAACTCAGGACCTCTGGAAGAGCAGTGCCATCTCTCTGAGCTATCTCTCCAGTCCTTGTTATTTATATTCTTAAACTTTGTTCATTACATTTATCCCGTATGAAGAGTTGGTTCTCTCCCACCGCATGGGTCACAGAACTGGCCTCAGGTCATTAGGTTTGGTGGCAACTGTCTTCATCTGCCGAGCTATCTCAATGGCCCACACTGATGTACTCTTTTTTCTTATTTTAAAAGCACAGTATTTTTATTAATTGACAACTTCATACAATGTGTTTTAATCATATTCACCACTTTAGTCTTCTCTGCAATTCTCTCCACATCTGGCAAAATTAATTTATTTTTAATTAAGTAATTTTTTTCAAGATAGATTTTTTTCTGTATAGCCCTGGCTGTGTCCTGGAACTCCCTCTGTAGACCAGGCTGGCCTTGAACTCAGACCTCCACCTGCCTCTGCCTCCTGAGTGCTGGGACTGAGGGAGTGCAGCCTGGTGAAGCCTGGCTGGGGAAATAAGTTTGAAAACCTGATGGTGCTCCTCTTGTGTTCTCCCCTAAATGCAGACCACAAAAGCCAGGGAGATTTCTAAGAGGCTAAGGAACAAACACTGATCAAATAGCACAAGCAGGTGAGGTGGCAACAGCTGAGATAAAAACCTCCTCATATGTCCCGGACTCCAGGTGAACCTAAGAAAACGTTACTCACATTCAAACAACTTTAAATTTGGAGGGTATAGTTTACTTAGTATGGCGCATTATAGATATGGCTAAGCCCTAGGAACTCCTAGGGGTTTCCACACATTCTCACTAAGATTTCACTGACCACTAGTCTCAGCTGCTGCATTCCTGGATGCCCTTTTCTGGTTCTTAATGACCCATCAACCGGGCTGATAGGTGATGACTAGTTTTTACTATCTAAGGAAGTGCTGAATAGCTTCTTGTACTTCTTTGATCAGTGCTCTCAGAGTTTTCTAATGAAAACGTGTTCTGAAAGTCTAACCGACATTGAAATTGATAAACTCTCAACACTCAGGGACTTGTTAATAAAATGATGCCAAAACTTTTCTAGGATTTCCATAAAATTAGTCTGTTAGTGGCTTTTATTTTTCCTTTTTTAAAAATATGAGATATCTACTTAATCAAGGTGTCACATTCTTCAAGTTTCCAATACAAGTTAGTAACTTGTCCCCCAAGTACCATTTACCTGCTCCTCGGTGATCTGCATGTACAGGATAATGTAGTAAATAAGGTCAGGTAAAGCCTTCTTAACAGTGCTTTTGAATTTGCTGTTTTCTAGTAGAGCATGGACAAATTCAAAAATGCTAAAGACGAGGTTTTCAAAGCCTAGGACTTCTCCTACAGGGAATATACAAGAGCAGAAATCAATGATATGAAAACAGAAAGGAAGCCACTTATGCTGGAAATAAACTACATTATCTTTGTAAATTAATTGAACATGTAAAATACTTGTTGATTATTCCTGAAGGACTGGGACAGGAGGCTTTAGCTCCCTTTTTAGAGTCAAAGAAATGTACTTTGAAGATAGTAAATACTTTCAGGAGTAAAAGAACCACAGCCACAGAACATATTTCCAAGCATGTCTATATTTGACCTGAAATACTGAAATATTGACATAGAAAGGAAAGGACTTCAAAATTAAAAGAGGCAAAGTATTACAGGTAGCTGGATTAGACATCTGTTACAACTCAGATGCTGTCATTTCCAGTGGGCTTCAAATGTCTCTAAGAAAGAGATGGAAGATGATGAATTCCCAATGCCTCACATAACACACTGAAAAGATGCTTTTATTGCCTTTTGGTTTTGTGAATCCAACTTGTCTTTGCTCAGATCCCTTTACGTAAGAATTCTATTTCCATTAGGATCAGATAAACTACATACCATCAGAATCCACAGGATCTTCCACTTCCTCTGTGTAATTCACCTCTGTTCTCACATAAGTATGATGCAGAGTAAAGGCAGAAAACCTGGGGTCTGCTGTATATACAGACTACCAGAGAGTGTATATACCCCAATGCTCAGAACACATAGACAGAGAAGTAGGAACATACGACTGTGAGACCCAAGGCTAGAACCCCAACTATAGGCAGCAGGTCCTTTGGGTTCTCAGGAAAGGATATAAGGCAGCACTTTCCGTTAGAGTGTTCCAAACAATGGGCAGGATCTGCTGCATGGAGGACACCATGTGCTTTGGAAAGTTTTTCACCAAGGCTGTCACTGCCTGAGAAGAGAAGAGAAAAATAAAAACAAAACCCAACCCAAAACAAAACAAAAACCCCATTGAGTGGCACAGAAGCAATTAATGATTTCTGACCCCCTCTCAACTCCAAATCTCACTGATAGTATTTTATCTTTACCTTCAAAACCTCCATTTTAAAACCACTGTCAGATGTGGGGCCGTCTGGCATCTGAAGGGCCTGAACAAAGGCCTCTGTGAACTGCTGCACCACGGGAAAGATCAGGACTTTGGCTGCACCCTGACAACAGAAATCAAAGTCAATGCTCAACAAACCCCCCAATCCAGAGCTTCAGTGTACACTAAATTCTCAGTTTGGAAGCATTTAAAGCTCTTTTAGGACCAGGTCCTAATCAAAGGGCACAACTACAGTCACTGCAGGAATTTCTCAAGACTTCAGATCTCAGTTCCCACCTTCAGTTCCTCACTGTGGTCCTCTTCAAACCTATCCCACCTGACCACTTCTCAGAGATGTGCCTGGATCCCAAGAGTCAGCATTCCCAGCTAGCTTTTTTTACCACAAGAGTCAGAAGATAGTAGGAAGGTAAAAGGCAGTGCTGGGGCATGACTTTAACCCCAGCACTTGGGAGGCAGAGGCAGAGGCAGAGGCAGAGGCAGAGGCAGAGGCAGAGGCAGAGGCAGAGGCAGAGGCAGGTGGATCTCTGGTCTATGGAGAGAGTTCCAGAACAGCTAGGACTGCTACATAGAGAAACCTTGAAACCTTGTCTTAGAAAACAAAAACAAAAAGATAGTAGAAAGGCTCACAATGTTTAATATGAAAGGACACAGGAAGAACTAGAAGTGTAGCTCGGTGGCAGAGTGCTTGTGAGGGTCTAGGCTTAATTCCCAGCATGGAAAAATCAAACCAAAAAACCAAAACAAATGAAAATGTTAAATCTATCTACATAAGACTGGCTAGAATGCTTTCTGGTAGCTATGAAACGAGTCACTGGCAATGGAAAGCGTTAATAAAGACTTTGAAGTACACATCTTGTTAACCACCAACCAAAGGCTCACTACCTTTTCCAGCTCCTCCATGTTACAGATCATGTGGGCACAAGTAGTGAAAATCTCTACTGCTCGGGATCGAGTTCGAATACCATACACCTGGGGAAAAGACACAGTCATGAGGCTGGAGTGTGCGTGACTACAAGTCAAACTAGGGTGAATCACAGTTAAAATTAATTCCCTAAAGAGATACAGATTAATCCACTTATGTAAAAAATAGGTTTCTGTAATTAAGAGAGCATAGCATAATGCAACAGAATTTTAGAACTTACTAGAATCAGCCTTTTAGATACAGATATGTGACTAAAAACATGCCATGTAATCCTTGAAATCCTAACATAGTCTTTTTTTTTTTTTTTTTTTCTGAGACAGGGTTTCTCTGTAGTTCCCAGCTGGCCTACAACCTACTGTGTGGATCCTAAGTACTGGGCTTACAGCATGGGTAGCTGCTGCTGCTTCATTCCTGTGTGATAATAGAAGATGAACCTAGGACTTTGCAAAGACGAATCACATGCTCCATTTGGAGCTGTATTCCCAGTTCTCAATGTATCTTTTAAAATGTGGAGTATTCATTGGGGGCAAGGGATTATGGAGGCTGAATACCTATAAATGCTCATATATTATTGTGTATAGAATACTACTTATGTACATATTAACACATATATACCTAATACATTAAGAGCTAACAACTATCTGTAACTCCAAGATCTGATACACTCACACAAATAGGCACACAAAACACCAATGCACATAAAAACAAATTATTTTTAAAAAGAATCTATTCATGCAATAAAGTAACAGACTATTTCTAAAGCCTTAGCTGAGTGGGCAAGGTCAGGGTGGCACTATAAACTCAAGGAGGACAGTGTGCCAGAAGCTGTGAGTATCGATATACTTCCAAGTGCTCTTATCAAAGGCTCCCCTTATAGCCATGAGATCAAACTGTGGTCAGCTCCATTTCTGATCACGATTATTCCCAGTTCTAGTTTTTGGTATGGGCATCAGTGACAAATAAATACTGTGATACACCTGAGAGATGCATGCTGACCAGAACCAAATAGGTCTTTTTGTTGCAACCATTGGCCTGAGATTTCCTACCTCGGCCATAGTGAAGATTTTGTACATCTCTGGGAGAATGACAGGAGCAACAAGTGGCATCTGTGTGTCTGTCACTTCTCGAGTAAACTCTGCAAAGACATAAAATAAAAAGTGCTTCATAAAGATGAATTGTAAAATTCCCCAAGCCATCTAGGTGGAGTTCCCAGTCAGTATATAAGGCTGGCCACTGGTCTAGCACCTCACCTTGAGGAAGAAAGAGAAGCCAAGTGTTATTTGTTAAAAGATGAGAGAAAATAGGAACACAAACAAGTACACAAAAAATTAAGACAGAAAACCAACCCAGAGACTGGAGAGATGTGTAACAAGTGTACACAATTAAAGACAAACAGGCACTGCTGTTCAATGCCATGTTAACATTTGGGTACACTTTGGAGATCTCTCGACTGTCATTTGGTTTTCAGTTTTGTCCCCTGACAAGTTATTTCAATGCAAATAACAAAACAAACATAAGTCAGGCATAGTACTCAAGAGGCAGAGACAGGCAGGTCTCTGTGAGTTCCACTATGTAGACTGGTTTATACAGTGAGTTCCAGGACAGTCATGGCTAGCTAACCTGTCTGGAAAAACCAACCAACCAACCACCCACCCACCCACAGATGTACAGTGTCAACTCCATTTATCAATGTGCAATTCTGGAGCTGCTCTTTAATGGACAAGAAGGGCATTTCTAAGTTAGAGTGTTTAACCCACTGCAGACTTGAAAGAGATGAGAGAAATACAAATTGCATCTCCTTGAGCTTGGAAAAAATAAAATAAGAAAATGATATGCAAAGCACATCAATCCCACAAGTCAAAGCTCAAATACCAGAGGCTGGCTCTTCTTTATGAGCTCTGCAGTCTTTCTGAAGAATAAATTCTGAGCTTTTAATAAGGAATGTCAAACTCCATTTAGATTTTCAAAGAAATCAGCCCAAATAAATATAATGGATATCATATTACAATTTCTTGGCCTTTGGCCTAAGATTAAGCATAGACTGCACATTAATACCAAGTTTTATAAAAAAATATAGCATAGGTGTTAGGGGTAGCTTAGCATGTACAAGGGTCTGGCCAATTCCCAGTGCCATCACCACCACTACACCAGAAGAAAGAAAGCTAAAGGGATCTTACTAACTAACAACGTGATTGACCGTACTTAACTTTCCTATGATCACTGTGGACAGTCTCAATTTAGTCACATGGTTTAAGCTCGAAGTAAGTTTTCTGAAGTCATTTAGCAAGTCAGAAAGTTTGGGACATTAACACTTCAATTTCCAAAACCTTGAGATCTACTGGATCAAATATTTACATTCTTAGATGCCATGTTTATATTTCCTTCATAACATGAGACCAAGTTCACTTTTATAAGAGAAAGATATCTCAGAAGTCAAGAACAGTATCTTCTCAAAAACACTAGGCACAGAGGTACATGCCTATAGCCCCAGCTATTCAGGAAGCTATTCAGAGGTACTACAGGAGCCCAGGAGTTAGAAGCTAGCCTGGGCAACACAGAGTGACCCCACCCCAAACAACACAGAAAACGTTAACAAGAACTGGTCTCATTTTTCTCATGAGTTCTTACCCACACACTAATATTTTTCTACCTTCATAAATATTTCAGTTTCTGTGGTGCAAAGCTGAAAATCTGCCTTCCTTCGAATATCATTAGAGTAGCTATTTGTGAATGGAGGTTGGCTACCATCCACTCCATGTTTGATGACTCAATTATAAAAAAGATACAAATGTCTCCGCCATTTTTTTCTCTTGGCTGATTAGAGACAGTAATTTCCTTGGTCAAGTAGAAAGAATGGCCCTGCCAGTCAGGATAACTGTGTGGCCATCCTTTCCCTTCAGGCCTGTCAGAAAGAAGTCAAACTTTACAGGAAGATTAGAAATAAGTTTCTTCTCCCTGGTAAGTAAGTAAGTAAATAAATAAATAAATAAAATTATCCTTTGGTAGATATTCTGGCACCATAACTGTATAAGTAAAGGCTTTTAAAAGTTCAGTTCCACGGTGAGCAGTGAGGATCCTCAGGCATAAAGGAGAAGCAGGGGTGGTGAAAGGGTCCCCCTTAGGTCTGTTTGTAAAGTTTGCTGTTTCTGAGCTAAAAGCTAAGCATTGTCACAGCCACCAACAGGAATGGAGTAGGTACTCTAAAAGGGTATCTGGACACGAAGAATTTGTCTTTGACACAGGATCGTTAATCTATTATTAACATTGAATGGACAAGTAGAATGTGGTATAGATGCCAAGTAAACAGATCAAAGGACAGACCTACAAATGCTGCTCCTCCCACACTCAAGATGGCAGGAAGAGGTCAGGCCACATAGTGTGCAGGATCCACCTTTTCTAGTTCACTTCCTGATGCTGTAAGTAAATACTAACCAAAAACCATTCGAGCAGGAGACTGCTTATTTTGGCTCACAGGTTATAGTCTACTGTCAAAGGAAGCCAAGCAGAAACTGAAGTAGAGGCCACAGAGAAATGCTGCTTCCTGGCTTGCTTCCCTGGTTTGCTCAGTCACCTTTTTCAGACAGCCCAGACCCACTTGCCTAGGGTTGGCACCACCTACAATGGGCTGGGTTACTCTGCATCAACTAGCAATGCTTCAAAGACATGTCCATAGTCCAATCTCATGAATCAAACTCCTCAGTTGATCTCTTCCTTGATGTATTAAGTTGACAACTGAAGCTAACTATGACAACACTAAACAAGCAGACCAAAGAAAGCATAGTGGGATGGGTATGAGAGAAACACAAGGTCACATGGCAGGCAGGCCCACTGCAATGACACCAGCTCATTCACCTGAAACTTTAGCTGCCAGCAGGGCTTGGAGTGACGTATTTCGAGTTCTGAACGAGAACTACTGCCAATCCAGAGCACTATAAAGCAAAGTTACTTGCCATAAGTGAAGGGAAGATAAAAGCTTTCCAGGATAAAAATAGACTAAAGGAATCCCTCACAATGAAGAGAAAAATAAATCCATAAATAGCCACAGCAAATAAACCATGCTAGAAAAATATTAGGCAAGAGAGGTATAGGGAAGGTGTCAACAAAATGTCAGGAATTAATGCACATCTTTCAATAATAATTAAATATTAATATACCATCAAACTCACAGCAGAAAAGTGGACAGAAACTGGAAAATATATTAAGTGAGTTAACCCAAGTCCAGAAGGACAAGAACATGATCTTTCTCATATGTGGATCCTAGCTTTGAAATTTTAGATTTGTGGCTTAATTTGGAGCATCTATTAGAGCTTAGGATAAAAGAGGTCTTAAGGAGTGAGGGGCCCACATCCATCTGATATGAACTTAGTTGAAAAGCGGGAGTCAAAGGTGAGAGACAGGGGAGAGGAGGGAGTGAGGGCGGCCAAAATTAAGGGTATATGAAAACCCCCTTATGGAAAGCCACTACTTTGTAAGCTAACTAAAAATATAATTGGTTGGGGTCAGAAAGATAGCTCAGCAGTAAAGACCACTTACTGCTTGCTGTGAAAGAATTCTTCCTATACTGTGTGAATATATGTTATAATTCTTAGGGAGGAAAGCCAAACTGAGATTGATGGGATGAGGAAGAGTAGAGTCAGGAGACATCATCCAGTCACTGAAGAAGCAAGGCATGTAGAAAATGAGGTGATAAGCCATGAGCCACGTGGCAAAGCATAGATAAGAAATATGAGTTAATTTAAATATAAGAGTTAGTAAGTAACAAGCCTGAGCTACTGGCTGAGCATTTACAATTTATAAGAGTTAGTAAGTAACAAGCCTGAGCTACTGGCTGAGCATTTACAATTTATATTAAGCCTCTGAATGATTATTTGAGAGCAGCTTTGGAGAGAAAACTCCATCTACAATTGCTCTTGAGGAGGACCTGGATTCCGTTCCCAGACTTTAGGTCTGCTCATAGGAAGGAATTCTTGCCTGCTGGCTCTGTAAACCTGGTCAAAGGACCACGGTTTGGGAGGTCCTAGGTCTTGGGGAAAACTTACTACTTTTGTTAAGTAGCATATCCTCAAACTTCCTTCTAAATATTTATGCTTAAACCCATGGATTACAGCTGTCCAGTCTCAGTTCAAGAAGCTTCTCTCTGCAGGTCAGCAGGAACTCATAACTGGATAAAGTGCTAAGAATAAGTGACTATTGAGTGCTTAGCCCTAAGGAGATATGTACATCAATCCCCCACTCAATTCGAAGGCGCAGGGAAAAGCCCAGAAGATAGAGAGGAAAGAATGTAAGAACTATAGGATGGAGAGGAATGTTATGAAATGCCATCTTTTGGATATAACATGGTCGGTCAATGAACTCACAAACTCAAAGTAGCTATGGTTACCTGCTCAAGATCACACCAGCATCAGCTAATATTCTAACAAGCAATAATTATTAGACTCAGTGGTTAACACAAAAAGCTGGGGGTATGGAGTAGAATACAGTGGGGAGTTGATGGTAGATATGATTAAGATAGCTTTTTTTTTTTTTTACATGCTTGAAATTGTCAAAAAAAAAAAAAATACAAAAGATAGATTCCATTTAAAAAGAGAGAAAAGCCAGGCAGTGGTGGTGCACACCTTTAATCGTAGTACTGGGAGGTGGAGGCAGGCAGATCTCTGAATTCAAGACCAGCCTGGTCTATACAGTGAGTTTTAGGATAGTCAGGAGCACAGAGAAACCCTTTGAAGAGGGAGAGAGAGAATGAATATTGGATATATACTGGCAGGTCTCAGAGAACCAGATAAGATATTGGTGTGATTTCTATAAACCTATATGAACAGAGGAGAAAGATAATTTCTAAAAGATCAGCACAAATTGGGTGGTGCACATTTTTAATCCTAGCACTTGGGAGGCAGAGGCATACAGATCTCTGTGACTTCAAGGCCAGCCTACAGAGTGAGTTTCAGGACAGGCTCCAAAACTATACAGAGAAACCCTGTCTCAAAAAAACCCAAATGTTGGGAGGCCCTGCTGGCCAGAGGTTACAGTCTACCATGGCTTGGCAGTTCTCTCTGAGCTTGGCAACAAGGAGGAAACTCTTCCCCACCCTGCCCTGCCACCAGTGCTGGGTATAAAGATGTTCAGCTGAACCCTAGATATTCTTAATTTCTACTTGGTCCAACTTAGCAGTGGAGCACAAGTCTTTAAGTTTTAATTACTATACACTTCATCTCATGTGTTTATATATTATCATTTAAAGATAGAACTATCAATTGAGACACTTTCCAAGAAGATATAGAACCAGTTATATAAAAAAGAATACTTAAGAATTATGTTAAGGCCAATGACTAAAGTTACTCAGAGTCTACTACATTGTCAGTTCGTATGCTCAACGCTTTACATAGATTAGTACATGTCAACTACCAAAACCTCCTGAGGTTAGCAACTGTAGTGGTTTCAAAGGGAATGGCCTGCATAGGCTCATATACTTGGATGCTTAGTCACCAGGGAGCGAAACTGTTGGGGAAGGATTAGGTGTGGCCTTATTGGAGAAAGTATACCAGTGGGGTGGGCTTTGAGGCTATGCCAGGTCCAGTGCCTGCCTCTCTGCTGTCAGATCACAATGAATGAGTCTCAGTTACTGCTCTAGCACCATGCCTGTCTGCTCCATACCAGGATAATCATGGACTAACCTCTAAAACTGTAAGCAAGCCCCAATTTTGTAAGAGTTGTGTTGGTCACGGTGTCTCTTCACAGCAATAGGACAGAAATTATGGGAGCAGCCTAGAAACTGAAGCTCAAAGAAGCTAAGTCAAGGTGCAGTCAGAATATAAAGCAGAAATCTAAGTATTTATTTGCCAGGGCATTCCTGTATCTCTGTTCCGGCTTGAACTCAGGGCCTTGTGCATGCTTTGTTATTGAATCATACCCTGAGCCTACAATGTTCCTAAGTAAAGATTCCCTGCAAAGAATCAATAGGACTTCTGGTGGCTATGGAGATTAAAAACTAGGAGTAACATTTACAAAAACCTAGAAGAGGGTAGCAACATGTACTAGACATTTGGTTTGGGCCACATTATTACACAGCTTTTAACTGTTCCTCTCACAGAAAATCAAGTACCAACACCAGGAAAAATGCTTCTGGTACCTGTCAAAACACGCATGGCTCCATGGACGGCATTTAAGTCTCCGCTCACCAACATCTCCATGAGCAGGCTGAAGAGTTGGGGCCAGGCTTCAGGCCAATCCCAATGGGCAATGGCTGACACAGCATAGGCCACACTGGAGCGCACTTTGCTTATTGATTCTCTCAACCCATTGGGTAATAGCTCTCGGATAACAATTTTTGCCTGTAAAGAAGAAAAAGCCACTTGTCATTAATCAGGTGGTAAAGCTGTGAGCAGAGCTCCATTTGCTTTGGGACTATGTTAGTTGCTCAGTTACAATAGCTACATTTTTTTATTTACTTTTTTTTTGTTTTTTTAGGACAGGCTTTCTCTGTATAGTCGTGGCTGTCCTGGAACTCACTCTGTAGACCAGGCTGGCCTTAAGTAGAGATGCCTACCTCTGTCTCCTGATGCTAAGACTAAAGGCATGAGCCTGCCTGGCCCAGTAGCCACATTTTAAGATTCATCAGCCACAGTGATACTCATATTGAACATCACACATACAAACATTTCCCACATTTATAGAAGGTCCCAATCCATAGCACTAGATTTTGTATCTTTTCTTGGGTACTCAGAGTGGTTGCTTAGCAAGTGAACTAAGAAGAAGTATTATTTCATTTAATCATCAAGCCTTTTGAAATTGTTAATTTTAATTCTAATTTAGGAAACTTAAGAAATTGAGTATTTACAGTTAAACGTTTCAAATACCCTCATGGTCTGCAAAAGGGCAGAACTGGAATTTGAACACAGTCCATCATGATACTCTTATTTGTAGCATACTATCATGCCACCCACCAATCTATCTTCTTCGTAGCCTTGTTTTCTGTTATCAAGAAAATATTACATTAATGCTGAATGTACTAAGACTGCCTCTCACATCTTTGTAGGTAGACTAGCCATGGAACTGCCTTTACCCTTTCTGTGGTTTCAGGAGGTCTGAACTTTTCCGATTGCGAACACCAGTGAGTTTCCACATACTGCTTCAAGATGACCGATGCCAGCTGTGAAGAGAGTAAGCCATCATGAACAACAAGAAATAGGACTTATTTTCACACATTAAAAACCACATATTGGTTTGATACATTTGAATCATATCTAAGTCTGGTACAAGAAACCTGTTCTATACATTGTCCTATTCTTTCTCTTTTCCCAAAGAAGTTTCCTTACCAAGGAAAGGAATTATCTGTTGGGTCAGCCTGGACTTACCTGACGGATGGCCAGTGCTCCCTGAGGATCTACAGTCAGCTCTGCCAGGTGAACACCAAATTCTGAAACAGAAAATTTTACTGTGAGTCTAAGGATATTCACAAAAGCCATAGCAATTCACTGAACTCAACCCTGAAGCCCCAAGAAAAGATTTCAAGAAGAAAACTGAACCATTGCTCCTACAGTGCAGCAATTTCAGGACATTTATGACATGTGATTTGAGAAAAACTAGGCTTAACAGGCTTAACCCTAAAAAACAAAACAAAATATGGGTTGCAAAGAACAGTTTCCAATGTGTAATATAATCTTCAGAAAAAGACAGGATTTTGTCATGTAGCTTAGTCTTGAACAAGATCCTCCTGCCCCAGTTCTCCAGCGCTGGGGTCACAGGTGTGAGTCACATGCTTGATTAACAAGCCTTGGATTGCTATAAACTCTCACTACCAATAAAACCAGACCTGTTCACATGTGCAAAGTAGTCAACACTATACCAAGAATGTAATATCAAAGGTACGTCATAATTTTATATCTCACAATCTAGGATTGTGCAAGCCAATAGAGATGCCACCAGTCACAAAGGCCGAAATGCTTGTTAATGTAAACACCCTACACTTCAAATGTAGCACTAAAAGTAAGTATTTTAATAAGGTTTTTCTTTGTGACAGACTCTCACTACATAACCCTGGCAGGTCTCAAACTCATAAAACCCCAGCCTGCCTTCTGAATGCTAAGATTAAAGGCAAGCATGCACAATGCACAACCCTATCACCCTTAAAAAAAAAAAAAAAAACCCCACAAAACCAACCAAACAAACTAATAAAAAACCCTAATTATGTGTGAAGATATATCAGGTAAATTGAATACAGTATTTAATTCTAGCTATTTTTTTTTTTGATAAGGTTTTGTGGTGATATATTTTATATTTAATAAAATCAGCCTGGAATATCAGAGAACAGACTCACTCATAGTCAAGTCATAAGGTTCAGAGTGGCAATTAAGGCCTTTAAGTCCAGCACAGGGAGAGAGGTGGTGGGTGACTCACACCTTTAATCCCATCACTCAGGAGACAGATCTTTCTGTGTTTCTGTGAGTTCAAAGCCTAAAAACAAAACAGGAGTAGCCTACAATTTTAATCCTAACTCTAGGATAATGATGCAGAGTTGAACCCAGAAGTGAAGCAACTGGCTGGGGAAGATATTTAAGGCAGGAGTAGAAAGAAATTTAGGTATTCTGTAGGAGCAACCAGCCAGGCTGAGGATTCATGAAGACAGCTTTTACCTTGAGAAGTTGGCTTGGTGAAAATTGACTGTGGTCTGTTTCCTCTCTCCCCAATATCTGGCTCTGAGTTTTCATTAAATACCAGCTAGAATTTATGCTTTAAGGTCTCACCATGTAGCTGTGACTGGTCTGGAACTTACTGTGTACATTAGGCTGACTGCCCCTAGACTGCTGGGATTAAAGGTGTGTGTCAGTATGACCAACCAGTATCAAAACTATTATTTTAAAGTTTTCTTTCTTTCTTTTTTTTAAAAAAACTTTGTTTATTTACTTATTTATTTGCCTTGGTGTTTGCCTGGAACTGGAACTTCAGACAGTTGTTAGCTGCCATGTGGGTGCTGGGAATCGAACCCGGGTCTTCTGGAAGAGCAGACGGTGCTCTTAACCGCTGAGCCATCTCTCCAGCCCCTAAAGTTTTATTTCTATGTGTATTTATGAATCAATGTATGCCTGCCCATCATTATGTAAGGTTAAAGGGAACACACCATGTTTCTTCCAGTCATGCTAGGGTTTCATTTTCTTACATTAGGCTCTTAATTCATTGAGTCTTATTCTTCTATATGGTACAAATGCAAATCTAATTATTTCAAATGGTTATGCAGTTGTCTCAGCTCCATTTTAAAAGTTTCCTTTATCTAGGTGTGGTGGCACACCTTTAATTCCAGCACTTGGAGGCAGAGGCAGGTGGATCTCTGAGTTCAAGCCCAGCCTGGTATATAGATGGAGCTGCAGGACAGCCAGAGTTCCACAAAGAAATCCTGTCTCAATAAAATAAATAAAATAAAATAAAATCTGTCTTTATTTCCTCCCATTTTCAAACCCTGCCTTTAGTGAATCAGGGTCTTACTGCAGCCCAGGCTAGCCTCAAGTTGGCAACAATTCTACTGCCTTGACCTCCTGAGATGTGATCACCAAAGTTAGCTACCAAGTCCAGATCCTTTGTTTCTTTTTCTTTTGGACAGTATCTCACTGTATAGTTCAGATGCCCTTGAACTCAACATTCTCTTGCCTTAGTCTTCTTACAGTTACGCTTTGTAAGTGTACACCACACAGGAGCATTTCAACATGTTGACTGACCTATTACATAAGGCAGACAGAAATTCTTGTACTTGCAAGCTCATGTTGGTATAGAAAGATTGTTTTCAGATTTTGGAGTATTACCAGATTTTCAAAGCAAGAACGTGCTTGTTTTACTCAATTTCTATGACACTTGTGTGTTTTTAGATTTTGTATTTTATAACTGCCTTTCTATTTATGTGCCTGTACCACAGTGTTAGTTATAGAAACTTTATATAATGTTGGGGCTGGAGAGGTGGCTCAGAAGTTAAGAGCACTGACTGTTCTTCCAGAGGTCCTGAGTTCAATTCCCAGCAACCACATGGTGGCTCACAACCATCTATAATGAGATCTGGTACCTTCTTTTGCACACTGTATAAATAATAAGTAAATAAATATTTTTTTTTTTAAAAAAGAAACTATATAATGTTTAAATGTCCTCAATACATGTCCCTTCTGGTAGTTTTGCTTTTCAATATTTTTATAGTTACTCTTCAATCTCAGTTTTTTTACATGACTTTTAGAATCAACTTGTCTAGCTCATTTAATTTTTTCTGAGCTAATAACAGGGTGTCTTTCTAGTTTGTTCACATTTAATGCAGGGCTAGGGAGATGGCTCAGTAGTTAAGAGCACTGATGGCTCTTCCAGAGGATCCCGCTTGATTCCCAGCACCCACATGGCAGCTCACAATTTGCTATAATTCTAGCTCATAGGGAACCGGGTGCCTTTTCCTGGCTTCTAAGGGCACCGCAGGCAAACAGTGTACAGATACACACGTAGGCAAAACACCCACATACAGAAAATAATAAAGTAAAAAACCTACCTACTGAAAACAACACCATAACATGAGAAGAATAGTGATTCTCCCACATTAAAAAGAAGTATGTTGTAACAGATTCTTATAGGTCCTGTTTGTTTATCCCAAATTACTTAATCTTTTTCAATTGAAATTATAAATGGTTTCAAAACAAGTTAGATCCTTTGTGAATAAGCAAGCTGTTGATTTTTATATTTTGTCCTGCAATTTTACCAAATCCTTATAGCTCATTCTTTTCAATGCCTTTATTTTAAATTAATTTATTTCTTGCAACATGGGGATTTTATGCTGGGCAAGTGTTTTGCTGAGTCCCACTCAGCCCCCTCTAAGCTGTAGTTTCTGATACTTTTGTCACTCAGGAAAGAATGAGACTGTCTATAAATCATAATATAATAGGTTTTTCTTTAAAAAACATTTATTAAATGTTTAAACCACAAACGCTTACAACCTTCAGAATCTTCTCTATAGAACTGAAATCCACTCTAATTCCTAAGATTGTTTCAGCAAGTTCAGAGTCTATGTAGATATAAAAGCTCATTTATTGCAATAGAAGAAACAGGTGTCTAAAACCCAATGTTATGAGTCAACTTTTAGAATGGACTCTAAAACAGACGAGTCATTTATAGTTTAAAAACACCTTTGTTTTGCTTCATTTTTGAGACAGGGTCTCACTATTTCTCATTATAAACCAGGCTGGCCTCCAAATCAGAAATCCACCTGCCTCTGCCTCCTGAGTACTGGGACTGAAGGTGTGTGTTACCATGCCCAGTTATCTTAAGAAGACCTCTTAAAAAAAACAATGTTTAGATTTAAGTTAAAAAAAAAATACGCAAGCCTAGAGTAAAAATCTATTTTATCTTTTTCACATTAAAAAAAAAATGTGTATGGTGTTTTGCCTGCATCACATCTGTGTAGTGCCCAAGGGAGACCAAGTGGATTCCTTGGGCTCAGGTTATAGACAACTCAGGCATTATGTGGGTGTTGAGAATTGAACTCTGGTCCCCTTGAAGTATAGCCATGTTCTTAACCGCTGAGCCATCTCTCCAAAATTAGTTTAAAAAGGACAGACAGCCCAGCAAGACAGTTCAGGAGGCTAAGGCACTAGCCATCAAGCCCCATGACCTGAATTCGATCCCTGGAAGCCACATGATGGAAGGAGAGAACCAACCCCCAAAAGGCTTGATCTCCACATACATGCCATGGCATAAGCCCCACCTCCAGAAATAAATAAATGTAATAAAAAGGATAAGGAAGGCACTTAGACATGCAGTTCAGATACTCAGAATGATGACAGATGGTGACCTCACTCCTTGAGTCTACCTGGTCTTGGTCTCCCTGGACACAGTGAATCAATCAATTCTAATGTGCCCCACGTAACTTCCTTCAGAATGACCTACAATATATTCATAAACTACCCGGAACATGCAGAACTTTCTTTTAAGGCATTATTTAAATAACAATTTTGTGGGTTTTAAAAGTTCCCAGCAAGAGCTTAACTTTTGGATCATTTCTATAGGGACAAACTAAAATAAAATAAAAATAAACAAAAATATATAAAATCATACAGTAAGAAAAAGATACTAAGGAATAAGACTTTAAAAAAAAACCTTTTTTATTATTATTTTTATGTGAATTGGTGTTTTGCCTGCATGTGTAACTGTGTAAAGGTGTCAGATCTTGGAATTACAGACAGTTGTTAGCTGCCATGTGGATGCTGGGAACTGAACTCAGGTCCTCTGGAAGAACAGCCAGTACTCTTAACTGCTGAGCCATCTCTCCAGCCCAGAATAAGACTTTTAAAAGAAAGTTTTGAAATATGAATTGAAACTATCAAGCTTATATGAATCTGAATGATTATTTTTCCAATGAGAACATTAATGCTCATAGTTCTAGGGTGATGAAGCTTAGAAAAGAAAAAAGAAACTACATACTTCTCAACAGTCCACACAGACACCAAACAGAAGAGCAACAGAACACTCAGGAAAACTGCACACAGTCCTATGTCATCAACTAGACAACTTCAAGTCCACTGTTCAAAGAAAAGCTTCCATGAAAGGTTGACTGATTGATCGATTGGTGTCTGTGCCAGGAAGAGGTGGCACTCTAGTGATGATCAGTGAGCTGGGAGCCCCATTCTGTCACAGTCCTCAAGTAATTGTATTTGGTAACCTGTTAAAAACACACCCATACTGCATTCAGCAGCTAGTCTCCAAAGAATGGAGAGAACAGAGATGAGCCTAAGGTTAGGATCTATGTAGAGGACTCAAGTGCAGGTCTACCAGGAGTTTCCACCTACAAGTACTTTAAGATGAAAGTTTATTTCCTTCACCTAAGAGAGAAGGTTGAAAGTTCAACTAATATGAGTGTCTGTTTAAAAGTTTACTGAGAAAGACAACCCTAAGGTAAGATTTGAAATAGAATGACTAGAATACATTCTTTTCTCTATAAGTTCTCAGAGTTCCAAAACTATTGACCTTCAAATTTTAAAGACGAAAAACTACTTTGCATTAGGCTCTAGTGAGATACAAGAATGGAAATTTCTGCCTAAATTGTATAGCCCCGTATCATACTAAAAACTTTAATTTACATGAAAGTCAATTAAGAATACACCAATGGCAATGGCGGTATGATATTGATAATGAAGTCTGCAATAAAGATAATGCAAAGAAGGACAAACAACTTTTTTTGAAGTATCTCCACACAGCAAAACTTGAGAGTGTAATTAAAAGAACAAACACCCTTAAGTTCACGGCCTAGGCTTAAATAGGATTAACACAGTTGCTTCTTTCCATTGCTGCTTTCTGTCAGAGGGCAGAAAACCCCATCCGATGTGAATTTGAGGACTTTCACCCACAGAATCTATACAATACCTTTTGAAAAAAATACAACTAACCCTATCTGTTAAAGAACAAGCATCACTTTTTTTTTTTTTTTTTTTTTTTTTTTTTATT
>PVIH01002170.1:162145-200465 GCA_004025045.1 Sigmodon hispidus | reverse complement strand
AAAAAAAATTCAGAGGGAAAGATGAACACAAAGAAAATATAGGTGTAGCAATCTTATTTGTATGTCTACCCTTGATAAGCCATGCTTATCATTCTTATCCTCTATATAGTTATTGTTAACTCTTCCACATTTTAAATTCTTTTTACTGTGTTTTTTTTTTTTAATAAATAAAAAATAAAGGAAAAAAAAAAAAAAAAAAAACTTCCCAGAGTGAATTGTAACACGTATTCTATTTTGTATTGTATGTAGTATGTTTTGTACAGCAAATATAGTGTGTAGTATACTTTAATGTTTAGTGTATTCTAAAATAATATTATTCTCATTAGAAGAAAATCATTACTATGTTAAAGAAAGAATATTGTTGTTGGATGTGGTGGCTCATTCCTGCAAGCTTTATGTGATAATCTGAATGGAAAATCCCCTCTACCCCAGAGCCTCACATATTTGAGCATTTGTTCCCTGATGGTAGTGCTTGATAACTTTTAGAAAGTGCCTAGTTGCTACCTTGCTTGAGAAACTACATCACTGTGGGCGTGCTTTCAAAGCTTATAGTCTTGTTTCAAGCTACACCACCCCAAACACACTCAATTTCTTCTGAGTTTAGAGTCTTGCTTCACCCCTGTTTCACACTGTCCCTGCTTTGTTTTTGTGGTTAAAGATGTGATCTCTCAGTTTCCTGCTCTGACCTCCTGCTTCCCCTTCCATTGCACATCCCTTTTGGAACTTTAAGCCAGATAGATCTTTTCTTTCATTACTGACATTGTGTTTTATCTTAGCAATGAACAGTAACTAACATACCCATTTTGGAGAGTCTGAAGCAAGAATTTAATGAGTTCAAGATAATTCTAGACAACCTAGCATGTTTAAAGCCAAACTTGTCTATATAGCAAGACCCTATCACAAAAATAAAAATTAAAAAAACGATCAAAAAAAAAGAAAGAAAGAGAACAAGGAAGGGAGGGAGGGAGGGAGGCGGAAAGGAAGGAGAGAATAAGCAAAACAAAAAGAAAAAATGAACAGAAGCAATACCAGATTTTTTAAAAATCTGATAATATTGCTGTACATAGGCTTTGGATAAATTTAGGCTACATGCTCACTATAGTTCTGAATTTAAAGGGTTCCATAACCACACGAATTTGTGTGTATGCCCATATAACATTCCCACTCGCTAATAGAATATAGCACACAAACCACAAACATAAAATATGATATTGAGATGACATAACAATTAAATATGAAAAATAGCTTGTACAAAACTAAAGAAAGAAGAAGATGTGGGATGCATGATTGTAAACCTAGCACTTGGGAGGTAGAGGCAGGCAGTTGGGATTTTAAAATAGCCTTAATTGCATAATGGCTTGAGGGTAGCTCTGATTACATGAGACCATGTTTAAGAAAAATTATTTCAGAAATCAAGATTATAGAAGTGCCCATGAAAGCAAATGAATAATGTTAAAGAATATAGCTTGAACAAAACTCATAGGAAAGGAGGCATTTTAAAACAAAATTTTCACTGAAGAAAAAGTCAGAATTGTACAAGTGACAGATCTAGGAGAGATAAACAGTGTATGAATAAATTATAGATCCGTAAAATCAATTGAGAACAATTAAAAAGGGTGTTCATTATAAATTTTAAAAATTAACATTTTTATAAAAAAAGATAAATAAACTTGAACATTAAAAATGTGCAACAGATTTCCAAATAAGTCTATTGACCTTTACAAATTAATAAAAAGAGATAAGAACTATTTTATTTTTTTAGAAAAATAGCTCACATAGGAACAAAAAACAAATTGACCTCAGGATTTCTAAAGAAAACCTGTGTAAAATGAAATGTTAGTCATCCTAATACAAAACCCTTTTTAAATAAAGAAAAATATGTCCAATCACCAGGCAGGAAAATGCTCACAAAATAGGACCATCTGACTAGGAGGATGACAGGAGATAAAATGCTTGTCCCAACACTTAACACCTGGGGTTCAGACCCACAAAGCTCAGCAAAAACGGGGCTAGCATCACAACAAGCCTTTAATCCTAGAATGAATGGAGATACAAAGGATGCTGGAATAAGCTGGTTAGACTAGCAGAATTGGTGAGCTCTGGATTCACCAAGAGTCCTGGACACAGTAACTATGGAAAATTACCCCAACTGACAAAGAGACATGAAAACCCAACATGGAGCTTTAGCCTCCACACACACACACATGCATATATATGCACAGGAACCTGTACACATAAAAGCAAACATACATATACACATACACCTGCCAGCATATATAAACACATATATAAATAATTATAAAGAAATTCAGTCTTCTCATCTTTTGAAGAAAAAAGTACTTTAATTGTATGGAAATGTAAGGAATAAGAAAAGAGCCTCAGGAGCAAAGAAAGATGACATTGAAATATAATTTTCGTCATATATGGGGATGAGAGACAGAGACAGGAAAACCAGAGACTTGATGGCAAACCCATCCAGCTAATGAATAAGCTCATATCTCAGAGAGACACCTCATCTGAAGAAACACAGAAGAGAACAAGAGAGAAATATACCCAGCATTGACTTCTAATCTCTGCATGGATACACACACACACACACACACACACACACACACATACACATACACACAAGGTGCAAATAATAAATTTTGAAAATGAGATAAGTAAATCATAGCAAATGCAGAGGAATGAATCAATGAATTCTAATTTATATCAAACAAAATGTCTTTTGGAAAGCTGATGAAATAGCTGTGACTTTTTTTTTACATTTAGCATCTGTCCTATATTCCTCATCAAATTCTATCTCAGAATAACCAAGTAGCTTATAAAAAGTAGATTTTTGGTAAATACATTGTATATTAGATACAAATGAATAGTGATATTATTCTAACATTAAAGTATTTGCAGACTCTGCTCAATAACTGGTTAAGGCAAGATTCAGTGATGACAAATCAACATCATAGAATATCAAGTGATCCAACAGTAGACATGTTGACACAGAGACACCTCCATCAACTGTAAAGTAGTGAGGACACATGTCATCTCACTTTAACTGAGTGTCCACATGTAACATCAAACAGAAAAAGAACACAAAGAGAAGAGGATGTGATAAAGCTGTCTCTATAAACACAATCTGTAAAATTTACACTGCAAGACTCCTGGTGTAAAAACAGATTTCTATATTAAACACAGAAACAAAAAAAGTTAAGGAGGGAGATCAACACTTCTTTCTAAGGCAACAAGATGTATTAGAACAGCTAAAATATATAAATTTCATTTTTTCTTAATTCAATCAATAGGAGGTCTATTAGTCTAGTTTGATTTCTGTTGCTGTAATAAAACACTGAACAAAAGACATTTGGAAAGGGTCTGACTTAGGGTTACAATCCATCTCTGAAAGAAGATAGGTCAGGAGTTCAAAGCAGGACCCTCTAAGCAGGAACCAAAGTACAGACCCTAGAGGAGCAATGATTACTGCTTTGCTTGCTCTTGCTTACTCATCTACCTGTCTTGTACAGCTCAAGCCCACCTGCCCAAGGGTTGGCACCATCCATAGTGGGCTGGCTCATCCAGCAACAAATACAGTCAATAAAATATCTCCACAGACATGCCCTCAAGCCTATCTGATAGAAGTAATTCCTCAGGTGAGATTCTCTTTTTCAAGGTAGGCGGGCACAACAATATGAGAACAAAGAGAGGAAAGAGCATCTCTGAGATATTTGATGGTGTCAAAGAAGTAGAGTCATAAATGATGTGTCACAGTCATCATATCTTAAGCCTGTTTTCTCAGGGTCAAATTTTAGAGACATATGGGGAAACATTACAAAGTAAATTTTAGGTGATGTTGGGCTTTGTTTCAATTCAGTCTGGAGGTAGAAGAGTCCATATAAGTTTGTGTTACTGAAACCAGGCTAGCCATGAGATAATTTTAGTTAGAATCTCAGGTCAATAACTGATGGTGATGATAATAACAACAACAACAATAATAATAATAAGAGACAGTGACATGAAGTCATAAGGAGTCAGGTTGGGAACTCAGAGTTGGAGGAAGGTAGTGGAGAGCAATGATTAAAATACATTATATTCATGTGTGACCTTTTCAAAAGCAGATAAAATTATTATTCAAAAAGAAATCTAACTCAAATAGGACAGAAGATGCTCTGAGACTCTTCTCATGGAGGAGCACAGTCCTCCATGCTCACTGCAGCTGTCCTGTGGAGAACACTAGGCTCCCTCATGAGCATTAGAGACAAGAGAAAAGAAAGAACCATACAAGGACTTTTTTCTGCTCACTTTTCACGGATCAGAACAAGTCCTGTGACGCTGCTTCATTGAAAAGCCTTCTGTACAACAGGAAAAGGAAATTGTCAGAGGCATTGGGGCCCCTGAGGATTACTGGTGATAATGCAACCTTGGCATAACATTTTGAAATCCATTGCCTTATGCCTTATAGATTTCTTCCTCCCTTCCATTCTTTCTCTGGATGATCATTCTGGTATAACTACAGGGGCTACACAAAAATGCTCAGGAAGACACCATTTATTTTATTTATAAGTTCTAGAAGCAGTAGCAGGCACAAAGTAGGAGGGGGGGGCAGAGGGCGGGGAAGTATACTCAGAGCACTGACTGTAAGGAAGTCTGAGGATCAAGCAGGACACACAAAGCCATGCATGGCTGGCTGGTCTGAGCTCTGAACTGAAGACATGGTGCTCAGTTGCCTGCTGTCTGGCTCTGCAATGACAAAAGTTGAGAATAGCTGCTTCTCAAGAGTGCACTTACAGATGGAGCAGGCATGCCTCTGGTGGCTCTGCATATCAGCATTGTCTCCAATTGTGCTTTCTGACATCTTCAATAACGGGCTAAGGCCTACTTCTAATAGCTGACCTCAGTCACAGGTGTTTATACTAGAAATACAAATCATGAAGCAAAGGCAAACCAGTTTTAATGGGAACCACATGTGTGGGTAGCTTCACGCTTTGGGGGCAGTAAGCAGTAAAGATATGATTTATAGTAGTAAGTTTCTGGCCTGTCCGACCTGTGGTCCAGACCTGCAGTCCCACCGAAACACACAGGTGCTTATATTAATTTTATGCTGATTGTCCTAGGGCCCAGGCATATAACTTGCTAACTCTTTACTCTTAAACTAACCCATGATTCTTATCTTGTTCAGCCATGCAGGTTGGTACCTTTTCTCAGAGCAGCATCTCAACTTCTTTCCTCTGTATCTGCTGGCGTCTCATCCTGGTGTCTCCTTGGTGTCTCTCTGGCTTCTCTGTGGGATCTCTGCTCTTTCTGTTCCCAAAGTTTTCTTAATCTGGTAGTGTTAGTGTGTAAACATCGCCCTAGCTTCCCTCCTGGGTGATTCCAGCCCTGTTGTGGCCATGTCCCCACCCATAGAGCTCACACTCTGAAGGGGCACACTACATCATGGGTCATGGGACGTGCGTAAGTGGTCATACTTCCCTTTAAAGAGCCACAACACGTGACAGATATTGTCTCTACTCCCTCTGTCTTTTCTTTCTTTCTTTCCTTCCTCTCTTCCCCTACTCGCTCCCTGGATATCCAGACCCCAATAAACTCCTGGCAGCCTGTCAGTGTGTTCCATCTTTCCATGCACAAAATACTGACAGATAGCCCTGACCACACTTCCTCTCTTCCTCTGGTCAATTAGCTTTTTATTAAACCAGTAGGAGAGACTAATATTTACAATGTACCAGAACATACTCTCACAGCAATGATTTAACTGCTGCTATGGGCTAACCTCTACCATTAGATTTACAGCTCATCTCTGACTTGAGGTACACTGGTAGAATTAGCCTAAAATATCTTTTTATAGTACTGATCAATAGCCACAAACCACAGCAGTCCATCATAGGTGACAACATACAGTTCTATGATTAGATGTAGAGGGGATGGCAACTTCCCTTGGTACCCTCAGAGAAGGGACTAGGGAGGAGGCTTTCAGGTTTATAATTACATGTTTAGATTATTTTTGAAAAGCTATTTTCCAAGGCAGACCTGAACCAAAAAACAAAAAGAAAGAACAAGAAAAAGAAAAAAAAACTCTAGCCACTGAACTGTAGCCACTGTATATTTGTAAATTGTATTTAGTCAATGGAGAACTTGGAAATTTCAGTTTCCCCCCAAAGTCCCTCTATTTTACATCACTGCCAGGAGCTATCAGGGTTTCCAGATCTTAATGGTAGCGTACTTCTCCCTATATTGATATTCATTTAGTCTGTATGTACACTAATTTGATCAATTTATTAAAGTCTTTCTCAGCTGCTTAAGTGGGAAAAATACTTTCATCATCTGTTTCTCCGTATTCTCCATACTCCTCAGTATTCTCCAGTACTTTGAATTCAATTATTGTTAACTTTTAAGAAGTATTTGGCTACAGGTAGCTCTGGATATAGCTGTGTTGTTACAAGTAAGTTCACTGAGTAAGGCTGGGATTTCCTTTTCTGTCTATAGTCTATGTCACATTGATAAGGAATACCATGAACCAAAATGTCCTCATAGACTGAAGGATGAGGGGCTGAAAGGAAAGTACTAATAAAAAGAATCAGTAGAGCTGAGGATGCTCAGACAATAGAGTGCCTGCCTAGCATGCAGGAATCCCTAAATTCACTCAAAGGACCCCTTATACTGGACATTATGGTACACACCTGTAACCCCAGCTCTTGAAAAGAAGGTGGAGGCTGGGAATTAGAATTCCAAGTAATTTTCAGTTAGCGAGCTGAAGAGTTTGAAGGAAGCCTGGAATACAACGGACTCTATCTCTAATTAATTAATTAATTAATTTTTAAGTTGAAATAAAAGTCACAACTCTCTTGGGTCTAAATTCAAAATCTCACTCATTGCAAAATGAAAATGTTGTCCTAGGGCTGCCTAACTGAGCAATTTCTATACGAGCTAGCCTCTGACAGCTCAGAAGTCTTACTGACATTCACTCTTATTGAAAAGATAAAAGCATAGATTAAAGAAAAACTGATTTCACATCACATCCTCTCAAATACTCTATACTTTTACACAAAAGACCAAACATTTGACTGTCTTCCGTTGCAACATTTCTTAACTGTGGAAAATGAAAACTGGCAGTTAGTTCTCTACTCAATAGAAAACCATCCCACAACCAAATTGGAAACACCCTGAAGATAAATGATATGCAGATAGTTGGTTGGGCAAGAAAGATCCTCTCTGAGTCTGCAGATTACTTATTTAGCAAGAGAAATGTTTGGGCATGCCTCCTCTTGTCTAAAATACAACTTTTTCAGAGTACTAATTAAATTTTCATGAAATATTTTTCTGCAAATGATTCAGCGCAAAGGGGCTTAGGCTGGTCTCTCACATTTTTTTCAGAATGTTTCAGAAACAACAATAATAAATGATTTTCATATTACCATTGATAAATAATTATTTATTAATAAAATAATACAATAAGTGCTAAACACTGGGTGGAGAGTGGCTGTGTATCATTACCTCTAAAGAATCTTAAGTTTATGTAAACAAAGCAGATGTGCCCTCTGACCCATAAGGAAAATCCTATCATTTAAACCAATTTAAAAATTTTAATATAAATTGTTATTCTAATTATTAGATTTGATTTTAAAGAACATTTCTGATGATAAAATATAAAATTTTATATTATACTATACCATACATAATAACATATATATATTATGTCCCTCAAATCTCTGTGGCTGTCATCATGAAATACCTTAAAAACACAACCCCAGGGGAAAATAACTTCTTTTAGTTCACATTAGAAGGTTTTGGATCCTGGTTTTAAGTCAAGACAGCTGAAACTTGAAGTGGCTGCTTAGAAGTTCAAGATCAAAGCCCATGCTTAACGGATGCCTTCCCACTGCAACTAATCAATATAATCTTTCACAGACAAACCAATAATAGAACCTAATCTAAATAATTTCCTATAAGTGTTCCTGGAGGTTTGCCTCCAAGTTAATTTTAGATTCTGAAGTTGCTAGTCAACACCTACCATCCCACCTTCTGCCCAGGCTTTATGGCTGAGGCACAGAAGGTCTGAATACAGCAGCATGAACACAGGCATACGAATGATGCATTATATTGGGACAGAAAGAGAAATGAAGCATCCTTAGGCCAGGGGATTTCTTCAGTTTCTCATATTCTTAGCTTGGTTTGTAGTTAACTGAAATACCCTTTGCAAAATGTGACATTGTAGCAATAACAACCATCCTTAGCCTAGTCAAAGAGAGCTCTTCCCTTGGTTACATGGTTACATGGATGCTGACCAGTTGGTATCAGCATGATGGAGAGTGTTCCAGTTCAAAACATGAAATGTCTTGTGCCCTAGTATACCCCCAGTCCCATGCAAACTACCAATTCAAGGTACAATGAAGTGATGTACATGGCAACTGTGGAAACTAAAGAGTTCTGTGTACCAAGGATACTGATCTAAAACTGACCAAGCAATAAAAATTAAAGGAAAGGAAAAAATCTGAGAGTAAAAATATATTTAAGAAGAAAAATGATGTAAGATGAGAAAAAGACTAAACTACCAAAGCACACACTAAAATAATAAATGCCAACAATTAGATTTTTATTTAAAGATATGATCTAAGAACATGTTCTTGAAATTATAAAATATCTTACATCAATATAAGAGCACATTTTGCTTGGGGAAAAACAAACCCAAAATGATTAGTAAAGAGAAATTTTAGCCAAATTATTCAATTATGGGTGAAAAAACTCCCCTAAGGAAAATGATCAGTATCTAGAAATTAACTTAACTTAACTCAACTTCATTCACCTCAAATTTTTAATTTCAATGGCAATTACACCTCACATTTTACAGGGAAAAGCATCTTGGAGTGCACAGCTAAATTCTGTTTCCAACTTCCAGCCTCTGCAGGCTCTCAGGTTCCTGTGGCCTTGCTGCTTCTGAAAGGCTGGGGGACATCAATCCACTCCCAACAGCCACAGGATGCCAGACATCTATATAACTGCTAGCTCATAAATACACAACATTTCTTTTCCATGCATGCCTATCTGCAGAGTATGCTTTAGTATGAAACTTAAGATACCACATTCTAGTTTAGCTGTATAGAAGTAACTTCAGGAATGGAGAGATGGTTAAGTGTTTAGGAGCATTGGCTGCTCTTCCAGAGATCCTGAGTTTAATTCCCAACAAATACATGCAAGTTTGCAATCATTTAAAATGGGGTCTGATGTCCTCTAATGGAATGCAAGCATATACACAGAGTACTAACACATAAAATATCTTAGAAAAAAGAAATTGACTTTATTTTTCACTTTGTTTCTGTTGTACCCATATCAAGAGATGGCCAAATATCCCCATGGAGCTGGAATCCAATGTAAACACACAAGTGTCAGTTGACTTTTTATACAGGATTGAGTGGGATAAACCCAGTATTCCAATGTCCCAACACAGCAGTAGATATTGTAAGAATTTTTCACTGGCAATTGATTACATAACAGGATTAATATTTATTAAGGAGTCTATATGAAGCACTCATTGATACAAGATTGGACCTTCAGGCAGTTCCTGGAGGGTTGAAATGTCCCACATGGCAGTGGCAGTCCTCCCCGTGAGAACACAATAGCAAACAGGAAAAGCAGACATCGATCTTGAAAGGGAGCTTTTCATGCCCCAAACAAGGGTCCTCAAGAACTCAAAGCCATGCCTCTAGGACTTGTCCAATAGCACTTGAACCTGCTACATCTCTCCCTTTGGTCTAACTAAGAACATTCTAAACCTAAGTATAAGACTACATACAATAGAAAAAAATATAAAGTAATGTACAGGGCAGAAAAAAGGCAAATAACAAAAATAAGATCAAACTACAACTAACAAACAACAAACATAAAGTATATCTTAAATATTCAAAATATTGAAATGTGGCACTATAGAGAGATTACTTAATTATAGTGGGATTATGCTGGTAATGTTGTAAATATTTGTCCCACCTGTGGGTTTAATGAAAAGCTGATTGGCCAAAGGCAAACAGGAAGTATGGGTGGGGCTACCAGGCTAAGAAAACTCTGAGTACAGGAAGAACAGAGACAAATGCCAGAGAGCACAGAGAGAGCCACTGCTACAGACACTATGAGGAGACGGCAGCAGACACAGGGGAAAGAAGCTGAAATGCTGCTATGAGAAAAGGTACCAGGCCACGTGACTGAACAATATGGACTAGTTCAGATGAAGGAGTCAGCAAATTATATGCCTGGGCCATAGGTCAATTAGCATAAAAGTAATATAAGCCTGTGCATGATTATTTGAGGCTAAGTGGGTCTGAGAGTGAGACCAAACCTCTGCTCTAGCCAGGAAGGTCTAGGCCAGAACGTTTTACAACACTCCATAGCTATTTATCTTGAATAACGTGTATCTAATACCTAAATGCTCTTAACTAAGATATGAGATGATAGTAATCAAAACTATATAGTTTTCAACCCTATCAAAGACCTGAGAAGGAAAATATATTACCTGAATTAGCTGAAAATGAGTAACTTCCAAAATTTAGGTGAGGACAGTGACAGTCAGCTGCCTGGACGGTCACTAACAGCTTTTCTGCAAAGTTGGAGCATCCACCTTTTTTGGCTACAGGCCTAGGAATTCTGACAGATCTCTTCAGAAACATGATATTTTGAGAAGCAGTCTTATCTTTTCTTGGCAGGTTTCAGCAGTCTGTATCTTTTGTCCTGCTCACTCAAATTGGACAGTGTGCTAACTGTTTGCAGTCGAGGCAAGGGCAATTATTTGCCCAATAGGCCTTTATCTGCCAAGAAAGACAAACTCCTTACGGAATGTCCTTGATGCCCAACACCATCTTGGGAAAGGAACAGGCTGCCAGGAGTTATTGTGTCTCTCATGGCCAAATTTTGAATAACAAAACATTAAATGCTATATTCTCTAGGACTATGAAGTGGTTGAAGACTCCTGTCTATCTGACACATCTGAGAAACCTAAATAACATGGCTAGTACACAGCAAACCTAAGTAACTGTGATCTATATCATTCTAAAGACTGAAGCTTACATGTAAAAGCAGACAACCTATAAATGGGTATATAGTTTTTAAATAATGACTTCAAGTATGACAATCATAAATATTAAACAAAGGTAAATGTATAGTGAAAAATGACAACAATATCCTAATATATTATTATACAAAGTATCTAAACAGAGGTATACAAAAATCTTAAATAGAGATAGAATATATATATAGTGACTAGTATAATTAAAGAGATATAAATTGCATAGTGAAAATGACAATGTACTTAATATATATTAATGTGCAAAATATTTTAAACAGAAGTAGAAGCATGTGTGAAATATAGCAATTACATATTCAATCAATATACATATTACCTTAGGCATATAAGATAACTTCAGATTTGAATTTGTATCAATATACAAATTATCTCAAGCAGACATATAAAATAATTTCACATTTTATCAGTATACAAGAATCTGTACCAGGGCATATTGTCTATGGCTCGTATTTGGCTAATAATTGTTTACAGATAGGTACAATAATGTACCTATTTGTCCTATCTACTCCCTTTCTCTTCTTTAAAAGGGATTTATGAGTCTATATTATTGTCCTACCCTTGGCCTAAATATAACTTACAATCGTCCTATCATAATGATAATTATCCATAACCCTTAGAGGACATAACTTATCTGGAGAGGAGTGTAGTTTTTTATAGGGTTGCTTCCTGCTGACTTGTGGGTGATGGTATCTCTGTAGGGTCCTGTAAGAACTAAGACAGTGGTTAGGTCCCAACAGACTCAATTATAGAAACATGATGCCTCCATTGTTGAAATTTAGAAACTACCAACTTCTTTAGGATCTGAATCACTTGAATATCCAATCTCTAATGATTCCATGGAATTAATAGGTTTCTCAACACTAACATAGAGTTCCACTGATCTACACTTTTCCTCTAAGGACCTAATATTTGTGTCCAAGGAGGAAGATCTATTTGAAAGATTATCATAACCAATTTCTAGAAAATTAACTTTGTATGCCAATTTATCATTAGCAGATTCCATACTACACATTTCAGAGAGAAATTTTTTATTCTTAGACTTCAAGTATCGCGGTAAAAACCCGCCCTGAGTTTTAAAAAAGGTTTATTTGGTGAAAATAGCTTACAAAACAGAGGCGGTTTTAGGAGAAGATGACAGGATGAGGTTGCAGCGCACCGGAGCCTTTCTAAGGAAGATTCTTCATCTCCACGCCGTACGTCCGAACTCCTGGGCAGCTGGAGCGAACTGCGCACTCGGTCGGGGAACTCTCGTGAGAGAATGACGACTTCCTGTCCTGGTCCCCTCCCTCGAAGGTCTACTTCCGGAATCCTTTTCAGTTAACCACGCCCAGCTCGTCTCCATTCCTATGACGCAAATCGTTCACATATACAGTTTCTGATTTCCAGCTACATTCAAATCTTCCATCAGGCTAATTAACATCTCATATTTAAAATAGATATCAGACTTTTTTAAAGATATAAAATGTAGAATCAAGCCGAAAAGTAACAGGACTGCAAGCATAAAGTTCTCAAAAATATAATTATGCAAGAAGTCCTCAATTATAGCAGTAAAAAAAATTCTAAATGTTTGGGAAGTTGTATTGTCTGCCATTTTTAAGAAATTATTTTTATAAAAATTATATATGGGATTTTGTTTTTTTACCTCAGGCTGGGTGTAATGGTGATATTTGGCCAACAGATGTCAAAGGAATCACTCCAAATAGTCAGTGTGTACTGACTCAGACTTTCATGTTTAACTGATACACGATAACCTCATGAAAGACAATTTCTCACAAAATCAGAACAAATGCACATTGAACACCATGCTAATATCAGCCACCTGCCTTTGCTCACAGGCAGAGTTTGCAGCTCAGCTGCAGGGTAGTGGGGAACACAGTGACAAGAAGGTCAGCAGGTGATGCACACCAAGCCTGCTCTGTTGGACAGAAAATATCCCCTTTTAAAGCAGTTGAAGATTCTCTTCTAATCTGTCTTGGAACCTCTAAGCTCCAAAACCGAAGCTGCTTGGGACCATGTGAGTGGTCTGGGCAGGGGCAAGGCTTCTGGTAGCACATAGCTGAAAGCTCAGGCACTGACCAACCGTACAAGTTTCTGGCCTGGCCTAGCCCTGCAGTCTGGAAAACCTACTATGCCAAGTATTGTAAGAATTGTTCACTGGCAATTGATTATATAAAAGGATGAATATTTATAATAACTCTTACATGAAACACTCTGATACACGATTGAACCTTAAGGTAATTCCTTAAGGAGGGTTAAAATGCCCCATGAGGTGGCGGTGGTGGCAATCCTCCTTCCAAGAAAGTGAGGAGCAAACAGGAAGGGCAGGCAGAGTACAAGTGGTCTTCAAAGACTGCCCATGCCCCATACGGGTTCCTCAAGACCTCAAAGACACTCCTCTAGGTCTTGCTCAATAGCTCGCGAGTCCAGTATAGCAAGGCACATTCCTGAAATTTTTCCTAGATTCTTCCTAGATCTGAGCTCTAATCTTAGATCAAATGCCCCCAGCCATTAGATTTTTTTTTTAATGTCTTTAGAAAGATAAAGTTTTGTAAAGGTAGGTTTATGCTGTCACAGTTTCTAGGCTAGTCTATTCTTAGAAATTTCATTTCTAACCATTCCGTTGCTCTTATGGAAACTCAAACATACTGACAGTTTCTCCTCATTCATGGGTGAAACCCTGAAGCTCTCAGCCACCAGTTTTTACCACTGTAAATTTAAATTTGTAGAACTTTAGTTCTGCCCTTTATATACTAATCCTGTATGAAACACTTCCATATCAGAGCACACTGTTTTTCGTGGATTGGAAGATTTTTATTGTCTTGTGACAGATGCAGATGGGGTCCAAGGAAAAGCATAGGTCTAGGCAAGCATTCTACCATTGAGTTACAACCTCAGCCCCAGGGGCTAACCTCTTTAGGTTTACTTTTGATCTTTTACTCAGCTCTGCAATAACCACAGTATCTAACTTCTTGTTCAACTCCTCCTGTCTCTTCCAGGATTTTCTCATTGACACTTCCTAAGACCCTATTCAAATGCCAGTTCTTCAGAGTAACCACTCTGAAATAATCCATTCAAAAAGCCTTCTTCAAGTCTTATTTCCTTTCCTCTATAGTGGCTCTATATAATGTACTACCATTGTGAAAGTTCATTTATTTTGAGTTTTATCAGCTCCACTAGGACTGTCCTTTACACAACAAAGTCCCCATGTGAGCATCCTTGATAGTCCTACACAAAGCCATATGCCCTACCTGTAACAGAATTTTAATGTACACACTCTTAATTCATCAGCTAGTTGGGGAATTAGCTCTCTAAAATTCATATGATTTACTGTTAGTCTAAGTTCAGACTTACCTTTTCAACCTATTGGAAGAATTATTTTTAATAAGATTAACCAAAAGTTACTTTTCAAAATCTTGGTATTAGTTAGCGATCTTTATCATCTGCATGAACATTGTTTATGCTGCGATCTACTCACCATTGAAAAACAAAGAGCTTTAAAATTATATGCACCAGTTACATTTTCTATTGCTCTTCTCTAATTACTCTGAGTCAGATCCACTGTGGCCATTGACTGTTTCAATCTCATTAATTAGCTACATATGTTTTCCGAGTATTTCAATAACATCCCTAGGCATTTTAACAGCCTTGTACTCAGGCTAGGTATTAAGTTCTCTTTAGACTAGGAATTCCTTTCTTATGCCAGTGCCATCATTGTTTTCACATAGTTTTTGTTCCCAGTATAAGAAAATATCTTATCCTTCTTCAAATCTATAAACTTTAGTTTCTAATATTTAAGATATTAAAATATTTTATTTTAGGACATGAACTAAAGATGAGATGTGGCCATATTATTATAAGCACAATCATATATATCATCATCATTTACTTAATATCCCATGCTTGGCTTATGATGCTGTTTCTAATGTGTAAGGCTTATCATATGTGCAATTACCATGCACTATTGGGTCTGGTAATAAGTTTTTTGGTTTTTTGGTTCTTTTGGCTCCAATGGACTGAGTCTGCATTCTGTTGATAAAGACCTTTATTGTTGATTTATTAATTTATTTAAAAGTTTTTCATAACAACCACTGTTTCCTCTCCGTCCCCTCTTTCCAGTTACCCCCCACATTCACCCCTCTGCCAGTCCACTCCTCAGAAAGGATAAGGACTTCCCTGCCATGGGGAATCAATACAGTGTAGCATATACAGTTGAGGCAGAACCAAGTTCCTCTTGTGGATCAAGGCTGAGCAAGTCATTCCTATGTAGGGAATAGGCTTCAAAAAGCCAGTTCATGCAATAGGAATAAAGAATAAGTTTTGTTCCCACTGCCAAAAGTCCCACCAATTGCCCACACCACACAACCACACAACTGCCGTCAACACTCAAAGAGCCTAGTTCAGTCCCATGCAAATTCCCCAGTTGCCAATCCAGAGTCAGTGAATTCCCACTAGCTCAGGTCAGCTCTTTCAGTGGATTTCTTCATTATGATCTTGACCCCTTTGCTCATACAATATCTCCTTTCTCTCTGACTAGACTTGGAGCATGACCCAGTGCTTAGCTAAGGATCTCTTTCTCAGTAGCAAAATGAATGTTCTATGATGACAATTAGGGCGGCCATCAATTTGATTACAGGGGAAGGCCAGTTCAGTCACCCTCTCCACTATTACTTGAGGTTTTAGCTGTGGTCACGTTTGTGGCTTCTTCTTATTTTTATTTCCCAAGCACGATGTTTCTCCCTAACTCCAAAATGGCTCCCTCTATGAAGGTATATATTTTGTTGGTCTCCCTCTCTGAAATCAACCATTCTATTTCCTCATGTTCTCTTTCTTCCACATCCTCTATGGTCCAAATTTACTCAGGAGGTCTTTATCTATTTCCCCTTCCCAGAGGGAACCACGAATGTCCTTCTTAGGGGCCTTTCTGTTACCTAGCTGCTCAGAGATTGTGGAGCCTGATTATCATTTTCTTTGCACCTAAAATCTACTTATAAATAAATACATACCATGTTTGTATTTCTGAGTCTCTGTTACCTTACTAAGGATTTTTGTTTTATAACTCTGAAATACCATCTTACAGTCGTTAGAATGGCTAAGATAAAAAACACTGACAACAGTCTATGCTGGAGGGGTTGTAGAGTAAGGGAAACATTCCTCCATTGCTGTTGGGAATATAAACTTGTACAGCTGCTTTGGAAATCAGTATGATGGTTTTTCAGAAAACTGGAAATCAATCTACCACATGATCCAGTAATACCAGTTTTGGGCATATACCCACAGGACGCACATTCATACCACAAAAACATTTTCTCAGTTGTGTTTATAGAAGTATTACTCACAATAACTAGAACATGAAAACAACCTAGATGCCCTTCAACCAAAGAATTGGTAGAAAGTAATAAATTACCTCTACACAATGGAGTACTATTCAGCAGAAAAAAATAATAACATTCTGAAATTTATAGGCAGATGGAAGAGACTAGAAAGAAACATTTCTGATTTATTTATATGAGTATGTAATAGTAGAAGAGAATATCCCTCAGAACCTTGTGCATACTGGATGTACTAACTAATTTTTTTTTTAATTATGGCCAAATACTTGACTGAGACAAATTAAGAAAGAAAGAATGTATTTTGGGTAATGATTTAGAAGGTATAATCATGGCAAGGAAGGCATGGAGGCTGCCATGAAAGCAGCTTGGACCTTGGAGTCTCCAGAACCAGAGAGAGAGCTACGCCAGAATCAGAAAGGTGTGGTAACACTCAAATGCTGGCATCCACAAGAGTCTGTCTGCCAACTTCCAATTGGTTCCACACCTCCTGAGTACCACGATGAGATGAGTACTCTACTACTGAGAGATTTTTTTCCTTCCCTTGGTATTTTGAGACAGAATATTACATACCTCAAATTGGCTTTGTTCTCAGGACTCTCCTTCACCTAAACAGCTTTAGAAGATCTAGTGTCCACCAGCTATCCTCAGTATCTTCAAATTTCCATTTAAAAAATTAGTTTATCCACAACTACTTGAGGGCCAATATGCAAATGCTGAGAAAAGTCTTGTTGAGATTTTAATTAGATATTTATTTTGCAAAAACATGAGTTAGGTAAGAATTGACATTATTAAACCAGAACATATTGCATCAAAATATAGTGCAGATGGTTGTTGACACTGAATTCTATAAATAAACTTTTATTACACACTGGCAAAACCTGTGAGGTGGACAGAAACATTAATTTTTAAGGCTGAATTGGACCCTAATTTATCTGCCCTTCAAACTATATTCATGAACATATTTCTCTTCATTTATATCAATTCAGAAAGTAACAGACAAATTTACCCATATCCTTCAGCAGCTACATGGGATGTTTATAGAAAGAGACTAGAGAGAATTCTCAGCATCTTTTCCAATTATCTTAAGCTTGGAGTGTAAATTGACCTAAGTAAACACTTATTCCTGGGGGAGCCAAGCAAGGAGCCAGATATTTATTTTATACCATCCATTAACAGTTCATTGTTAATAACATATAGGCTTCCTGAATAGCTCTGTTTAAAGCTTTAACTTCCAACTTAAAAAACCACATGGTTTGTGTTTTGGTTTGGAGACGGGTTGTTGCTGTTATTTGTTGTTTGTTTTCTGTCTGGCACTGACTTCCATCTATTTATGAGATAGAGCTGTGTGTCTGTATCCTCACTTTGTTGGTAGAATGTGAGAGGGAGAAGGCTCATTGTTACTCAGAAGATAGGTCAGTGTCCCAAAGGGAACAAAAGAATAGAATCCAATCTGTGGTCTTAGAGTCAAATTAAAAATCTAACAATGTCATAGCTGTAAATCCCATACTAGTGATTAATAGATTTATAAAGTATCCATTCTGAGAAATCGTGAGTTCTTTTTTGTTTTGTTTTGATTTATGTAGTGCACATGTGTGTATATGTGTGTGTATGTACTAAATATATATTATATATACCTATGTATTTGTGTACATATTTGGAGAAAAGAGGTCTATGAATCTTCCTTAATCTTCTTCCACATTATTTCTGAGACAGAGCCTCTCATCAGTCCTGGAGCACACCAATTTTGCTAGACTGGCTGGTCAGTAATTCTCCAAGGACCTCTTGAATTGGTTACCAGTGCTGAGATTATAGGCACATACCAGGCTTTTTATGTAGATGTCTGAGATATAAACTTAGGTGTCTGTCTCTGTATGACAAGCACTACACCATATGGGCCATGCCCCACCTCTACAATTGTATTTTCACGGTGGTTATTATGATCAAATAACGTCCCTCCCTGACAGGATGCGGTGGGCGAATCATGAAATTGTCATTAAAGAATCTCTAGAAATTTATTTTATTTCTACTAAGAAAGAAGTCTCATATTTCATCTTTTGAAATAAATTGGATCCTTTAATTTGCTTTTCAGCCAGTAGTGACAGATTATTACAAACTTGATCACACCTACACTGGACTGATTTTAAATTATAACACTGCAAGGGAAACAGAAATGCTTTTTCCTCATCTCCCAAAGCAATTTAAGAAGACAAACACTTGGAAGGAGTTCACTCACTTTATACAGAAATGACAACATCTTTTCATTTAAATTACAGCAATCTGTATGTTTTTAAATCTTTAATAAACACTTAAAGCTATGTCTCAGAATTCCATGATATATAACATTGACAAAAAGTACAAGGGCCTAAATGAAAGAGAGATTTGCTCTGATGGTGAACAACTAACAAGAGAATGAAACTGTAATAAAATACAAAAAGAAATTGTGACCCAGAGGAATACTTATTATTCTGTTCTAAGCTATTTATCCTCAAGGCTTTAGATTTACTTTTTTGAAATGAATGTAGTCTGAATGTTATGAAGAAATTTTAAAGACTATAGGGAAAATATTGTAGGTTAAATATTTTAAGGCTTCTGCTAACTCAATACCACTTTGCTCCTCTTAATTTATAAAATTTATTTGTTAATCTCTCTTTAATGGGTATATTTTAGGCAGTGGGAAAAGCCTCAGACCCCCAACCAAGAGAACTATTACATCAATGTTGGAAAACATCAGGGCAGATGTGATGAACACATTTTGCCAGTTATCTTTCTATTCTGCTCAGGCTCACATAGGAAGGCTTTAGGCTTAAAGGCAACTCTCAGAAGTTCCTGGTGTGCACCAGAAACCAAATCTATTTCCCATGACTTATACTAACCCCATTCTCTAGTTCCTGGCCTTACATACTCCAACACTAACAGAAAACTGCATTCTCATCCATAAACTATAAAAAATTTAGTTTATTCTTCTATTGGGCATATGTCCAGGAGTGAAATACCCAGATCATATTATGGTTCTATTTTTTTAGATTTTTAGAAATTTAAACACTGGTTCCCTTGATGGCTGCATTAATTTACACTTCTACAAGCAGTGTGTAATGATTCCTTCTTCTTCACACCCTCAGCAGTATTTGATGACTGCTATTCTGACTCAGGTGAAGCAGAATGGGTTGCATTTCACCAATCCCTGAGCATGCTAAACACTTCTGAAAGTGTCTACTGATTACTAGTTATTTGCATTTCTTTCTTTGAGAATAATAGGTTCTACCTGATCCAAATTCTTTCTCTTGTTTCATACTAAGAAGCCAAGACTGCAAACATAACAGGTTGTTCTATATAAAAATAATTGCAAATGGATGGGTTGATAAATGACATGGAATATGATTTTAGATCTGTCTGCATTTAGAACTACTTCTCATCTTGAAACCTTTCCTGTCAGTATCTAGGAGCTACTTGTGTCTTGTGTATTTGACTTCATGAACATGAAGAATATGTGGAGTCCTGGGAATTTCCTAATACCAGGTTTCTCCATAACCCCAAAATGGTTCCCTTTGTCAAGATATTTCTTTGCTCTACCTCTAGTCCCTCTCCCAACTCTACCATCCTGTTCCTTTATGTTCTCTTCCTGCTTCCTCTTACCCCCTCCTTTATGCTCCCAAATTACTTAAAAGATCGTATCTATTTCCCCTACCTAGGGGGATCCATGTATGTCTCTCTTAGGGTACTCCTTGCTGCCTAGCTTTTCTGAGGTTGTGGATTATAGCCTGCATCTGGTATTTTCTTAGAAAGTGTTCACTGTTTGAACTATTAACAAAGAAGGCTCTGGACTTACTTCTTCATGTTTATAATCAGGAATGACTAAAGGTGGCCAATTTCAGAGAACCAGCACCTGGGATGATCAGTTTAAATAATAAAACAACAGGATAGAGGTGATGATTAGATGAAACTGTCTCAAGAATATTGAAACCATCCTCAAAGTGTGCCATCAGCACATGATCAATGTCAGGTCAATAGCACACCAGCACACAATAGAGCAAGAGTGGTGAGATTCTATGTGAAAACAAGTCTGCTAATCTCCATCAGTCCTTGGAAGAAAGGCAGGGCAGATAAATATCTAGTCACTTGTTTATAAGCTATAGATAAGTGGATTACTCTACAATCCCCCCAAATGGCAAACAGGTATTGATAATAGTGAAGTTCCACCAGGGAGAGAAAAAGGTTGCTGTAGCAACAGAACTTCCCATGTCACTCATATGATGACAGGTGGCTTTTCACTTCTTCTCTCAATGCTTCCTAGCCTTGACTCAAGTAATTGACTCAAGCAGAGGCAAGAAAATCAAGCATTCCAGCCATCCTAGGCTTATAGTATTTGAGACTAGCCAGGTCTATATGAGACTCGATTGTAGGGGGCGTGGGGAAAGGGAGAGGGGAGGATAAAAAGAGGGGAGGGAAAAGGAGAGGGTGAGGGGGGAGGGGGAAAGGGAGAGGAGGGGAGGGGGACGGACGAGGAAAGTAGAGAAAGGAATATATCTCTCCAGAGACTAGGAAGTCTAAGGTCCAGCTGACTTGGTAGTTGATAAGAACTAATTTCATGGTCATATGAAGGATGGGAACCAGACAAGTATTCAGAGTACAGAGTAATCAAAATCTTGAGGGCAAATGAGTCCATGGCTGCATAGGGTTTCCAGGGAATGAAGTGTTCTGACATTTTTAGCATATTTCATGTGTGGGAAGAAGCAGTAGGATATGATGCTGTGGCAATTTCAAAGAATCTAATTAGCTGTGAGGGAGAAAAGACATTTACTGCTGAAATAGTGCGTTGTTTTTTCCCCCTTCAATATTTCAAGTAACATCTTTCAGTTTTTAAATCTAAATAAAAGATTTTTTTTTTAAAGAAAAGGTTTTCCACTGCTGAAATGATTAATTTTCTACATTTTCTTCTGCTGCTCTGGCTTCAAAGAAACTATGTTAGGTCACATGGCTTATAAAATAACGAGATTAGCTTTCCATAGAGATTAGAAAAGTCCAAGATCATGGCTCAGAAAATCCTGTTGTCTAGTGAGGGTCCAATTTCTGCTAGTTGGTGCCTTATTCATCTTCACAGGGTAGAAATAACTAGCAAAGGAAGCCATTGAACCCATTACCCCCCTAGGAGCTTCAGATCTTGGTATCATGATATTCTTTATACCTTAGTACTGAGAGTTACTGTTTCGGTGATGAGATGTCTTGGGTCACAAATATTCACATTGTAGCCACCATAAATTTCCCTGACCTGCAAAATGTTTTTTTTTTCTTTTTTTTGTCAGACACTATCCCAAACACTTCTTTGAGGATGTTTTAAAATGATTCTGACACTTAAAGTGGTAAACTGAGTAAGTCAATTCCCGCTGTGTGTGTGTGAGGCACATCTTCTCAATTTGAGCCTCAAGAACACAAAGACCCATCTTCTACCGAGTGGGAAGTAATTCCTCGACTTAGTGGCTCTTGGACTGGAATTGTACTTTCAGCTTTCTAGTTCCTAGAACACTTCCAACATCATAGGTGTTCGTCTTACTGACACAACAGAAAAATCTTAGAATTCGCTGAATTCCCTAAGCATAGTTGACAATTCCTAATAAGAGCTCTCTCTTAACTTCTCTCATTCCATTGATCTTTATGCCTACATCTTGTCTACACCCCTTGCTCTGTCTAGAGATAGCTCATAGACTTGGCTTCTCTGTAGAGTTCTCATACAAATGCCTAGAACCATCTTGCCTATTACCCTAGCAGTGTATATTAGTTTAACAAAGTCATACATCTAAACAATCCAAAATCTCTCTCTCTCTCTCTCTCTCTCTCTCTCTCTCTCTCTCTCTCTCTCTCTCTCTCTCTCTTTCTCGTACGCACACATACGCTCTCACTAGAACAGAAAAGATTTCTCAGAATTTTGGTTCTATTGATCTCAATCCAAATCCTGGACTTAATCTAATTCCTATTACTTGTATATTCAAAAGCAAAGCACTACAATTCAACAGTGTTCATTAATTCTTTCGTAAAGTAGAAACAATGAGGTTAAGAATACAAAATACAAGTCATATGAAATTGTCTAAGAGGTTCATTGTATTCCCCAACTTCTAGTAAGAGCAAACATACATGAGCTATCTATCTATCTATCTATCTATCTATCTATCTATCTATCTATCATCTGTCTGTCTGTCTGTCTGTCTGTCTCATTCTCTCTCCCCTTCCTCTCTTTCTCCCTCTCTTTCCTCTTCTTTTATTCAGTCTTCTTATATATTCTTTTCTCCCCTCAAAATGCATCATAATTGGAGTAAAATTTAGTTTGCAAATCCATGGCTTTCATTTGTGTTAGATCTAGTCCCCATTTGGTTTACAGTCATTGGAAGAATTTTAAATCAACTGCCATTGTAAGTGGCCAGGGATATTTATATACTGTATGCTTAGGTGTCAATCAAGAAATAACCAGCTGTACCCTTCAATGTGGAATGTCTTTCTGTATGCTGTGAAATATTATTGGATAATAAACTCTTTTGGCCTATGGCAAGGCATTTTAGAAGCAGGCAGAAAATCTGAGCATAGACAAAGAGGAAGGAGAAAGAGTCAGAGAGAGACTGCCACTCAAGACAGCAAGATCTAATGGAACACAGGTGGAGTGACTAGTCACATGGGAAGACATAGATTAATTGAAATGGGATAAGATGTGGGAGCTAGCTGATAATATGCTTGAGCCATAGGCCAAGAAGCATGTAATTAATATAAGCCACTGTGTGTTTCTGTGGGACTGCGAATCTGTGGTCTGGGGCATGCCATTAGTCTCAACACTTTGGAAGCAGAGGCAGGAGGATCTCTGTGAGTTTGAAGCCAGCCTGGTCTACAAAGCAAGTTCCAAGATATCCAGGACTGTTACACAGAAAACCCTATCTCAAAAAAGAAGCAAAGCAAAACAAAACAAATGAAAAGCTGGAGAGATGGCTCTGTCCTCTGATATTTCAGGCTGATTTTATTAAATATAAAATATACCACCACAATCCCCAGTACCACTGAGTGTGACCTTTCTTGAAAGCAGTTGCTGTAGATGTGACAAGTTCGAATGGTGTCCTTAATCTAGCACCACTAGTTCTATACAAGAAGACCTACACATCAGGTGAAAATGTGTACACAGAAGGCCATTCAGAAATATTAACAGTTTTCATCCCAGGACTGATTAGTTACTGAAGGAATGAGTTGCTCTATGGTGAGGATCTCTTTGGGTTTTTGTCCTCCATGTGTGCTTTTTTTGACTAATCTAGCAGTTTGAGACCCTGGCAAGTTGCATGTTTATACATGTCCTTTCCTCTAGAATTGTGAGATACATTAACTTCTTTTTGTATAAATGGTTATCTCTCTAGTGTTCCTCAGAGCATAAAGATAGACAAATTTATATCCTTCTACTCATTCTGTCAAATAGACAAATAAACCATATATTATACTTAGGGGAGTATTTCTATAGAACCCATCTGTCCCTGTATTCACTAACCTGCTCAGACAGGCCTCTAACTCACAGAAATTTTTAGTGGTACACCATCACATCTAGCTTTATGTTTTATAACTTTTAGTAATTTTTTTCAAGATCTATAAGAAAATGAGAAATTAAAACAGCATACTATAAAGCTTCTCACTCTCTACGATATCAAAGCCCAAAACACATCTGTAGAAGATGTGACACTCCAGCAGATGATACTACACATAGGCACTGCTATGAACAATACTACACTTTCAATGTAGCTTTCTGGGTGGCAATATATTTGATTATTTTAAGACTACGAAGAGTTTTCAAATTCACAAATGTTAAACTTCCTAGACAAGGACATCCAAGGTTGAGGACAAGAAGTCATTCATGGCCATGGTTTTGGAGATGTTATAACACAATGTTCTTCTGCCACTACAGGGTCTTGGCATACACCTGAAAAGATAGCTTCTCTTTTCCAGTTGGTAGGACTACTTCACTCATGACTCGGGATCCAACTATTAGTTACATTTCTCATTGATATGAGAAAATATTTCACAAGAAGAAATTTAAAAAGGAATGATTTGTTCTGGATAATATTTGTGTGAATGTATTCCAATGGTGGGGAAAGTCATGGCAGCAGAAACAGGAAGTTGGCTGGTCACATAGGACCTACAGCCAGAAAGAAGAAAACAATGAACTTCTATGCTAAAGTTACTTCTTTGTTCTTTTATTCTGTCAGGAACTGCAGTCTACATAATGAACAGCCTGTGATCAGAGTGGATTTTCCCACAAAAATTAATCTAATCTAGATAATCCCTTGTAGACAAGCCCAGAGGCTTATGTATTTGGTGATCCTAGAACCCTTCAAGGATTTCCCATTATTTAGTGTCACACCTGGCAAGAGCATTTCACCTACAAGGACTTTCCACACAGGCACTGTACTTTGCTTATGAATGATGCCTTAATAATTCCTGGCCCTTGGTTGAAAGACTGTTTCACATGACTGATGAGCTATATTAAACCGTGATCACTTTGAGGACATGAAACTAAGTATGACAGTGTAACTGAGAAAAATCAAGGAGATAATACTTCCCTTAAAGTAGAAGCCAGTGTGACAGTAGTGTCTGTAGAAATCTGAACGAGAAAAGGCTTTGGGTTAAATGTCATACCTGTCTCCTGTATCCATTCTCTAGCTTAGCCATCACTGTTAAGGGCCTTTTACAAAGGTCTAATAACTGAGACAATTTTACTTTTCTTCCCCCACTGGTTTCACTTTAGGACACTTCCTAATTTTTTTTCATACTTGAAGTAGATCTCTTTATCAAATCCCCATCAAAGGCTAGTGAATATGAATAGTTTTCGTAGTGCTGATGATAATCCAGGTTCAGTTACGTCAGCTGCCAGTCAAACCACCGTAACTTTAAGGATCAGGAAGTGAGCTCAGCCAGAGCTCACTAAAAGAGCAATAACAGGAAAGGATGAATGAAAACAGCAACTGAGACCCACCCAAGGTTTGGGTAGAAAAGTTCCACATTGAACCAGCAATAACGAAGCAAAAGGTAAGGCAAGACAAAAAAGATCAAAAGACAGTCAAGTCACCATTAGTGTTACTGTCTTTCTCAAGATCATACAAAGACAATTCTATACTGGGTTACTTTATTATCCATCTGAATAGGTTATGGAAGATTCTAGAAGCATTTGAATGCAGGATGGACTCCTTGTTAGCTTATAGAATCTATTCTAGCAATAAATTAATAACAGCAGCAAAAATATAAAGAAAGTAGGAGCTTATTGCCCTGAAACATCATACATTAACACTTGGCTTAAATCTTTAACAGCCAAAACCTAGATACTATTATATAGTTTTTGTTTAATTATCAGTTTGTTTAGTAACAAGACAAAAACAGAAGCAAAATTCACACAAAGTTCACTGTTTATTTTAGCTAAGATTTTTTTTGAGACACATTCTGCAATTTCTGTTTCTTTCTATTGATATTTTAAATACAATCTGCTTCTTTATGTTACAAATATATGTTTTCCTTTGGAAATTAAGACACTATGAATTTAAAAAATCCTTGATTTCACCTTACATCTCCCTTTTTTTTTCCTCACAAGCTTTTGACTCCTTGGCTCAAAGAGAATTTTTTTTTCCTTCACATTTTATTTCCACCTCATTTTCTTTATTTACCACTTATGACATTTCTAAGTTTTGGCATGAAGAGATAGAGATAAGAATGTTGATGTTCTGTGTTGTTTCTCAAAAGTCCTGTGTGGGATCCTTTACATGGTCCAAAGCACCATGTAAAGGATCTAATGGGAAGACTGAAAATCATGGAGGTGCCACCTTCATGAAATGAGTCACATGATGACTGCAGCAAGGAGTTTCTTATAAAAAGATGAGTTCATTCCTCCCGTTATCTCACCCTGTCTCACCTTTGGATTTCCTAACAAATATGACACAAAATAAGTATCATTACCAGATACCGTCCCAACCTTAGACTTCCCAACTCTCAAATATGTGAAAAAATGTGTTTTTCCTTATTGTAAATTGCTCTGTGCCCTAAATTACTTCTAGTAATCAAGCTTATGGAATAACAGACAACCAATCTCACAAATTGTCCTGTTATCACCAAGTACATGCCTCAATTTCCACATACATATATGCAAAATAAATAAATAAAATAAAATTTTCATATTTTTAGTAATATGTATCAGTAGCTAATACAGGACTGAAAACAAAACTCAGTGAGTAAAGTACTAGCTTTGGGAAGATGGAGACCTGAGATTCTGCATAATCCATTGGAAGCTGGAAGCATTTGTGCATGCAATGGCAGAACAGTGGTCCTGCATTACAACTGGAACAATTCCTGTAAGTTCAGGCTAGCTGCCCTGGAACACACAGGGATGTGCAATGGGAGATCCTTTTCACACAAGGAGAAAAGTAAGAACAGACACCTAAGCTTCTTCACTGACAGCCTCATGTAAACCTTCAAACACACACACACACACACACACACACACACACACACACACACACACATACACACATACACAAATAATAATAAAAAGAAAATGTGTTTCTAGCTATAAAGTTAGATATTTGTAAAAGATGTTTTATCCCATAGAAACCAAAATTATATGCTATCCACAATTTAAGCACAATGTCCTGAATGAACCATCACATCAGAACATATTCATAGATATAAAACAAACAAGAAAGAAAGAAAAGATGTGATATTCTTCCTGTTAAGATTTAACTAAATGAATGTCAGTTTTAACATGAACAGTGTATAAATTCAATTCAGAACTAATTTGTGCTTTCAACCAAGCATCTTACTGTGAATTTTTATCTGAAAGAATGACTGATTCAAAATAGACAAGAGATTGTTGATAGGGACCATTAAAGGAAGTAGAATTGATTTGGCAAGAAGTGGGATGTTTCGAACAAAACTGAGGTCGCATCACTGGTTATGTCAGATCCATCTAGAATTCACACAGGGAAAGTAGATCATTGAAAGTTAAATCATAGTATTCATGAGATTATAATGTAGCAAAGGTAATTATTCTTATGTGGAAAACATAGCAAAAATAACATGTTGCCATTCCATATAAAAATAACATTGCATTCCAGTTTTCAGTGTTTAAAAATGAGCTCAATAAATGCAATTAGAAAAATACAATCCCTTGAAAACCTAAATAGACAGATCTCAAAAGCCAAGATAGAAAAGGTCAAGAGATACGTGAAAAATGTTCAGTATTACTAAGAACTGAGCAAGAACAAATGAAAAACACAATGAGATGTCTGTCACCTAACTCCAGTGAGGACTGTGGCCAGAAAGAAAAAAAAATATAAGTTCTGTATTAGGTATAGAAAAAGAGGGACCCTTATGTACTGTTGTTGGTAATATAAATTAGTATAGTCATATTCCTCTGTGACATAACATATCCTTAAGAAATGAAAAAAATAGACCCCACTTTACAATTCAATAGTTTCAGCACAGGGCCTATACTCAAAGGTAATGAAATAATACATCAGAAAGATAGGTATACTCTCATATCATTGAAGCTCTAGCAATAGCTAGGCTTAGTGCCAACTCTAATGTGTATCAACCAAAAAATGTGTGAAAGAAATGTACCATAGATAAACAGTGATGTAAAGAGATATATCGTGTCATTTGTGTCAGCTGGCATGGTGCTGAAAGATGTTATGCTTAGAGAAATGTTAACCACAGAAAGGTAAGCATCACATGATCCTAGCACTCATCCCTAGACTACCAAAAAATTTTTTTAAAGACTATGGTTGAATAAACAAGAGCTATATGATGACACTAGTTTACTTACCAATGTGGATGGGGGATTCTCACAAGTTTCCACACCTAAGTGAAGAATTGCAGGCAATTACTAGCTACCAAGAGAGGGAGAATCAGTTTCCATCAGGCATGAGCCCATTTCTAGCCTATTCAACCCCAGTAATCAGCCTAAATACATGTATAGATGAGCAACATTAAATGAACTCAATGGGTTATATACATGTTTATCATATACACACAGGCATGTGTGTGTGTTGAACAGTAATAATTATAGAAAAGAGAAAGAGGGGATTATGCTGGTAATGTAAATATTTGTCCCAACTATGGGTTTAATAAAAGCTGATTGGCCAAGGGCAAACAGGAAGTATGGGCAGGGCTACTAGGCTAAGAAAACTCAGGAACATATCAAAGCAGACATATGCAGCACAGACACCAGACATAGACTGCCACAGACACAATGAGGAAACAACAGCAGATACAGAAGAAAGAAGCTGAAATGCTGCTCTAAGAAAAGGTACTGAGCCATGTAGCTGAACAAGATGGGTCAGATTAAGAGCAAGTGCTAGCAAATTATATGCCTGGGCCCTTGGTCAATCAGCTTAAAAAAAAAAAAAAAGGATCATAGAAGCATAAAAGTAGCAGGAGATACAAAGGGGTTTAGAGAGAGGAGAGGGGGAAGTATGTAAATTCAGCATTGCTTGTTACTCTTAAAAATAAAGAAGTTAATTTTTAAAATAAGTAAAATATTAAAAATAAAGAAGTTAATTTTTAAAAAGAAGGTAGAATAATAATAATTAGAGAGAAAGAATACCTTCTGGTTTCTACATTGTACCACGGTGAGCATAATTAATAGTCATTCACATTAAACCTGAAAATAATTAATCCAACTTTTCATAAACAAATGATGAAAGTTTAAGTTGATGGACAGTTTAATTTCCAAGAGTTTGTTCCCATCCATTATAAATGAGACTCAACATCTCACATTCCAACTAATAAATATGTACAAATATATATCAATAAAAACTAAAAACACATCTTAATTTTTTTCATTATTGGGACTATATATTTCATCTTGAAAACTTATTCACCTAAAGAAGGAGCACAAATGATTGAGAAGAAATATAATAAATGTATATGTATTTTACTCCATAAAATTTGGAAATATTTTAATGGTATATCCCAATATAAAGGGTCAAGAGTCAAGAGACAATGTTTATAGAAACATGAACATAATAGAGCATATTAGTATAGGAAGATAGTATACAAACCTATAATGCAGCTATCATTACAGGAAAATGGACAAAAGACAAAATAAAGTAAAATAAAAGATGTGGTAGAAATTAGAATTGTCACAAAGGCATTAGACAAGTCTATCAATATCCATGGACATATAAAGAAAAACTTTCCTTTGATGCCACGAGCCTTCCACTAGGAATTAAGCCCACAATGTGAAAATAATATGTGTCAGAGTTCATATAACAAGTTATTATTTTTCGTTGGGATAAAATTAGAAAAAGTATAAATCTATCAATTTGACACTCTTAGAATATGCTAGCACTAACACAGAAAACTTGAGAATTGTGGTCATTAAGAAAGATGTAAGAATTTTGTTGTGTGTGGTCTGATCATCAGGGAAAACAAGCACAGAACAACCATTTTATAAGCTGCTGTAAGTGTGTGAAGTAAGATGTTTTATTATATACTTATATTTATTATGACTCATTTCCACAAGTAACATCTTTTTCTATTTCTGTATGCCTTTTTTTACTTACTTCATGACATCTCTATGTAGCTGGGTGGCTGGCCTCTGAGTCTTCCTCCTCCTTCTCATGCTCCTTTTCTTCCCAGATTTTTCCTATTTATTCTCTATGCCTGCCAACCATGTCTATCCTTTTTCCTCTCTTGCTATTGGTCATTTGGCTCTGTATTAGACCAATCAGGTGTTTTAGACAGGCAAAGTAACAGCTTCACAGAGTTAAACAAATGCAATCTAAAAGAATGCAACACATCTTTGCATTATTAAACAAATGTTTCACAGCAAAAACAAATGTAAATACATTTTAAAATAATATTCCACAACAAAATGCTAAACAAATAAATAAAATATAAAGTGTGATTTCCTATTAGACACTGTGCTCTTTCTGTAGTCTAAGAGCAATGACGTCTTTAGACAGCTCTTTCCCAAGAGTTACCATTGTCTTGTTTCTGCTGAATGATTAACCAATTTTAAATTATTTTAAATATAGGTCATAATTGAGGAATTACCCTGAAACATAAAGACTTAGGAAACATTTTAAGGTCCATATTCAAGCTATGGTTCATAGAGTTCTGGCACCATAGTGTACATTGGAATTTCTGCAATTATTATGGTTTTCATTTTTGTATCCATTGAAAGTTTTATATGTGTATATATTAAATTCTAGTTATTTTTATCCCTGTATCTTTCTCTAATCTCCCTCCTTCTCCCATTGAAACCTTCTTTGATATGAATGTTTTTCTGTATGTAATCTTGTATTTTGAAAATGATTTTGAATACCACTCAAGTGCACTCTATTACATTTAATACTTTAGGGATCATCAGAATGTCTGGGTGAAATGTTAATGACAAGATTTATTAGAAGCTTCCTTAAACTTTTGATGCTTGCAACATGTTTTTAAGGGAAAAGCACTCAAAGGTTAACTTACTATTCTCTTCCACGAGCTTCTGTCAGGCTCTAGATGGCCAAGATACACTGGATCTTAGTGCTACTTCAAGCTCCAAAGTGGAGTATGCTAAACTTGGTGACAGCCTCTCCCCAGACCTCCTCATGCTTGAAAATACCTTGTGGAAATGATGAAATTACTCTCTAGAACAATTTCATTTACAGCACAGATGTGATTCATTTCTCTACTTAATCATGACGCATTTCTCAGATACTGCAGGAAAATCATTATTTTCTAACAAAAAGTCCACAATGACATTTCCTGATGCATGTAAGGAAGCTAAAAATACATTATAGCAGTTGTTGTTAGGGCCTATATCACATATCCACAGCCCAAATGTCAATCCCACCCTTTCTTCGACACACCAAATGCCACCTCCTATCTCATGTCCCTCTAGCTAGGATATTTTATTAGTGGATGCTTAGATGGTGCTAGAATCTTGCTCACTTGCTGTGCTCTGCGTTGGAGTGTATCCAAATTACATTCAAGATAGCAATATGTTCTGCTAGAAGCCAACCCTGCTCAGCATGGTCTATAGCTAGTTGTCCTTTGACTTAATTCTGACCAATGAAAAGTTAAGTGAGGAGAGCTCAGGGAAAGTTCATTCTAAATGATCCAGAAAGGTACAGTTTGTTCTTTTCTGTCTTTTGTAACTTCTTCCCTTCAGCATCTGGAAATGTAGATGCAACAGCTGGAGTGTTGTTTCAGTTGCTCTCAGGGGTCCTAGAAGCAACCTTGAACATGGACACATTCTTTTAACAAATGATAATGTACAAAATAGAAAGAGTGGCACTCTCACACTATGGTGCTTCCCTAGGATTCTCATGAATTTTCAAAATAAATCCTTCAGGTATGAGATACGAAGAGAGGCTAAGATATGTATACTTCTCTGATTTTTGTTGTTGGTGGTGGTGCATTCTGCTAATGGAACCCTGCAATGACTTTCTCCTGAACCAAGGTATGAGAGTCTGAATAAGAAATATCTTCAATATGCTCAATATGCCTGAATACCTGGTGTCCAGGGAAACACCCAACACACCTAAATTTCAAATGCATAGAGAAAGCCTACGGGGTTGCTTAATTCTAGAATGAAGTTGCTTCAGTTTGCAAAAGCTGCCACAAATGTGATACAAGAGTCAAGAATCTATCCCAAGTCAGTTGAGCTTGGCAATGTCATCCATGTGGTTCTAGCCTTGGAAATATGAAATATGTGAAATGAAGTCATCCCAGAGTCTTTCTGAGGCTTCAGAAAGCTGCTGAGGCCTGAAAATATCTGGTAGTTCTGGGGTCAGTGTGAGAAGAAAGCTCTGAGGGACCATTGTGTAACACTGTGAAAAAGAACCCATGTATTTCCTTTTTAAAAAAATTTATTTATTTTAAAAGGGTTTTTCCCATGTATCCCCCTGCTCCTCCTCCCGTTCCTCCTCCCAATTCCTCTCAGACAGCCTTCAGCCTCTCTTCTACTCATCAGGATGTTGTGTACTGAAGAGACAGTTAAAAGAATGGAAGAAAATCTTTGTATGTAATTGTCCAAAATTAAATTTTATTTTAGTAAAGTAGAATAAAAGTAAATCTTTATCATAAACTTATTCAGCAAGGGATTAATAACCCTATTATATAGAGAATTTAAGAAAAACAATGTATTAATAATTTATAACTAGGTAGACAAATGAAGTAAATAGACACTTTCAGATGAAAATGTGTATTTGAACAAGAACATTTATAAATATCAATAGCTTTACCCATCAGGTAAATAAAAACCCAAATGAATTAAGGATAAATGTTTATAAATTTTTGTTAGGAATTATGTTGGTTCAGAAAATAACAAGTTGTAGTTTCTCCTCCAATAAGCATGATTTCACTACAATTCAGTAGCTGGCTGGTTTTCCTACTGCCATGGTTTCTCTCTTGTTGAGCAAGTCTTACGCTCAATGAGAGAGCTGTTGGTTACTGCCAAAGTATGCATGCCTCTCCTGTACCCTTAGAGTTATCATGCCATGCTAGTTGTTTATGTGATTCATCGGAATCATAGCTAGTAGGAATATTGGTTGCCTCCTTCCTTTGAAATCTTGCATGACGCCTTCTGGTACTCTGAAAGCTAGTCTTCGGGGAGTGGGCACTCAGTTCCACTCCCAACTCAGGGGTCTATGAGCTCTACTTTTGAGGTGCATACTGCCTTCAGCAATGAGGACCTACTTTCAACCTTTCAAAGTGTAGCCAAGGGCAACAGCAATAGGCTTTAAGTTTTAGAAATCTCTTGGACAGCCCTGGTTGATGACTCAGAAGATTGTGTCTCATGTCTGATATTAGGGTTTTTGTTAGGTGTTCTTTTTCTCTTGGATGGAGAACTCAAGAAGAGAAAAGTTCAGAGAAAAATTATAATATCTATAAACACTTGTCTTTATATTCACAGGTAAGTATAGTCTTCACCCTCCACCAAAATCCTTCTTTTAAAATAGGGGACCACTACAGAAAACCACAACCAATCAAATTGTGGAGTTGTAGAGCCCAGTCTCAATGGCCACCTCTACAGAACACTCCTACACTTAAATGTAGCCCAAAGTTTATGCCTTGTCTGCACCTGCAGTCCTGTAGCTACTTAGCCCTAAATAATTCCATAAATGCTTATTTTATTTACAAACAGTTTTGCTTATGGCTCAGGCTCATTGCAGGCTAGCTCTTTCATCTTAACTCTACCCATTTCTATTAATGTATTTTATTGTCATGTGGCTCTTGGATTTACCTGTACTTGTACATCTTGTTTTTTGGGTGGCTGGGTCACATGTCCCTGGACTCTGCCCTCCTTCTTTATCTGTGCTTGAATTTCCCACTTGCCTCTAAGCTGCTTTTCCATAGGCCATATAGTTACTTTATTATCCAACGGTATTCACAATGTATAGAAAGACATCCCACATCACCTAAATATTATGGATATTATGGAACAGTTGTAAGAGCCAGAAGAGAAGGACTTTGCTGCTAGATTGTATCTCCTAGTAACATCAGAAGGTGCACGTATAAATTCTTTTTTTTTTTCAAGAGCTAACAGATTATTTTGTATATTCTCTTAGGCAAATGCATTGCATTAATGGGGATGAAATGTTAAAATGCATGTATAAAGTTCTCAAAAGAATTAACAAAACTATTTAAACAAACAAACAAAAAGGGTCTTGGATTGTCTTTTCAAGGTTTTAAGCAATAAGGGCATCTTTAATTGACCTTTAGATATATCAGTTACATCTTGAAGAGTTTAGATTTACTTCTTTTTTTTGATTTCTTTTTTTTTCTTCTTCTTTATTTTGTATTTATCAAAAAAAAAAACAGTAAAAAGAATTTAAAAAAAATGCCGAAGAGTTAACAATAAAATAAAAGATGAGCTAAAAAAAAGGATGATACCAACAAGAATTTCGATTTGAATGCGTAAAGGCCCTCAAGGCCTGCACAAAGAATCAGAGGCAACTGAATAAAAACGGGATCGAAGAAGCTGTCTTACCCAGGAAAGAGTATACCAACTGGTTGTCCAATGCAAAATGGGTAGTTCTGGAAACATACATACAAGTAACATTATATGAACTAATTATATTTAGGAATATATATTTATATTTAGACATATATGTACATATATATGCATACATGCGTGTGATAACAATTAGTGAAAAAAGAGGCCATGAATTTGGAGGAGAGCAGGAAGGGAGGAAAGGGAAGGGAGAGAATTTGTAATTATATCATAAATTCAAACATTAAAAAAGACATAGATACACTAAGATCCTATCTTAGCCTGACCAAAATTGTTCTTAGCAATATAGTACAATAGTGCTACAAGTGGGTTGAGGATATATAGAAAAGCATACCATCTGCATGACTTGGAATGGATAGCTGTTTCCTCCCTATGGAAGTCAGCTGGGAAGTTTCTCAAATAATTAAAAACAAAACTACTTACACTATGATTCAACTATACTTTTTATGGCCACATTCACAAGAGAATCAGAGTCACTTTACTATACATATAACTGCAGTCCTATGATTCTCGTTGTACCCCCTATGGTAGCCAAGACATAGAAATATTCTAGATGTCTGCTAATCAAAGAATCAATGGATAAGGACATGGCAATGCCATATACACACTTGAAGTTGTATTCAATCATGTAAGTTAATACATTTATGTCATTTGTAGGGAAATAAATGGAACTGGGCATCATCATGCATAGCAAAATAAACAAAACCCATAAGTAAACCCATGATTCCTCTCATGTACAAGATTTATTAGATTTTCAAAAGAACAATAAAACAAAAGAATATATATTAGGAATAAGGAAGGGAAGAAAGGTGAAGGGGAGTAAGAATTATGATAGGAAAGAATTATTAAGTGTATTATAGTCATGGACATGTCATCATGGAATGCATTGCCGGGAAATACCAATATTCTCACTATTATACACTTATGTGACTGGTTTGGTGGCACACACATGCAAACCAAATATGCAAAAGAACAAAAAAGAGCCACCATGAGTTCAAGGCCACCCTGGAGATTATATGCACTAAGTTTCAGGCTAACTTGACCTATGTAATGAAACCTTTTTACAAATACACACACATACATACACACACACACACACACACACACACATACACACACACACACACACACACACACTCACACTGCTTCTTTTTCCCAAATTCATGGCAACTACCATTTTAAACCAAATGTTTGTACCATAAATATGCAGAAGTTACCATACTTATATTTCAACACCAAGTAATTAAACAGTTTTAGGTTAAAACATGCTTTCAGGATCAGAGACTTGATTGTTCCTTGGAATTATTATTCCTGATGACTGCTCCATTCATAGAATCAATGCAAACATCCCCCCCCCACACACACACAGAATTCAAGCTCCAGACTCAGAAAGGTCTGAGGAAAAGCAATGGATATTCATCATGGTTACATCAATAATGAACTGAATGTTTATTCTAATTTTCTCTCGAATGAAATTTTCGTCACTGTGTTGACCAGAGAGGCAATCCAAATATCTAGCTTGTGAACTCTGCTCAAATACATATCTTGTTTAGTGGCAACCTCCTAAAAAATACAGCACATTTTGCCTGTGGTTTAAAAAGAATTCCAAATGAAGCATGAAACTTTGAGTTTCAGAGCAAAGATAGCAAGAGAAATCTCATTTGGGCTACAGAAAGTAATTAGGTTCCCTCCCTTAGCCCAGCTCAGGCCCCTAGTCCCACACACTGCTCCATATGAACACCTAATCACCTTTCCATTTGCTGGGGCAACAGGGGAAGCAAGAAAATGTTCCTTCCCACATTAGCTCCCTCTGTGAGTCACAAAGAATAGATCATGATTAATGAGACAGTCCCTCACATGGTCCCAAGGGTTCCTGGGGAGATTGTATTGTTTATTCACACTCAACTGTATATTCTAAGATCAAAATAGCATTCCATTTAGATGTGCTAGAGACTGTGGCTTGTGTGGTTTCCATCTGCCTCCTTTTTTCTGTTGAAATGTTAGCATCGCATAGCAAGAGTTTCAGTGTTTCAGGCAGATCATGTTCACTAAATACATATTAGATGAATAAATATATAAATACTCACCCTAGGAGCAGATTTATTATCCAATATCTTCTATATCTATCTATCTATCTATCTATCTATCTGTCTGTCTGTCTGTCTGTCTGTCTGTCTGTCTGTCTGTCTGTATGTCTGTATGTATGTATGTATGCTTGCCTGTCTTTATTATCCATTAACTATCTATTATGTAGAATAGTATAGGCATATGTATAATGCCCAGCTTGAGAAAATAATATGCGTATATATGTCTCTATGTATGTGTGTCTATCTATATGTATGTATGCAAAAGATAATGATAATCATTCCATGCAAAAAAAAACAAAAAAAAAAAAAAACTAACCTTCTTTTAGTCAGGAAGAATGTAAACAGTTACTGCAAAGCCCAAGGTCTCAACCAGACATGCTAGGAGGAGAAGAAGGGACACATTTATTTTTATCTCAGCACACTTAGAAGTTACTTTCCCCTCTCAAAAGGGCAAATTCATGGTGACATACTTCTCACGGCAGGTACCAAGGGAGATAGCATTCCATAGCTCACAAAACAATGCTTTTAATAATGAATTTCTTAACTGCCACTTCGAAAAACATAGAGTCATTTTTCTGCAAATATCTAGAAAGAGCTAATTTAGCAAATAGAAATTCCCAAGGCTACTGCTTCCTGTGAATCATAAAAGTTTGAGTGCTCTCCACTGATTATTTTATTTAAGGCTCACATGAACATTCTCATGTGGGTGATTTATGAAAGGCTTGCTCCAATAGAAAATCTGAGGATGAACTCTCCACAAACTTTACCTCTAAACAAACTCTTCAAGAGAATATTTTTTAAGTATTTTATGTTGGAAGATTATAATTATATTTTTCAATCTCTTCTATGTACTCTTCTCTGTCAAATTCAGGGCACACTCAATAATATGCTTATATGCCATGAATTTCAGGGCTGACCTTTGGTATTAGATAACCAATCTGGTTAGCTCTTTCCTAAGGAAGACATTTTTTCTCTCAACATTTCTTAGTAGCCTCTTATTCTTTGAATAGTGTTGGGGCCCCATGTGTAGTAGTATGAATTTGGGTTTGTTGTAATAGGTTCTGGTCCAGACTTCCCAGGCCTGTACCAGAGGTTTAGTGTCATTCTCGGTCCCGCTTTGCCTCAAATAATCACACATAGGCTTATATTATTTTTATGTTGATTGAGCTAGGGCCCAGGCATATAATCTGCTAGCACTTGCTCTCAATCTAACCCATCTTGTTCAGCCGCATGGCTTGGTACCTTTTCTCAGAGCAGATTTCAGCTTTTCTCCTCTGTGTCTGCTGTCATTTTTGTGTTGGGTCTGTGGTGGCTCTCTGGTATCTGTCTAGCAACTCTCTGCTCTGAGATGTTCCTGAGTTTTCTTAGCCTGGTAGCCCTGCCCACACTTCCTGTTTGCCTTTGGCCAATCAGCTTTTCATTAAACCTATATTTACATTACCAGAAAAATCCCACTACACCTATGAGGTTTTCTTCTTTCATGTTAGCATTTTTCTTAATGCCTTTCTTTCTCAGGCTTGTTTGGGTAGCCATGTCTTTGAGGCCAAATTACCTGGGGCTCCTGAGGTCTTGGATCTTAAAATGGGTGCAATGGCTGCCATTGTATCAATTTAGTGTCACTCCTGGAGACACTATATTTCTTCTTATGTTCACAATCAAGCACTCATCCCTGGCAGGGACTGAATTCTCCCTTCCCAGGTCACATTTGAGGATTCTGACAGCAACTGAAGATGAGATTTTCTAGAGGCCATCAAGTCCCAAGACACCTCTCTCTCTCTCTCTCTCTCTCTCTCTCTCTCTCTCTCTCTCTCTCTCTCTCTCTCTCTCTCTCTCTCTC
>PVIH01002170.1:0-162045 GCA_004025045.1 Sigmodon hispidus | reverse complement strand
CTCTCCCTCCCTCTCCCTTCACACACACACACACACACACACACACACACACACAGATCCACTGGGTGTCCAGATATATGTAACCTAGAAGACAGCTATTTACAGACCACACCAGGCTTAACTCTGACCTAAGATTTAAAACCTTTAGAGTAATAGAAAAATAAAAATGTATTTAACGTATGCATTTACCTCATCCACAGCACTCTGTTACAGTAGCCTGAGGAAACTGAGGAATGAGTTAACTATAGTCAGATACGCAGACCCATCAAAGCATATAATACATGAGTCATAATAGAAGTGTGTCTCTGTGGGTCAGGAGCTCAGCAACCTTTAACATCTGTGATCAGATGAACATAACTGTGCTTTTATTTTTCCCGGGGATGAAACATGTACAATCTTCTAATTTTGTAGTTTTGTTTCTTTGCTTTGCTTTTGCTTTGTTTTGCTGTTTTACATATAATTGTGCTAGCTTCTTTTACATATAAAACAGATTTTTAGCAATCTTTGAGAAAATAAAAATTCCAAAGCAATTGAAGACTCAAAACCACATAATTATGAAGTTTTACCCAAGAAATGGAACAGCAGTGGACTTTGAAAGACACTAAACAGTAATGTAATTCTGCCTAAAAAGCTAAATATAAATTGTGACTTTTAAAGAATCTGACCAAGATTTTTCACTACCCTTCCTGCCCCTCCTAAGAGTCCTGTGTGACCAACAGAATCCTAATGAATCTATGCTGTGTGTTATATAAGCAAGTTGCTTATGATATAAAGCAAAGCTCTCCACTATAACTCCAATGCACTGAAAATTAACTGCCTCCAATTCTATGCTCTCTCTAGAAACCATGAGTGAGTTCTGTCTGTTGCCTGAATGAGGAGTTAAGTTGAGATGATGCTTCAGGAAGACATCCCCTTGGATCAGTATAACTCATTTATTTTTATTGATGGTTGGAATGACACAGGAGATAATGTCACACCATGGCAAAAGTGGAGCTCAAGGTAATATTCTATGAACCACAGAGCACTGATGATATACCATGACTCTTCCCCTGTGAGCAGATTCTTCCTCGGAGGAATCAACTCTATAGACATCCCAACTCTGGGCTCATACTTTGAAAGACAATAAATACTTTATTTTGAGCTGCTCAGTTTGTGGTTTTAATTTGCCATTGTCTTTAAAAAAATAACTACAACTAACCACCCTAGTGATCTGAAATGTCCCATCATACAAAAGTTAGCATACAGTAAAAAGAAATAAGATGTCAGACTGTGAAAAGCCATGGAAAACTCTTAAATTAGTTTTACTAAGCAAGAAGCAACTGGCATGTGATTCCAAATATGTGTTATACTCAAAAAGACGGGCTCTGACAATGCCCTATACTCAGCTCTGACAGTGAGACAGGCAGAACTCCCTAAGTCTTCAGTAGCCATAGAAATCTTGTGCTTAGAATGTACTCTGTGAAGCTACCTGAATTCATATTTCTCATGCAGTCAGTTGCTGAAGTGGTAACTAATAGATTGATGCTCTGTGAATTTCTGTGAAAATTCTCAATACTGCAGTCTTTACCTTGTGTTTGGTAGATGGTGAGGGTAGAATTGGGCTCATGGTGATAACTATGTTTAGAATCACAGAATATGAGGAACTGAGTGGCATGTTTCATTATTACAATCATATAGATAACACTCACTCTGAAAACCGTCTCTCGCTTGTCTGCTTTGGCTCTTCCAACTGTCCCTCTTCATTTATCAGTACCATTGACTGATGTCCACATGGCTGAACATTTAATTAGGGAGTTTAGCAATATATTTCTGTTTTTCTTAACTCTAGTAGCTTCCTAAACAGCACAAAGATAAGTTTTATTTTTGTTTACCAAACAGTGCCTTAGTTAGCCACAGGAAATAATGGAGTAACTGAGGATGTGATTAACAGAGAATTTTTGGTCTATTGGCTCATCCATCATCCCAAATTTCTTCTTTAATCTGTTTATTTAAACTGATTGAATAGATACACAGGGTTCCATTTCTCTAAATTTCTCTATTGGTGATTGTGCATCTGACTTTTAGATCTGAGCTATTTTTTTATAATGTGTTTCCTCATTTATTTTGGATAAAATTTTCTTTTCTTCTTTCTTCTTTTTTGGTTCAAAATAAAATATTTTTAAGTTCAGATCGAAGTCACAAAGTAATTCTAAAGAAAGAGTTTTGGACTCCCTGGAGGAGCTATTTTTTATTTCATAATTATAATAATAATCATGCTCATTGAGACAATCTTCCAATGCCTTCAGACAATATTTTGCATAAACACATTTGTCGTTGTTAATGTACTATGGATTCCTGGGAAGCAGAGAGCTATTAATCTTGTACATTTGAGTGTGTTGCTAGCTAGAGAAATTGGTTTCTGATACATTTAGATTGCAGTTAATAGTTCATTGATGTTTAGCTGAATAATAAACTGAAATTATCTTAGAATTATGAGGCACTGGGCAAATTGTTTTTAAAAAGTAGAAGTCTAAATCCCCATTGTATTTATCTTTGTCTTCCTTTAAATATTATTATTGCAAATCTGCTTATATATAAACAATGATAGAAATCCAATTGTGGAATAACCAGATGTGGTCCATCCTAAAGCTGGAAGATAGAGAATTAACTATAGGATAGACTAGGTCACACTAACATAAACTGGACTCGAGACTAGTGATTGAGTCTTCTAGCCCTCCCTGGAAATGCATACATAAGGAAACAAGAAGTTTCTTCCATGATGTCACTTCTTATTTCCTGCTTATATTTCTTTTCCTCCTAGAAACATTATGACTGCCTTGTGGTAGAAATTTCAGAACTATGCTTTTAGTTTTCTGATTCTATTATGAAAGATGACTTTTGTAGTAAAGATGTTCAGATCATTCATGAGTTTTCATGCTTCCTTTGGTTAAGGAATATACCAACATGATCCTAATCACTAACAGGTGGACAGGACTCTTCAGGTGTGAGTAGATGCTGACTCTAAGTTACATTTGGAATATTCATACTAAGGAGCCTATTTCCAGTCGCAATACTGTGAGTCTGGAATGCTTGGGGTGAGTTCTAATGGCAGCAGGGAAGCAGCTGAGCATTCTATTACTTCTTTCAAAACAAGGGCTAATGATATGGGCTGCTTCTTCAAAATCTCTCCACATACAGTTTTACGAAAAGTCTGAATGTAGATCACATTTTTTTAGTTATTTCACCTCTGCTTCTAAGGAACACTGAGCTTCAAGAGACTGTCTCGGTTGTCACCTATTTTGCCACACTGGATGGTATAGGGGGACTTGGGTAGATGTTGTCTCCATGGTTTCAAGCATACGTCATTCTCTTGAAATCTTGTGCTATATCCTGGTATTTGTTGTCTGATCCTATAGAACTATAGTATCCTGAAGACACTGATTCCTGCTTTCTTTTTTTACTTGGTTCTTCTATTCCATAGACAGGATAACAAACCTCTTTCAAAGAAAGACCACAAAAACCATGCCAAGCTCTGCAGTTAGAATGGGAAATTCAACTCTGATGAAGAATATTTTAAGAGTTCATCCTGCTCTACAGTGCTAAATAAGATGTATTCCTACTCAGTCTCTCCAAAGCATATCACCACCACCTTGATAAGTCAGAGCCCTGGCTATTAGTTGTCCATAAAAGAACCCCACATGCACTCTTCACATAGAACATGCATGTTTTCTACAGGGCAGAGACTGCAAAGTCCTTGCCCATGTCAGTGAGGTCCCTGAACTGAGGTTTAACTCAGTTGAATTGAATGCAGGTTTTCTCTAAATCCTCAGTTTTCAATTAGAAAAGATCCTAGTTATCTTAACTGTTAACTTGACACAAACTATAGTCACCTGAGAAAGGATACTCAGCTGAAGAACTACCAGGATAAGATTGGTCCATGGACATGTATGTGGGAGATTTTGATTATTATTGGAAGAAATAGGACCATCTTCCTCGGAGGGACACCATTTTCATAGGTGGTTCTAGAATATATAAGAAAGCTAGCTAAGTAGGAGTCCATTAGCAAGGTAGTGTGCAGCATTCCCTCATGATTTCTCCTCCCACTTCTTATTTGAGTCCCTGCCTTGACTTCCCTCAATGAATAAATAGCTATACTCTAAAAGTCAAATAAATCCTTCCCTTCCCCAATTTTCTTTTGGTCATGGTGTTTGTTACAGCAACAGAATGAGACTAGAACACACCACCAATGTCATATGTTTGTAGAAAATCTATTAACTAGATTTTATCCTATCATCTGTTTTAGATCTGGATGTGCACATGCTTCTGTATGTAGATATATGTATTTGGATGCATGTGGCATATGTATGTGATATGTTCATACTTTTTGTATCCTTGCTTGTTCGTGTGAAGGTGCTAGAGGCATCCTCATCTATTCTCCTCTATCACTCCAGCATATTTCTTTGAGGCTAGGTCTCTTCTTGAAACTCAACTGTGGTTTTCAGGTATGTTGGCGGCCAAATTCCTTGCCCATCCTCCTGGCTTCACCCTTACATCATTGGAGTTAGAGATGTACCTGACCATGCCTAGTGTGTTACATTAGCACTGGGATCCAAAATCTAGTCCTCACACTTGCTCAGAAAGTACTCTTGTCTATTCAGACCCATGCTGTGGATCTTTCCAATGACAAAGGTCTTTCTGGACAATAGGAATGAATGACTCTGAGATGGCTTCCTGAATTCTGAACTCCCTCATTTTCTGCAGTTTCCTATTTAAAACCTTGTCCCTTATTGAAGATTGTGCACTTGTTTAATTGAGTACAGAGTGGAGGCCTTCCATGACCTCTCATATATACATGGTAGTTCTTTACTTTGAAGATTAAAATAATTCTTTCTCATAAGAAAGTCTGTCTCTATTTACATGTCCTTTCAATTCATCATGGTGGTTAGTCAACTTTAAACATTACTGAGACAAAAGAGAACATGAAGAGGAAGAAATTGATTTCAACAAATGTAACTCAGAAAAGATAAAATCATGCTTTTCCAGCTACTTAGATCATCTTTATCAAGCTTGAGACATAGAGGTTTAAATTAAAAACATAAAGGCATCTGCTTTATAATATGTCTTTTGATATTTCACAGAGACTAGAAGTCAGTGGTTAAAGTTTGTCTTTCATAGAAATTTATTCTCAAGTACATAGATCTACACAGAAAGTCTCTGTGTCTCAGTAACAAATACTGCTTCCCTTTCAATGAACAGCTTTTAATCACTGTAGAAATATCACTAAATATCATAGGATATGGGTGTGTTTTTTTGCCAAATTCAAACTTAATAAATTTTAATACGGTTACAACCCACTAGTAAAGCTTTACTTTTAAATTTTCTACCTTTTTCTCCTAAACAAACTTTCATTGGTATTAAACTTATATTTAATACCAATGAAAGCATAAGAATAATTTAATTTTTTTGTTAGATTTTGAGCATCCTTCAAGCTGTACTGGAAACAAACTTTTATTATATTTTAAAAAGAAAATATAAATATTTTTAAATGGCTACCATGAGAATATATGTATGTTTGTGCTTGTGTGCTATATATGTGTACGGTATTTGTGGTGCATGTGTGTTTGGAGTGTGTGTGTGTGTGTGTGTGTGTGTGTGTGTGTGTGTTTGTGTGGTATATATTTGGAAGTATGTGTGTGTTTCCTGGACATGTGGTATATTTGGTGTACATGTATTTGTGTGTTGTGTGTGATATATGTTTTATGTCAGTACAGTGCATAGTTGATATTATGTGTGTTTAGTATAAATAGAATATGTGCTGTGTGCTATCATGTTCATGTACTTGGATTTGGTGTATTCACTCCTATACCATTTCCACTATCAAAGAGCTTTAGAAATGTTATTTTGCCAAACTTACTATTTGGTTTAAAACCAGTGGTGATAAGCCTCACAAAAATAAACAGTTTACTTTAACTCATGACTTTAATCCAGTTCCAATCTTGATCAGCTAAAATAAAAATTACTTGCTCCTCAGATACTAGCACCCTGCAGCCTTTTTCATAGAACATTTATGGTATATGAAACATTAAAATTAATTCCAGAGGGTTTACTTGTTTCCTAGTTTCTCTGAGGGCACACTGGGTAACAGGTGGGATGGAACCCATTATTAACAAATAGTCAGCCATCTCTCCCATGTCCTTAAAATTCCCACAAATTGTCCACTCAGCACCATGTAAGCTTCATCTTTCACAGACAACAAACTGACACTTCCTGAGAACTTGGAATTGCCTGTTCACACTCATTTCCCAGAACATCTTTGGCTTAGATCACATATTTATGAGGGTCCATTAAGATTAATGTTTCTAAAAATATTCAAATGTAAGCAATGAATCCATCAGCTTGATATCAATTATTAGTCCATACAGTGGATAATATGGAGTTAATTGCAATAACTCTTGATGCTAATAGAAAACATTGAACTGACCTTGTAGAAGTTTCAATGACTCGTCTTGATGACATCATTTTTTTTTTTTTTTTTTACTTTTGTAAAATGTAAATTGCCCATTCTGGAACTTTGAGCTCATTTCTAGTGTTCTCAAACCAGATCACAGACCATTGATCATCACATCCAGAGAACAGTTAAATACAGGAGAAGCAAGCAGTATCTGTGTGATATTGATGCTTAGAGAGGCAAACAAGGTTAAGTGCCATGTGTGCTGTTGGCATTTAATAAACAATGGTTGGGACAAACCTTGTGTTGGATGTTACACGCATAAACACTGGACATAGGCTCTGACAAGAGGATTTTACTGCTGTGAGTCTGGGTGGTACCAAAGACAGATGGGTGTCTAGAACTCAGGGACGCTCAGCTAGCAAGGTTCTTCTAGGGCAAGTTACCACACACCTTGCAAGCCTTACACTATTATCTGTGAGATGCAGACAATACTATTTGATTCATAAAGTTTTTATGAGGAAAAACAATGAAATGTCATATATAGACCACAGAGAGTATTCAAAAGCACTAGTATATCGTTGTCTAGTTACAAATATATTTCCTCACACTTGGAAATAACACTTCCCAGGATCTCTTTGTAATTAACTCACATACAATGCTGGTATTTGTTTGCAAGGTAAACTAACATGATGGGGTGTGTGTGTGTACATTGTGTAATAGCCAAATCAGGGTAATTAGCTTCTCTCCATCCCCAGGGCCATTCTGTGTGTTGTAATCTTTTACTTATCCCTCCTCAGATATTTTTTAAACATAATAACTAATTACCGAGTATAGTACCCCTACTATGTTACAAAAGACTAGAACTAATTCCCCATTCAACTGTATTATGCCTCCTGCTCATCTTCTTCAGAGAAAAGTGTATTGCAAATACCTGTTCAGCAAGAATCTTCATAGTCAACTTAGAAATGAAGATGTTTCATGATTATCCTCTCCCACCCTTAGTTATTGTTCTTCCTTTCTGCTTCCTACATATTGCACTTAAAACTTTGATTTTATATTTATTCATTTGCAATTTTACCACATGGAGACATGCATGCACATATAAACATGTTTGTACATGTGGATAATATCCTGTGTGTCTTCTCCTTTATCCTCCCTTTTCCCAACAAGTTGGTCTTTTACTTTCTTGTCTTCTATTTATTCATATCTCATGTCATGTCTTTAGTATTTACCCACATGAGCATGGAGGTGGGGAATTTTATACTCAAGTAAGGACTACTTACCAGTGGTTATGCCACTGACAGCCATTACCTGTCAACAGATCTCAGAAAGCGGTGGGTATAATTGGCCCCTCATCCCTCTGTGATGGATGATCACGGGGACACTTTGTGTAGGTACCTACTACTGTTGTGGGTTCACGGGTGCAAAGGCCATATCACATTTTACAGAAGTCACATATCAGAAGTCAACATTTTACAGCATAACAACTTTAAGACACTGAAAAAAATAAATAAATCAGAGAAAACACTAAATGTAGCAAAGAATTTTTAAGCCCTTGAAATGCAAGAATCAATATTGTGGAAATAACGATACTTCCCAAAGCATTCCATAAAATATAGAATTTCTATGAAATCCCTATTAAAAATGTTGATTAATGTTCTTTACAGAAATAGAAAAAGAGCAATCCTAAAATTGAATGGAAAAATGAAGACCATGGATCGTCAATGAAATTCTAGGCAGAAAGAACATAACTACAGGCATAACATTTCCTCATCTCAAAATACATCATAGATAGCATGGAACTGATCAGCACAAAATACAAATGTAAACCAAAGGAACATAATAGAATACTCAAAGATGAATCTGCACAGACACTTAAACTTTTGACAAAGTTGTCAAAAACAAGCACTGGAAAAAAAAAAAAAGGCTGTCTTTCCAAAAAGAAACAAAAGGTATTTGCAAATCTGGACATATACCTGCAAAGAATCAAATTAAATCTAAATCTCTCACCCTGTATAAAAATCAATTCAAACTGAATCAGAGGCTTTAATTTAAAACTGGAAACGTTGAACCTACTGAAGGGAAGGTTAGGGAAAACACTTCAGTTCATAGATACAGGAAAGAAATTTCAGGGTAGATCCTTAGTAGCCTGGGGAAAGCTGCAAGAAGTGTGACACAGCCCTTCCATGTAACTTTTCTAAAATCTTATGTTCAAATGTTGTAGAGTATTGTTTTGAGCTGTATTTTTAGTCAAAGTGTTTTCTCTGTTTCACTCAGCTGGTCTTATACCCATTTAGTCCCAAACACTTACACAAAGACTTAAATTAATTTCAAGCAGTTTGGTCTATGGGTTAGGCTTATTTCTAACTTTTATGATTTAAGTTAGCATAGATAGGAATAATAATTCCTATCTATGCTTTGTCATGTGGCTTGGTACCTTTTCTCATTGCAGCAATCTCCTCTTGCTTCCTCTCTCAGGCTGATATCTACTACTCTGCTCTTCTGCTTCCCAGAATTCTCTTCATTTGTTTGTACCACCTCTATTTCCTGTCTAGTTTCTGACCAATCAACATTTTATTAAGCCAATATTTACAGTGACAAAAATATTTACAGCATACAAAAGCATTGTCACACAGCATATGTTGCATTTGTTTTTGCCATGGAAAAAAAATTTTTAATGATGCAAACACCTGTTACATTTGTTTGATTAAATAAAATCAATCTGCAGTCAGGAGGCTGACAGGAAGTGTAGGGGAGGAACCAGGTGAAGCAATAACTTTTAAGTGGGGGCTGAGCAGGAGGATGGAAGAATTTGGGGAAGATAAAAAAAAAAGGAGAAATTTAGATACTTGCTATTCAGTCTCTCTTAGGGAGCAGAATTCTACCTCTAGCTTCAGATCTTGAGATTTTTAGAGAGTGATAGATTTAGATAAAGTTTCCTTAGTAGCTTTGAGAGAACTGGTGCCTGACAGAACAGAATCCCTTCAGGCTATAACCCTTGTGATCATTGTCAAGCTTTGTTTAAAAGGCAGCTACAGTAATAAAGAAAAACAGCATGGAGAAGAAACAGAATCCAAACTATAGTTCTTGAAGTTTTAGCTAAAGCAATAAGGGAACGAAAAGAGATTAAGGGGATACAAATTGGAAAAGAAGAAGTGAAACTATATTTGCAGATGATATGATTGTATACATAAGTGACCCACAAAATTCTTCCAAGGAACCGCTACAGCTGATAAACACCTTCAGCAATGTAGCAGGATACAAGATTAACTCAAAGAAATCAGTAGCCCTTCTATACACTAAAGATAGAAGAGCTGAAAAAAGAAATAAGGGAAACATTACTCTTCATAATAGCTGCAAATAGTATTAAATACCTTGGAGTAACTATAACCAAAGAAGTAACAAACTTCAAAGGTTTTTAATAATAATAATACTCACTGGGAATTCAAGGCCTCTCTAAGCCTAAGATTTTGCTGATATGAGTTCCAAGCATCTACATAACTGTGCATCTAGTGGTTACTGAGAATTACTGAGGATCAGCAATTGTTAGTTTTGTACACTCCCTATGCAAAGTAGTCATCTTTTTTCTAATGGATCACTGGGAGAAGATGATAATGTACTTCCAGTATGCAGAAGCAAGTACTGGCCTTGGCTGGGTTATTCCATGTTTTCTGAACACATTGAGTGAACTCAAAAAATTCTGGTTTTAGCCCTCTCTTTATCCTCCACTCTTTCATTTTGAGACTCCACTTTATGACTCTAGAGTTGACAACTTTTAGATGGGGATTTATTTCTGATGCAAATCTTGGGTTCTGTCCACTGTAATCTCTTCAAACAGTTTGACAAAAAAAAAAAAAAAAAAAAAAAAAAAAAAAAAAAAAAAAAAAAAAAAAAAAAAAAAAAAAAAAAAAAAAAAAAAAAAAAAAAAAAAAAAAAAAACCACTCAGTAACAATCCCTGAGCCTTGACTAAAGAAAGAGAAGAAAAAAGAAGAACAAAGTCAAGGGGAAGAAGAGAGAGAAAGAGAGAGAGATACAGAGATTAATACTGCAAGCAAGAGTTCATATGAGGAAGATAGGAGATCAGAGAATGGAAAGGGAGGAAGAAACAGGAGGAAAAGCAAAATGAAGAAGAACAGAAATTTAAATGATTTGAGAGAACATAGTTAAAATTCACAGTTGGGCTCTTATCTATGAATAGCAAATACCTAAGATTTCAGAATACCAAATTTCTTCACATTTTGCAAAAGCAAAATCTCCCTCAATAAAAATTCACCAATGGCTGAATAAATAAAAAGATAAATCTTGTGTTTAAAAGTTTGATTTATGGTTTGAGGACTTAACAACACTTCTATCATACCAGGATTTCATGCTGTCATTGTTTAAAACGCACTTATTAAACATGTCATTTCCAATGGCAAGATAAGTAAATCTGAAATTGATTTTGAATTGAGGAAAATTGGGAAAGAGTTTAGTTGAATCATTATGCTGTCAAAAATTCTCATATTTTCAATAATTCCAAGACTAATTATTTTGTTCCAAGATCACTCCAAATGTGTGTCTTCTTTTCCTGTGACTTTTCTCCCTTGACAACCTCAGTGTTGTTTCTGAAAGATCAATAGGAGGCTGAAAAGAGCACTTCATCCTGATGTGATAGACACAAGGAGAGAATCTACTGAACTCCATGCAGTCTGGGTACTCCTAGGGTTCTCATTACCCATGACCATCCCATCCCGGAGCACAACTGTCTATGAATTGACTCCATATGATAAATCACCAGATGCAAATACCACTGCATTCAAATGCATGTGCATACTATTCTATTTTTCTTAGCAAACATGAGCATCAAAATACATATAAATTTTCTTAATGAAATCTCTTCATAATCTCTCCCTTCCTGTATCCTGTCCTCTTAGACCCCCTAGTTTTTAGAATGATATATTTGTTTGAACGGGATCTTCTAAGTGTTCACATCAACCTAGAAACCATGTACTTAACTGTGTTTGGGAAATAGAACAATAGGCAATATAATCAGTTGACACAAAGGTCCTCAGTGAAGAGGAAGGGTCGTTATTGCAAAGACCATTGCTAGAAAGACAACATAGGCACAGACAGAAAGTCATCCAAAGAGAGAAGATGAATTTATGATCACGTTTTCTTAAGCCATGAGAGAGCAAAGGTCAGCCACACCAGAAGCTAGAAGAGTCTTCCAACACTGCACAGGGTAGATCTTACTGATATCTTGATTTTGACTTTCCGGTTTCAATGACTAGCAGAAATATAGACTTCAGTTTTCAACAATCTGTAGCATTTATGACTGCAGTTCTGGGAAACACATGCATGCCCTGTGTAGAGATACTCCCCTTATGGAAAGGACTGTAAATGTTAGTTTCGCGTATAAAAGCAAATATATACTACCAAGGCCACATGAGAGTTTAAGAGTTCCCAGGCGGGTGCAGAAGCAGAGGAGCAGGACAGAAGTCAGGGGACAGAGAGAGAACCGAACATGTGCACAGTCTCCTTTAAGAGAAGAGGCGTGTACAGATATGCGTCATGTGTCCAGGCAGGTACTTCAGTGTAGCAGTGCTGCAGGGTTTATGCAGCCACGCCCAGGAGCATGCCTCCGTATAAGGTACACCCCACCTGAGCCCAGTCGGCTCAGCTACGTGGAATGCCAGGAATCCTTACAGTAAAAGCATGATGACACCAACTCCTGGGGAAGGTAAGATATCATGAAATAAGTTTAGGAACACAGAGAGAAGTATGTTTGCAGAATGCCTCAATGTGGCTTATGTTTGTCAGTATTTCACTGAGCATATATCTTTCCATTATTTGTTTCTAAATTCAATCATTTATTATGCTTTAAACGTCAAGAGGCAGTGTAGCCCTGTAATGTGTGGCTACTCTATCATAAATCATGTGAAGTGCCAAGCACATGAAAATTTTTCATAAATATTGGTAGAAGAGGAGCAAAGGGGAAGAAGCCCACTCCCTCTTAATGAAGCTGAATCTTCTTTGTAGTTCAAATATATTTCCTTGAACTCTGGTGATGTCAGAAAATCACTTGCAATTCACAACTCTCTTTTTAGACTACTGAAGGGTAACTCGGTCTTTTATTGTAAAATATAATTTACCACTTGTGTTAATGAGGTCATTAAATTTTATGACATCTATTATGTTTTGCATTAGGGAAATGAAATAATAATATACTTTTAGTGTTATTAAGGACTTTGGAGAGAGTTTTTCTACTTTACCTACTTTACATTAGAAAAATGTTGTGACAAAATCCATATGTTTTTTTTCTTCCAGCTTGGTATCTTGCATGCTGTATCACATTGTTCTTTGGGACATCAAACATGACGTTTACAAGGCTTTACACATACAAGATAAACAAACAAACAAAAAATCACATTTATTCATGTAATTTATGTCAACTCCCATTGCAAAATGGTGAATCTTATTAAGATCTGGCCTCCTCAAGTTATCATTCATGGATGAATCTGAGATTCTTTCTTTCAGATGTATTTTATTTTTTCTTTGAGAATTTCCTACATGTATGCAATATTTTATTATCATATCCACCCTTTCATTGTTCCCTACAACTTCCCCAAGCCTTTTTCCAATATTTCTCTCATGTTCTTTTTTTCATTTTATTTTGTATATATGTGGGTATTCTGTCTGCACATATGTCTATGTACCGCATGTTTGCAGTGCCTATGGAGGCCAGAAGAAGGCATCTGATCCTCTGGGACTGAGGTTACAGACTGTTGTGAGCTGCCATGTGGGTACTCTAGAAGAGCAGCTAATGACTTATCCATGGAGACATGTACCTCTCCAGTCCCTCATTTTCTCTAACTTATTTAAGGTCATCTCACTGCATCTAATTAGTGATACTCTGATCTGCTTTCTTATTTAATCTATTGCTGGTCTCACACTGAATAATTTCAAATGCTTTGTGAAATATAGAATAATTTGTTCTACCCAACGTTTATTACTATCAGAAAATATTTTTTTGGTCTTCAGCCAGTCTAAGTACATAGGTCCTTTCTTAATGCAGCCTAAATTCCCATCTTCTGAAATTCTCTAAGCATAGGTCTCTCCTATGTCTTCATTCCCATCAGTGAAAACCATGGTATTGTCCAACTAACTGTCATGTCAAACTGAACCCAACACTTTTTTGTTGTTATTGTTCTAACTTAGGAAAAAATAAATATTAGGAATGATGATAGAAAAAAATTTTATCCATGTTCAAGAGACCAGCCCATAATAACTTAACAAAGAATTTGTTGCATAAACTATTAGACTTCAACATAAAGAGTGCCAAACTTTACTCATTGGAGTGGGGGAAAAAAAAGAACAGAAAATTCGCCCCAAATACAGGATAAATTAAAACTTTTTATGCATTAAAATGTCTCCAGACTTTCTCATGGCTTGTTTTAACCAGCTTTGGTTTTGGTATACTCCAATACCTGGCCCATAAATTCCCTCTGTTTACTGATAAACGGCCATAATTTAAGTAACATTGGGATTCATTTTCCAGGCATTTTATTAGCTTCTCTGAATTGATTAATGTTTCATAAACTCTGCTTGAGGGAGAAAAAAAGATGGCAATTGTGGTTTTGGTATATGCTTTTGAAAATGTGAATTTCAATTTCCTAGCTGACAGCACAGTGCCATCTGTTGGAAAAAACAGACTTCTTTCAGTAGGAGTCAAGACTAAATTACCCCTACCCCAAGCCTCAAGACAGACATCAAATTAGTTTATTAACAGGAATAACAAATGTTGAAAGGAATCTCCAATTCAAGCACAGCATTAAGCTGTGAAAAGAACAGGAAGTCATTGAGTGGTAGGAATAAAATATAAACATGTGTCAGGCAGACTTTGAACTGCTCTGCTCCCTTTCTAACTAACATGAAAAAAAATGCCTAAAGAGACTGCACAGTGGGAAATTGTTTGCTATTTAAATATGAAAACCTGAGTTCAGATCCCCAGAACCTGTGTAAAATTTAATAGCATCCCTGAAATCCCAGCATTTCTTAAATAAATGAGCAGTGTATATAGGGGAGTGCCCAGAAGCTTGCAGTTTGGCTATTTGTCTCAACCAAGGTAACATGCTCATGTATACACTGTACACACACACACACACACACACAGACGGAGGGTGGGGGGAGGCATCACATTTCACAAAAAGAAAATACTTGTACTACACCACTACAATGGAAGGAAGACAGATCAGAGATGGATAATGTTTAATACCATCCTAAGCTACTTGAAATGTTAACTCAAATTTTAGAGCTATAGAATTAACATTGAGAACACTCAATGCATGATTTTCTTTCATCATTATTGCAACCAACATGTTCTTCTTATTTGTATGGATCTTGAATATTTACATTGTGATTAGAGTATGTAAAGAAAGGATCTTCTATAGAGGGTGCTGCCACAGGAAAGATAGCCATCTTGGTATTTTATGCAGACGAAATTGTATATGAGTTGACTTACAAAGAGCAGTGACTCCTTCTATGTATAAATCAAACATTCACACCTTTGCTACCAGTGCCTGTGGTGTTTTAGCACAGAAATGGAGAGCAAGCAGCAAACAGGATCTCTTAAAGGCTGTAATTTTAAAAGGTCCCACAAACTTCCAGCTTGCAGTAGAGTGAAGGGAGAGGTTGTAAGCTTCCTAAGAGGCAGATATGTTGGTGTCATCTGAGGTCAGAGCTGTAGGATGCTGGCATAGAGGTATTCAGCAGTGTTGACAAACACTTTGAATGATCGCCAGCACCTAAATTTCATCAAAGAAAATATTTTTCCAGGAGGAATTGCTGAGAAAAAACTAGATCTTATTAAAGAATCATAAGTTTACATACTATCAAAGTATTTATAGACTAGGCATTATTTCAAAATTACTTTTATTAATTGTCAATGCAGGAATACATATTATGTTATATTATATTATATTATACTATACTATTATATTAAATTATATTATATTATATATTACATGTTCAGAACATATATTTTAAACATGAACATAATGTTTCTAACTATATCCACATACACTCCCTCCAAATCCCCTCAGACCTAACTCAATGTATCCCCTCATCCCAACATCATATGGTCTCTTGTTTCTGTGTGTATGCTTGTATATGTGTATATGTGTGTGCATAGATATACATATACATATGTATATATGTATGCATATGTATAAAATATCCCTCTGAATAGGTGCTGCCCCTATGCTATGTGTATAGAATCATCTGTTGTGGAATGGGCATTCTACTAATAGCCATCGTTTCCAATGAGAAGTCCTTCTTCTTTCCCAGTACTCATCAGCTGTCAACTGCCCATACTCCTCAGTTAGGTTTGATGTCTTGGGAGTTAGGTATGAGGTCTTGGGAGCTCCTTCCCACTCCACAATGAAGTTTTCTTGGATTGACCTTTTGCAGGTAACTATGAATTCTATGAGTTAATGTGAGGCATAGTTATGTCTTGTCCAAAAGACATTTCATAACACTGTTCCCTACTCTTAGGCTATTGCATTATTTCTACACTCTTCTTTGACATTCCCTGAGCCTTGTGGTTGGGAGTGATATAGTAATATATTATACAGTGATATACTGTCTATTGCTGAGCACTCATTCTCTTTGTCCCAACACTTTTGTCAGTTATAAATCTCTGCACTGACCACTAAGCACTGCAATAAGAAATTGCTCTAACCAAATTGAGGGTAGCACATATTTATGAATATAAATATAATTATCCAGAAGACAGCTTGAAGGCACGACCATATAGGAAACAAACATCAATAGATTCTCCCCTTGGGCCAATATGTTTCTAACCTTCAGTTGTGACCACATTTTCAGAGCCAGATATGAATTTCTATCTATATATGTTAAAATCCCAACTCTTCATTTAGAGTCATTATAATCAATATATTTGTATGATAAGTTAGAGCAATGATAAACGTTGGCCTTAAAAGAATAAGTTGAGTACTACCAATAATTTGCATGGTATAGAACTGAAATACTACATGTTTTCCTTTAGAAAAGGAATGGATAAACATAGGACTTTGGAAATTGTTGCCTCAACTAGGTCGTATATGAGACAGGAGAGTAGATAGAGTCACATTTCTATATTGTATGAAAGGTAGATGCTATGCATGTAGCATTTACCAATAAGTTTGTGAAAGTGAATATGTGACATGAAAAGGCAGCCTATTTCCAAACACGTTGCTTCTTCATTCTTACCCATATAAATTCATCCAAGGTTAGTGTCAAGGTCTCCAACCATTAAAGCTTCCCATCTATTCTATTCTTCTTACTTGGAAAGACAAATAGTATGTTTTATCTCATACACAGAACCTAGTGATATGTAATGTATAACATATTAATGCAAACTGAAGGGTGTTTTATATTGTGAAATCTACTTGACACACACTTTAGTCCTGTTCAACTCTGTAACAGGTATAGCTGTCATGTCTTATCTACAAATTATTTTTTAAATGTTTTTAATAATGATGGTTCTATTTTTATCTTCCTAGACTTACCTTTAAGGTATGGTGGAGAATGAAAAACTCTAGAAAAGTAATCTTATGGCATGAGAGCCTGAGTTCCATTCCCAGATCCCCTGTAAAAGTGCTCATCATATGAACAAACAGTGCTTGTCACCCTAGAGCTAAGCAGATAGAGACTGGAGAACACTTGAGTCTCACTGAATATCTAGTTGAACCTAATGGGTTAGCTTCAAGTCTGTGGAAGCCCTTATTTCATTTGAAGTCCATGATACTTTCTGATGAAGATATTCGAGGCTGCCCTATGATTTACACATGCATGAGTATAAACAGGTATGTGCATGACACACACACACACATAAAAGAGAAAAGTCATTACAGTAAGTTCTTATTTATCACCATCACCATTAATGTTCAAAAGGGACTCTCAGTCTCCAGTGTTTTTCACCTTACATGTTGTGAACTGAGTAATTCTGACACTGTATTTGATTAACATTTTGTTGTGATAAAAATGAATTAAAAGTCTAATACCTTAACCCAAATGAAAGGCTTGGATCCATATTGGCAAGCTACAAAAGACCCTTCTCTTCCAGTATTTTAGTTTCTACCTTTGCATTCACTGTTTGCAAAATGGTTACATAGCAGTAATGATATTGAAAGCAAAGTGAATAGTTACTATTTGTGTTATATTTTCTATTTGGAAATCCATGCATGTTCATCACTTGAAAAATTAATAGCTTAGAGATAAAATTAATAAATCCATAATTCTACTTTATGAGTCAGTAATCACTTTTTGTGATTTTAATCTTGTAAACATCCTTGAGAAAACCTTTCCACCCATCTTTCCTCCACCTAGCACAGAAACGTAAACCACTTAGAGATTCTTTAGTCCTATTTACAAACAGAGAAGTGAATGTGGTTTAATAGTCATATGTAGTAACAGAAGAGCAAATGTGGACAGGTCTGCATCTGAACTTTCTGGGGCACAGGAGTTAGCATTCATCTATAGCCTTCTGAACATGAATAAAGTTTTAAGAATGTTGATGAAAATATATCTTTTTTAATGAAATGAAAGACTTGGTTTTATTATTTTCTTCTTGTAAAATTAAAGGAAGATTGAACTCTTTACCTTGGTGTTAGAATCAAGCTGTGAATCCATGACTGTCCATCTCTGAAAACTTGGCTTCTTTCACAGAGTCAGCTGATGACTGATAGCAGAGGTGGCAGCAATTTTAAAAGGGAAAGAAAGAGAAAAATAAACCAGCATTCCTGATCATTGCTCTTTGAAGTACATGGCAATCTTCAAAACCAAATAAAATTATTTGAGTTCATAAGAAATACATTATGTTGAGTCATAGTGGCCTCTTCTGGTGAAGATGAGAATATCAGAAATAGTTATTTAAATTATGAATGTTTAATTTGGTATCCCAACCATGTGTGTTAATATTCTCCTTATTTAGAAATGCCGTATTCTTGTGAACACAAATTTAAAAAGGATAATACTCAAAGACATGAATGGTAGATCTTCAGGATTACTTTCTTATGGGCCACCGAAGTATCAGCATGAGCCCAGTGTCATCTCAAGAAAACCAAAGGGTAAGTCCTCCTACTGATGTCATGGTAGACACATTTCCTGCCCTGTACAGAGCTCAGTCTTCCAAAAAGAAGAAGGAGGAGCAGGAGGAGGAAGGAAGGAAGAGAGAGAGAGAGAGAGAGAGAGAGAGAGAGAGAGAGAGAGAGATAATAATTATGCTCATGGGTACAGCTCAGAATTTACACATGAGGGCAATGAAAATCAAACTTCTTTGTTTTCCATATTTTAACTAAATACCTCTTAATTGGGAACCCAGCTGTTAGAGTAACCTCCTGCAAGGCTGATTGGCATGTCTGCTGAAGAACAGTATTACCAAGGCAGTCGCAAATGGTATCTATAATTACATGTATAGACCCATCTTAACCTATGTCCATTATCCCTGTTTGTATCAGACAAAATAATGGAATAAAAGCTGATGTTTATTCAGCTTATGCTCTGCAAGCATGCAGGGTCAGCAAAAACCAAACAAAAACAGGCAAATTTCTAATTCCTTCTCATGGCAACCATGCATAACTATAGTTCAAATAAGGACTATACACAATGTGGTAATTTCAGAAAATAAATGTTTAACCTTCAAAAATACTGTCTAATTTGCACAGAAAATCACAAGAGTAGATAGTCTATGGAATAGGAAAAGCATCTTTGCCAACTGTATTTAAAATGAAGAATTAATGTACAGGTTCTGTAATGGACTACAGAGTTAAACACAACCTCTCAAAAGCTTGAGTCCCACAAGGAAAAAAAATATGGTATGACCTGGGATGCCTGTCTCTTAATATCTGATCAATCCCAGAATAGAGCAAAAACATCTAAAAGAACTCTACATTGGCCTCCCTAATCATACAGAAAACATGAAACTATTGGTAACTCTATGTTCACTTACTATGTAGGTAGTAACAGGATGTATCAACAGATTATAATATTAAATGTAGAACCAGTATGGTTTCCTCAGAATGTGATGATAGATCATGTTTTATCCTTGGAGTGATGGACAGTAATGCTCTGCAGAGGCCAGGTGAGTATTGGTTAAAAAGTCAGTAAGGAGCCTTTCATCTCTGGTTCACTGGCAGCCTTGACTCACAGTAAGCATAGATATATAAAGCACCTCAAACAAAAAAACTCTTGAAGCATGCTTAGATAACATTTTACACATGCTACTTCTTTTTAAACATAATTTATTTTATTTAATATAACTTAATAAAATTTGCAGTTTTCATTGTGTGTCTGTGCGTATGCCTGTGTTTGTTCATGTATGTGTGGGCATGTGTGCATTTGTTTGCGAGTGTGGAAGGCCGATGTTGATATTGGTTGTCTTACTCGATCACTATCTGCCTCATTTTGGGGTACAAGGGCTCTCACTGAAGCTGGATCTCACTTATCTGGCCATACTGTGAGCTCCACTGAATCCTATACTGTGAGCTCCACTGAATCTCAACTTCACCTCTCAGCTGTGAAGTTGCACAAGCATGCTGCCAAGCACTACTTTATGTGGGCACTGGGGATCCACACTAGGCTTCTCATGTTTGCATGATAGGCACATTTCCATCTAAGCCATCTCCCTACCCTGCCAGATGTGATTTCTTAAATGGAACCTTGAGAATATCAGTTTCATTATTTTATTGTTTCCTCATTCATTAAACATTTTCAATCTCTCATTTCAGGCTCCCTAAAGATATAGCTCACTTGGCCAGGCTCTGAAGGCAAAGGCTGTGCCTGTGGCCCCTGAATGCTACTATGGTCAGCACAGGGACTAATACAGAAAATTTCTTTAATCTAACTTTCTCTGATGCTGAAATAATTCACTTTTCAAAAACTCATTCAAGAATGGCCCAACTATATATTCCATTTACACTGGGCACAACTGGCATTGTCCTGACCTAAAAAATCCAAGCAAGTCAGGCATCTGTAAAGCTAGGAACCCCATGAGCCTGGCTCCTCTGCAATTGACTCTCAATTACTGTACTCTGATGAAGCAAAGATGCTTCTCTCTGCTGCTGTGGTTTTGTAATTACCCCCTTTCTCCTGCATTTCCTTTTACCCAGCTGCAGGAGGCTCTGCCATCTATCATTGTACAATTTTCTTAAAGTAACTTTGTCAGGGAAAGTTTCTACTTCTGCACAGCATAAAGATTAACTCATCCCTTATTTGCTTTGATTTAAATATTTCCTACCATCTGCTCCTTTCTGGACTGTCCATTCTGTCATATCTTTTCATCTGATAGCTCACAAGAAGCCTTGACGAGTAAGTCTCTCTTGACATCCGTATTGGACTCCTAGCCCCTCAGTATTTGAATTGGAAATGACAGTGGCTTTTTACAAAAGTTCACATTAAGTTGAATTGCAGTTTTTTATGAACCTGTCATTGTCTCACTGAATTATACATTGCTGAGCAAAGGGCTCTACCTCACCCAGGCTGCTTTTTTTTTTTTTTCTTTTTCTTTTTGTTTTTCTTTTCTTTTCTTTTTTTTTTTTTTTTTTTTTTTTTTTTTTTTTTTTTTTTTTTTTTTTTTTTTTTTTTTTTTTTTTTTTTTTTTTTTTTTTTTTTTTTTTTTTTTTTTTTTTTTTTTTTTTTTTTTTTTTTTCAGGCTGCTTTCATATGAACTGTTTGCACTGAGCAGCCCCTGAAACTATTACAAAATATTCAGACTTGAGTGGTGATGTGAAGATTGAAGCCAACTTGGCATCATTTCTCACCCAGACAGCTCCTTGCTGTAAGATGGGGATCAGAGAATCCTCTTGCCATTCATAGATCTGCTTGATGAAAACCAGAACCAACAGCTACAGCTCATGCAAACTTTCCAGAGAAGTGAGGAATGTCAAAGGGAGGAACCTCACCGGGACATTGTATCTGTTGGTCATTGCCTGGTCCTCTGGTAACCCAGCTGGACTTTGTAATGCCTCCTCATACCTCAAATCCCATCCGTACACTGTCCATCATGGACAGAATAGACATCTATAGTCCACAGAGCTCAACCAATAAATCTAAGCTGTTTGGTATAAATATTGAACTTCAAGTTTATCTGACCAAATCCAAACCATTAATCATTGTCTCACCATGCAAAAAATGTTTGTAGTTTAATTTGGCATATCTTGATAATAACTTGGATATCTATGTAAAGCTACTTAATTAATATTCTTAGAACAATACTTTCTTCTTTTGATGATTCTCTTTTACTGTAAATGTACCTCCTACACAATTTCCACAAAACAGCTTGTAATTTTACTTTACAGTAGTTATAGTTATAGATCCTATACAGGATCTTGGTCTTTTTGATTTAGTGTGAATTTCCTTCTGCTTGATCATATGATAACTTCAGGTCATCTTATCATTGCATGCTGATGTATTTATAGGTCAAACCTTATGTATCAAGTCAAACCTCATGCTTCCGATCCTGTATGTATCTACAGGTCAAAGCTTTCCAGATCCTTCTAAGTATACCCGCATTCTCCCACTCCCCTACAGGGTGTCACCTCTGAACTTGGAGATAATGTAAAGTCATTCTCTGCCCTTGTAGTCAGAAGTTTCTGTCCCAGCCAGAAACTCTCAAATATGCAGCACCTTCCCAAGTAATTGACTTGGAAGCTTAATACTATAGTAACTGCTGGGCTAGTAATTCAGGCTTATTATTATCTAGCTCTTACACCTATATTAATCCGTAACTCCTATCTATGTTTATCCACCTGCTTCAGTACCTTTGCTCAGTGTAGCATTCTCATTTTTTTTTCTTAGTCTAGCTGACTTCTGCTGCTCTGGCTTTCCTCTTCCCAAAATTCTCCTGGTCTGATTCTTCTGCCTCTACTTCCTGCCTACCTATTGATCAATCAGCATTCTCATAAGCCAATATGAGCAACAAGTTTTTACAGTGTACAAGAGCAATATCTCACAGCTTGCCCCAAACCAGTAGGTTTGTTCAACTTCATTCCCTGGATTTCTGTACCATGCTCTGTCTTGGACTTTTTGCTCATGAAGCTCACCTTAGATTACCCAAGGGACTCCAGTCTCTTCTGCCTTTACAAGGACCATTCTGGGAGATCACAAATAATTCTTACATGTTGTATCTCCTTACTCTCTTTCTACAACACAAAACAATTAAAAACTCATACTGTTGTAGCGAACATTATCTACTATTATTGGTCCACTTAATTTAAATTGTAAGAAAAAAAATTTATACATTATGATAAATGTTCAGAATGAATCTTAAATTCTTTGGGGACAATTATTATCTTTTCTTCTAAAGTATTTAATCCTGTTGACATGACCTCTAAGATTTGCTTCTGTATTGCTATGTGACATTTAAATCAGATAGGCCTGATACTATAAAATTGTCTGTGGAAATCTTGCTGTATAGAGAGAAATAAAGTTCTGCTAAAAAAGTAAATTAGTATTCTTGACTATGATTCTTTAAAAATGTACTCAAAATCTTCTCTCAGATCATCACGCTGGGGAAAATAGGACATGGGTTATCAGTTCTGCTGCAATGGCATCCAGTGAGGTCAGCAATGAGAGGGCAGCAGGGATCCTGCGATGTCTCTTATCACAGTCACAGCCATGGTTGGAAAAACCCTGCTTCCAGACAGCTAGACTCAAAGTAAAAGCAGAAGGAAAGTCATGAAGGCTATTTAGATTCTCCTTCCTTTCATCCTCCTCCTCTGTCAAATAGTCTCATGGTAAGAGTTTGCAGACAGAAGAAAGAGCAGCCAATCTCAGTAAGCAATCCTTCATGTCATGAGTAGAAAGACCCCTAGGACAGGAAAGTGAGCGCAGATTCGGGATGGGAAACCCAGACTAGCATGGGGGAAGAAAGATGTGGGGAAAAAATCACTGCCTTGCAGATCCAGCAGCTAGCCTGGAAAAGTCCAAGCAAAACAGGGGAAATGATAAACAGCCTTATGTGAGAAAATCAGGAAGAGAGCTGATCCATAATTATTAATCATCAAAACAATTTAAAGCCTGCTTTGAGAACTAGCAAAACTGAAAGTGAGTAAGGAAGTCTTTGTCTAAAACTACCAATCTATATTATAATGAGCTTAAAAAATTTCTCATTCAGCAATTAAGCCTCATGTAGAAAAGTCAATACACAGATTCACTAACAGATTTGTAGAGAGGATGAGTGGTATTCCTTTGAGTAATAGACTGTGGACGTTACAAACACCTGTTAGCATGTTCTTACACAAGCTAATGTGACTTTGATCCTAAAATGTAAAAACTAAGATACTTAGTTTTTCTGTCCTGTGTGTTGGTGTATATTAAAAGGTTTGGGTGTTGTGGGAATTTGTTGCATTCAGCCAATAGCTTTGGAGTAACAAGCCCTAGGGTATGGTCTTGGCTGAATATGTGAGTGGAAAAGAGTTCAAGAGCAGGGTTTGTGGGCTTTCTTGCATGATCTGAGCCAGATAAAGAGGCGGAGAGTAGCTTGTAGTTGGTCCCAATCGTCCTTGGGCAGAATGGCAGCTGGATCAGCAGTGGCTTCTACGTGAGTGTGATTCTTGTTTGATCACTTCATAAATAAGTCTCCTTCCCAGACATATGTATGTGTCTCACAATATGTGAGAGGGGTACTCTTTACACTAATAGTACAGGAGGAACACCAGCAAAATAATGGCTACTCTTTGTAACGTTTACTAGATGGTCAGATTAAACTACACCATAGTAATATGGTTGTTCAACTGGGGCAGACTGATCAACTGCAATCATCCCTCTGCTCAATGTCCCTAGCAATGCAGTGGGACTCTGTCACAACACAGGCTCCAGCAGGGTGAGCCAATGGAGGCTGTAAGGCCTGTAAATTGTAGGCCTAGAAGCCAGACCACATCTCTTCTGATTTATTCTTAGTAAGCACAGAATCACAGCAGATCCCTTGGGAGAGCTAGGTTCTGCTCTTCATGGGAAAGAAAGGAAAATTACTTTGCAAAACAACATATAAACAGTATAGAAATCTTAAGTCACCTTTGAAACGTCTTCCACACTAGCCCCCTTTTTCAGGCAAGATGTCTGACTTAATCTGTTTCTTGCTCCCATAACAAATAGTTGCATTTGATTTGTTCATAGAGAAGGGGTAGAAGATTATGCAGTCTCCTCGTTAGAGAGACAGAGTAACCCATGAGCATGCAGCCAAGGTCTGGTAAAGTAGTCTGACTACATGCTAAAAAACAAAAAACAAAACAAACAAACAAAAAACAAAAAAACAAAAAACAAACAAAATAACAAGGCCACAAGTGGGTAAAACAAAGGAAATGTTCCAGCTCAGGCTCCAACATTACTCCTTCAAAATCCACTAATGCCATCTTCCTGGGGGCTCCAATTGCATGACCTCATCTTCTCTTCAATGACTCCTCAGGGTAACATTAACAGATGAATCCAGGGATCTGTCTCCCAAATCATGAACTTCCATGGTAGGGGGAAACAGCCAACCCACAGCCCACACCATTAGTGATCTCCATCAGAGAACTCTCATTTTCAAGGTCAGTCCTCTGTTGAGAAAGTGGAGAGTTCTGAACACAAGGCAGACATTGGGAGAATGAATTGATTCACAGGGATTTCTCTTAGCTTACTCAAATTCTTCTATATACTTTTATAAGGAGAAAAAGTATTTTCTATCTTTGCTACTGGCAAGACACTTTCATAGATAGTTACCAAGTAATGATTTTTCAGGGTGAAACCTCCTTTTAGGGTGAAAAAAAGGTACTTTAACAGTGATGCTTGTCTTTTTTAATAAGTTATTTTGAGATTATAGTATGATTGTATTATTTTCCTTTTCCTTTTTCTCTCCAAGTCCTTCTATATACAACACATTGCTCCCTTTCAAAATCATAACCTATTATTTCTTTAATTGTTGTAACACACATTTAGGTACATATGGTATGTATATATGCATGCATGTATGCATAGATATACACATATATACATTCATGCATTTAGGTATTTATTTAGGTATGTATAGATATATAACATATATGCCTAAATACATAAATACAACCTCCTCTTTACAATATTGATTTTATGATTATGTTTTTAAACTCACGGTTTATTTTTGTACAACCAGTTGATGTGCTCTTTTTATATATTTGTTTAATAAATATTTTTTCAGTTAGATGGGAAAACCATGGGAGAAAAATGGATCTCATAAAAAGAAAATACAAATTATTGTTTACATACACTGGATCAGATATGACACTGTAACATATAGTTGAACAACTTGATATGATGTAGTCTAGTATTTCCTGTTTTAAATCTATCACTTATCGTTTCCTGCTATAATCTATCACTTCAATCTGCTGTGTCTGAAGAGGAAGTTCTGACTGACTGTGCTAGTAGTTTTATGTTAACTTGTCACAAGCTCTGAGAAGAGGGAACCTCAAAGGAGAAAAAAAAAATCCTTCATAAAACTGGGTTATAGGCAAGCCTGTAGAGCATTTTCTTAATTAGTGGTTGATGGAAGAGGGCCCACCTATTGTAGGAGAGCCTTGGGCTACCCTTGCGATGGGTCTGTGGTTCTGTAAGAAAGCTGGCTGAGCAAGCTAGGAGGAGCAAGCCAGTAAACTGAACTTCCGCATGGCGTCTGTATGGGCACGTATGGTGTCTGTATGGGCACGTATGGTCTCCAAGTACTGGCCCTGTTTGAGGACCTGTCCTGATGTCCATCAGCGATAAACAGTAAGTGCAGGCCAAATGAACCCTCTCTCTGCTAAGTTGCTTTGGTTGGTCACGGTGCTTTTTCACAGAGATGCCAATCTGAAGATGGCAATTGGCGTCAGGATCAGGAGCTATGGCTGTGACAGACTGGATTGTGTGCTCTGGGGAGAATTGTGGAAGGACTTTAGAACTTTAACCTATAAAGGCCACAGAGTGTTTAATGCTTGGTGAGGGGGAGGTCTTCTGTAAGATCCTGGAAAATAAGAATGATGAGAGCAGTGCAGATGATGGAGACCTGGCTTGTGAAATTACAGAGTGAAGTTTGAGAGTGTGTCTCGTAATGACTCTACCAGGGCCATTTGATGTTCTCAGTTACAATCCCTAGTTCTTAAGAATATGGCCCACAGAACCAATTGAGCAGGGCCCATGGGGGCCCACAGAGAATGAAAAGGCAATCACAGAGCCTCTGTGGGCATGAGCTAGTTCCTCTGGACATACCTCACTGTTGTGTAGCTTGGTGCTCTTGTGGGACTCCTAAGTGGAAAGGGGTGTCTTTGACTCTTATGTCTGTTCCTGTGACTCTTTTCTTTCTACTGGGGTGCCTCCTCCAGCCTTAACATGAGGATTTGTGCCTAGTCTTCTTGTAACTTGTTATACCATATTGGGTTGATATCCCTGGGACACCTGCTCTTAAGGGAAACAATAAAGGAGTAGATCTGGGGGAGTGGGACGCTGGGGGTTTAGGAAGAGTGGAGGGAGGGGAAGCTGTAGTTGAGATGTAATGTATGGGAGAAGAATAAAGAAAGAATGAAAAAAGAAACTGTGGCTTTGATTATCTGGGGTGAGAAATCAGCTGTGATTAAGAAGATACCAGGATCACTAAAGTGAACCCTTTGTTTTACTGAGACAATTGGTGTTGGTTTGCTGGAGCTGAGCGATTAGCAATATTAAAAAAGATACCAGCATCATTGAGATGAAACCCTCTAGAAAGTATTCCTGAGAGCTGGCACACAGAAGTTCTATTTCAGAAGCTGCCAAGGTTGTACTTTGGGCTGGCTGTTGAACTTGGTAGTTTAAGAGTCACCTGGGTAGTGATGGCTTTGAAGCTCTGAAGAGATCATGGAGAATAGCTGAGGCTTGGAGTCCCTGAAAACAGTCCAAGTGAGGTAATGGTAAAAGTACAGTCCAGTTGTGGCAAGAGACCCTTGTATTTTAGAGGTGCCAGTACCATGGGATTACCTCCAAGAACAGAGAGAGGTGATGAATGGAATTTAGAAGACAAGCTGTGTGTTGCAAAAGATGGAGCCAGAGAAGTGGCCCAACTCCTTTGGAAGAGCCCAGACGATTGTGAGTAGATTTCAGACGTTGGACATAGAATTATTTACACTGCTAGAGTTTGGTTTTGCTTTGATTTGATGGTGACATGCCCTGGCACTTCTCTCTTGAAGAAAAAACAAATGTTAATTTATTCTGATTTTACTGTAGCCCACAGATGAAAGACTTTAAACTTTTAAAGATAGATTTTTCATGATACTGAGGATAAAATAAAGGTCGTGGCTTAACAATGATGTGTTTCGGCATCAGCTCTGCAAGCTGTGCTGGCTGGTTTTATGTCAATTTGACACAAGCTAGGGTCATCTGAGAGGAGAGGCCTCAGCTGAGGAAATGCCTGCATAAGACCCAACTGTAAGTGGTTTTCTTAATTAGTGATTAGTGGGAGAAGGCCCACTCCTGGATTAATAGTTCTGGGTTCTGCAGTAAATCAGGCTGAGAAATCCAGGAAGATCCAGCCAAAGACTAGATCTCTTCCATGGCCTCTGCAACAATTTCTGCCTACACATTTTCCTGTTTGAGTTCTTATCCTGATTTCCTTCCATAATGAACAACCCTTGTCTCCCTGAGCTGCTTTTTGTCATAGTCTTTCATTCCAGCAACAATAACCCTAAGACACTGAATAGCTGATTTACCACTTAATTATTGTTCATAGTTATTTTTGTATGTCCACCTGGCTCTGTCAATAATGAGTCTTAATTCTCAGGGAAGATATGTCCTAATTATGTTAAAACACTCCTTTGACTCTTCTCTTTTATGTGAGCCAATTTGTAAATTTATTAATGATATGACTAGTACAATTAATCTGAAAATGAACTCTGCATTCATTTTTAAATGAGATCCTGGTATAAGACTGGCTTCACCCTTTCTTTTAAAAACAAACTCTGGCTTAAATTTCTTACTGAGAAATTTCATTAATATAGTCATAAAAATCAAAACTTAACTCAGTATTATAGTACATGGAAACCTAGAGAAATTTTAATTATCTCTTCAAAAAATCATCACTTGACTTGCAGTCATTATATATCAGCTATGCAGAAACTGAAACTCTATGTGGTTAAAGTTTAGCTAAATAGAATTTATCAGACATATGAAGAAAATAGAGTTGTCTAAGAATTGTTATCTCCCATTTTGCTTTAACAAATTTTATCTAAAAATCAAAAAACATAGTTTTAAATATATTTTTATCTATTCTTTAAGAATTTCATATTGCATATCTATCTTCTATATAGAAATGAGTTTTGATCAGATTCATCCCTTAGTTTCTCCTTTTTATTTCCACTGAGTTCTTCCCCCCATGTATCCATCTAATCCCTGTTGATTCACGATTAATTTTAACAGCCGAGTCTAACTGAAGCCATGTCTATGTGTATGGGTATCATGAAGAATTTCAACAAAAAGTTGAAAAGGTTATGAGTGAACAATGTCACATGACTTATTAACAAGATAAAGCTAATACTTAATTGAGCCTGAGTAAAGGAAAGCCAACGAAAAGAAAACAGATGGACAATGCAGAATTGCTCAGAATCTCATTTCTAAAATAAGAAACTTTCAAAAGTGCATTTTTAGGCTGGGGCCAATATCATTAATGTTGGTTCAAAACTGATTAAAGAATGTTTGGTTTCTGAATGCTCTAGAATGTAAATCTTATTATAGTATGTATCATAATTGTTGCTTTACAGTTTACATAGGTTATATTTGATACATAATAACAATTAAACCACTGGGGTCATTTCCATAAGATTTTAAAAATGCAAACACCTCACCTATAACTCAACAATATAAAAAATAATTAAAAATATTCTCACAAGTATAAAATGAAAATTTAGATACCAATGTAAATAAACAAAAATTATTCAAAAAAGGAAAATAAAAATGAAAAGAAATATACTTGATATTAAAGAATTACGTAGTTTTAATGTATCAACTGAACTAAAAAAGTAAGCATACTACAAATTCTTTTTTTAATTTTTTCACATATATATTTATTATTTGCTGTTTTTACATCATGCACTCCATCAAACTCAGATATCAGACCTCTCAGTATCATGCCCACTCTTATGATCTCCCCATTTACAAAACTGCCCATTCATGCTGCTCATTTGCTTACTGGCACATAATTAAACTCCCTGTGGCCAGACCCTTAAAGAAAGCAAGTCTTTCCTTACACACCCCTCTGCCAGAAGCCATCAATGCAGAAGTGAGGCATTGTGTCATCTAGCTATATTCTGGTCTTGAGTTCTTATGTGCAATGACATCTCTTTCTTTTTATATAAATACTTTTTAAAGTCCACTAATGAGTGAGTACATCCCCTGCTTCTCTTTCTGGGATTGTGATACATCGCTCAGGAGGATATTCTCCATATCCATCCTTTAGTCTGCAAATTTTAGAGTATCATTTTTTCTTACTACTGAGTAGTACTCCATTGTGTAGATGTACCACAGCTTGTTAATCCATTCCTCAGCTGAGGAGCATCTAGGTTGTGTTTCCAGGTTCTTGCTATTATGAATAATGCTGCTATGAACATAGTTGAGCTAATGCTTTTGGGGTGTGAATGTGTGTCTTTAGGGAATATGCTTAAGAGTTGTATTTCTGGATCCTTGAGGAGATTGATTCCCAGTTTTCTGAGAAACCATCATACTGTATTCCAAAGTAGTTGAACAAGTTTACACTCCCACCAACAATGGAGGAGTGTTCCCCTTGCTACACATGCTCTTCAGCATAGGCTGTCCTCTGTGTTTTTAATCTTGGCCATTCTGACAGGTGACAAGCTGTGATTTTTTTTTTTACAATTTACAAATTTTGCTATCATTTTCTGATAATAAAAACATATATCATTTTTTGACAATAAAAACATATTCTCCAGAGTTATAAAAAACAAGCTACATTCCAGATCCTATAGCCAGTTTATTAGCTCAGGATCATTAAATTATTCTCTATGATTGTAGCTGTGGCCTGTTTTTGTCATACACCCAGACCCTCTCATTTGTTGTCTATAGGTGCTGTGTATTACAATTAGATACTGTTTAACCTTTGGCTCTTTTATAAAAGAGAATGTACTAACCTGTAGTTTATTTAAACACTAAATATCTTCCTATTTTTAGTTTCTAGAATTCTCTGATTCTCTTAAGTTGTCCCATAAAGTTGGGAGCTATGAGAAATTTATAGCTGGGTTAAGCATAGGTGTTAGACATACCCTTGAATGTTAAGCCTTGAGTTACTGTAAAACTGGAGAGAGACTAGAGGTGAGGATAAGTTTTTACTGAAAGTTCCATGTAAAGGTTAAGTTTTTTAACTAATTAACACAACTACTTTATAAATAAGATAAGTTATTTTATCAAAAAAAATTTGCTTCCTATCAACATTATCTATTGATTGAAAGAGCGTGACTGCCATCATTACAATATGCCCCTAGGGATTAGTAGAGACATCAAAGGGCAGGTATCAAACCAAAAGAATAGATATGGATATTGAAAGGTACAAAGAGATACATCTTCAAAAGAAATGCAGCATAAAGCTGTTAGACACTGATCCATGTCCTTTATATTTTCCTTGTAATCAGTAATGATTACTAGCAATAACTTAACAGTTAATGACAAGGGCATCTGTGTCCTGTCTCCCTGATGCACTATAATCATATCACTGAAAGGAAACTCAGCAGCTAAAAGCTATCTCTTCTCTTTGCAATGACTGTATAATATAACTTACCTTATCAATGTGTCATGGCTGAGGAGAAGTGCTCTGTCATGTGGCCTGAATGCTGAGTATTGCCAGTGTTAACAGCTACGGAACTTTTGTACACATCATTATCTCAAATTCCGAAGGCTCCATTAGAGCCTTCCCTAGCCTGTGGTTCCTAGATAGCAAGAAGAAAGACTTCCAGAAAGTACTTATCATCTAAAACCATGAATCACAGGAAGTATTAATTTTGTTGACAGCAGCCATGCAGTTTAAGCTTTTGTATACATAACTCAGGTCCTAACTCATTAGCTGTCAAAGTCACACAAACTCCAGATACATCAAAAAAATACTACATAGTGTACTCGCCACAGAATAGGAGCCCTCTTGTGATTGCAAGTCCATATGGAGGCATTATCTGTTGAACTATGCCATTTCAAACATTGATCCAATGAAACCAGAAAAAAAAAGTTAAATGTCATTAGCCATCAGAGAAGAATCAAAACTATATTGAGATTCTCTCAAAACAGTAGTTATTAATAGAGAAATATAAAAGGAAATACTTGAAAGAATGATAACCAGTAATTTGAAAATGTAATACAAAACACATTGGTAAAAAGTAAGTAGGTATCTGTTACCTGAACATATAATGGTTTGACATGTTTTCAGTTTTACAGTATTGCAGATGTGATATTCTATACAAATCTTAGAATTTCAATATTTGATTATATCTCAAGCTAGTAGTCCACAGTACAATATCCTCTAATGGTATAAGCTGCAGCAGTAAGTGCAATCAAATGAACAGTTCTGAGAGTGAGCCTTCAGGACTCACAGTGTGCTGCTTGCATGGTGTTTTATGGATATCAAGTTTTATCCCACCATGTCCACATAGTGGCCATCTGTGTTTGCTGTTCTCAAACAATTCTATTTGCCACTTAAAGTATTCAGTAAGTTACATGAAGCTCAGTACTCTGGTATAAAATAAATATGATATGTTTTACATGATTTTACTTACCTCTAAGTTAATATAAGTGTTCTGAGCATACTAAAAATATAATAGGGTAAAATATGATACTTAACAAGTTAAGTGTATTACATGTTCTTTTTTATGTTTAAAAGAATGGAACAACAAATACTGGTGAGGGTCTGAGAAAATGGGAGCCTACGGGGTGGAGGGGGGGGAAGATTTACACTAATCTAGCCAGCCATTATGAAAGTCAGTATTGAGTCCTCTGTGAAAACAGACCTACTGCATGACCCAGCTATACTGTTCACAAAGAGTACCTGCTAGCAAACTTAGTATATCAATTACCTCAATACATATAAAGTCTAAATGTGCATCATGCTATACATGTGCTTAAACCTGTGATTTTTGAAATTTAGTAGAATCATGTAGGCTTTAAAGAAAACAGTATTCATATATTTTTCTAACATGTTTAAAATTCCCTTGGACCCTTTTCTAGAAAATTTTAGCTGCCTGTCTCTAAAGAGAGGAAGCCACTTTGGGTGTTTGGTCTTAAAAATATATGGGATTTTCTATTACATCTGTGGATATGGCTGGTTTCTTGGAATGTATACCAATTATGAGAGCCATCCATGTAGCTGAGCATATTGCTCCCTCTGTGTTACTATTCAGTTTATGAATATACCAAAATTTGTCTGTCTATTATACTGTTGATGGATTTGGGGTGGATTCCAGTTTGGAGCAGCAATAAAATTTTTTTATAATCTTCCTGAATAAATGATTTTGCATGCCTACTTTTATTTCTTTTGAGAAAAATGACAAAAGTGAATGACTATATGGCTGAACTGGAAATGCCAAATCTTCCTCATGTGCCAGACTATGTCACAGTTCCAGAAGAACTGCAGAAACATTGCATTGCTTCATGTTTTATTATATTGTGTAATGTTTGTGCTGCCATCAAACCAAAGTTGTGGGATGAAACCACCCCTTCTATGTACAATTTAGTTCAGTTGTCAAGACTGATGACATCATCTCACAGAAAAAGAGTGTGAGAAAGATTTATCACTCACATAATGACCTTTCCTGGGGAGAGAGCCTTGTTGATTCCCAATTTGTGGTATAATGCTCTTACACAATGTAAATATTTGTTATTCATATTGGTCTAATAAAATGCTGATTGGTCAGTAGCCAGGTAGGAAGTATAGGCAGAGCGACCAAACTAGGGGAATTCTGAGAAGAGAAAAGGCAAAGCAGCTGTCACTAGCCAGATTTAGAGGAAGCAGGGTAAGCATGCTGTGATGAGCAAAGATACCCAGCCACATGATTAAACATAGATAAGAAATATGAGTTAATTTAAGAGTAAGAGCTAGTTAATAATAAGCCTGAACTACTGTCCCAGCAGTCACCATAATACTAAGCCTCTAAATAATTATTTTATAAGTGGCTGTAGGACAATCTCGGTGGACTGAGAAACTTCCAGTTACATAAACTATATCTAAAAATGGCTCAAGAACACAGGAAGTGGTGTCTAGCTGGGGTTCTGACTTCTATTGGTAGAGTTGACACATGATGGATGGGGGATGTTCTTTGTGGGCCAGGTCTAGTGTAGTGTCAACTTCTAACTTGTCACCAAAGGACAGAAGCGTGCCTAGACATAGACCATACGTTGAAGTCGTAAGACTTGAAATTCTTCACCCAGTCAGACTTCAAAAAACCAAGTCAGACAATCTTTTGAACACATTGTCTTCATAATTCAAATCTTTTTTGTGAGTATGGCATGCCTCATTTTAATTTTCTCTATGAATATTGATGTTGTTCAAAATCAAATGAGCCATCAGTTATTCATGCTGTCATTGGTAAGATAGTCAAAGCTCAGGCATATTGGTTTCTTTTTCATTGTGTTGATTCATGTTGAAAGATTTATATGGTTTGGATATGAGTTATTCATGATCTATGTACATATGGATGGATGAATGGATAGATGGATCAACAGATGTATAGATGTGAACTTGAACACATATCTGAAATATTTTTCTTGCAGTATAACTTTACAGAAGGTGAGCTACATTTATTACTATCTGCTCTTAAACTATTGCTTCTTTATGGTTCATGACTGATGCTTTTACTAGATAAGTTTGATGCTGAGAGTTCTTTTTTGCATACACAGAATTTTAAATATTTAACTCATTGTCTCAGTTCACCATATTCCAAATGATAATTAGGATATTTTTAATTTTTGGTCTTGTAAAATATCTTTTCTTACATCCAGCAACTTCTGAAACTTCTGAAGGTCAACTTTCATTGACTTTCCAATATGACTCAGTTTACCCTGGACATGGTTTTTCATTGATTATTTTACTGTAGCTATCAGCTCTGGGAACATTGATTGGTATCTTTAAATTTGGAAATTTCAAAGAATAATCCTTTTAGATATGATCATAAGATCTGTTAACTGCCCTGTATATTCACTATTTGGATTTGACTATATATTACATGCCAAACCATTTCTTTCACAAATTCATATTTATTAGTGATTAATGTTTCAATTGAGCCATCTTCACCTTCCTGGATCTTTTTATTTTGTGTCCTTTTTTTATCATTAGCTGAACAAATAAGAACATGTGTGCATATACACAGATGATATGAAGTGGGTCTACTGGAACTAGGAGAGAGAGGAGAGGGAGGAAGACAAATGCAGACATGAGGTTAATATAGTCCAAGTACACGCTATAATGAAGCATATCCCTATGTACAGTAGACACACACGTAAATGAAAACAAACTCCCCCTGAGGACCCTTGTTCTGATACTGTCCATGTTGCCTATTGCTGACCTTGGGCCTGACATTTTTATTGCTCTATGCATCTTTTATTTGCTTACTATGCATCACGCACACCCTCTTTCAAACATACAGCTCTGTCTCTAGTTTTTAAAGAGCAACCACTGTGTCTCAGTGGCTTTGCTAAGGTCACAGAGGTCAGAGGTTCTTTGGTGGTCCTACATTTGAGAAGGTACTGGACACTAGGGTATAGTGTCCATATAGCAGCCACTATCTCAAAACATATCAGAAAACACTGCATTGAACAAAAGGTAACAAATAACTTAGAATTTTCTAACTTGGAAGTGTTTCAGATCTTTGATCACTATCATCAGTTTTAAGTTTGTTATGAAATAAGATGGGAAAAATGTTTCAATACTTGTAGACTAATAAACAAATAAAATTTACTATCTTTATAATTAATATGCCAGTATCTGAAACTTATGAAATTCTTAAAACTAGGGAAAACCTTTTACTTTTTTATTATCTAGAGTGCAGTGACAGCAGCCAGCAATATAATAACAAATTTGAGCCAAACTTTCACTGGGAATTCATGATTCAGTGTGCTGTGTGCTCATACAAGAAGCATACAAACTTCATGTTAAAAAGTCATTTTAAAATAATCTCAGATTATCTGGATTAACAGAAAACAGTTGTCATTTTGGGAAGGAGGGCTTCAGGACCTAAGGACCGTTCTTGTATCTTCTTCGTCACTGCAGACCTAGTATCCTTTCTGTCTCAATGTCCTGGTATTTAGAATCCCAGGTTTAGGTTCATTGTCTTTCCTTTTCAGTTCTTTCCAGAAAGTACACAGGAGTTACTACTGGTTTACATTTTATCATGAATTTTGCTATGTCTCCCTGATGTGAGATGTCTTTCCGTATGATTTGAATATCAGTCTTTAATAAAGAGACTGTTTTGGCCTATGCCAGGAATCTTAGAAGTAGGTGGGGAAATTGGAGCATAGATAGGGGAAGGAGGGCAGAATCAGGAGAGACACAATCCAGCTATAGAAGAATCAACATGTGAAAGTAACACAGGTAAGCCATGGGCCATGTGGCAAGACGGATTAGTGGAAATGGGTTGAATTAAGATGCAAGATCTAGCTAGCAATATCCCTGAGCCATAGGCCAAACAGAATGAAGTTAATATAAACATCTGAGTCATTGTTGGGGGCTAAGCAGCAGGTCCACACCATGGCTTTAGGCGGTCTGAGACTGCAGGTCTGTAAGTCTTGACTACCAGGAGGAGGGGCCAGAACCCTCTTATTAAAACACCCTCTGCTTAATGCAATGTGAGTGGCAAGTCACCCCTCCCATTCAGACTTTTCATTCTGCTCTCAGTTTGGGTAAATTCAAGTTATTTTAAGAACCATCTCTGAATATCTTGTTAAGGATGCCAATTTGGTTGGAATATTCAAAAGAATGTTGACCCTACCATCTACACTTATGAAAAAACGATGTCCCAGTACCCTCTGGATAACATCTGGAACTGCTCTTGTTCTTTGTCCTGAGGCAAAGCATCTGTCACAGCCTGGTTTCTGCTTTCTGAAGACCTTATTTGGCAAACAATTCTCTAGGAATGTAGTTCAAAATATACACAGGAGTGTGTTCACATGCACATCTGCTTCCATGCATGCACATTTGCCCCGTATGTGGGTTTTATTAGAAATAGATATGTTATCTTTGAATAAAATGAATCTGTCTAAACAGACCACCCATTCTTTCACACTCTGGTCTCCTGCTTTTCTTTTTTTAAATCATCAATTCCTTCTACACATTAACAGAAAAATGTCCAATTTTTGTCCCTTGCACAGGGCTATAGAAATTCAAAAAAGAAAATCTATTGTATCCTTGGTCTTATTATTTGTATGACTGAAATTGGAATAGATTCTAAGACCTTTTCCAATTGGCACACTGTGGGTAGTTCAAGGTAACATGTTTTGCTTCTCACTTAGCTATGGACTTGTGTGTGTGTATGCATATCTGTATACACATAGAAATATACATATATGTATATATATTTCTAATATATATATTAGATTTAGTTTGAAAATACTAAAATTTTGTAAATAGTTTGAAAATACTAAAATTATTTTGTTTTGCTGCTTTCCTATTTAACAAGTGAAGAATGGAAAATCATTTGTTCACATTGTGTATCGGCAAAGTATGCATTAAAATCATCAACCAGGCCTTCAAAAATATATACTTCCTACTTCCAGCCACAGTGTTTGTGAGACATTGTGTGTAGTGAAAGCTTGGAGTAAATCAATTTATTACTATAAGTAAGGAGAGACAGGGACCATTGACCACCATCATCATCTGAAATACCAAAGATAATTCATATTTCAGGGAACATTTCAGTGAAATGGACAAGGTAAGGTTCTAAGAAAACTTGAGAGTTGGCAGGAAATGGGACCATGAAAACCCACATTTGCATGTGTGGAAAAAAGAAACGATCTCAAGAGCTGCATCTAGGCTGAAAGTGGAATTCACTTTCAGTAAGATAAGAGGGAGAGCATTGAGGCAGAGGAAGCAGCTTACATAAACACCAGGCAAAGAATGGCATCCTCTGATACTTGAGGAATTTTAAGCAAACACTTTTGATAACAATACATGTTGATAAATATGATCATGTAAGTTCTTCTAAGCCATGTGAAGTATTTAGGTTTTAGCTTATTGAACATAGTTATACATGAATCTCATATGTAAAAGAAATACATTGCTTAACACTCCCAAGTGCTTAGTCACATAATACTCTCTAATATTCACTTTTTCAATGTCTTAAATGGAACCAACCTTGTATGTAGTTAGAACATAAAATACCTTTACCAATAAAATGTGTTTTTTTCAGCTCCTCCTTCCAGAAGGCAGCTGTTATCATTTACTCTTACAGTAATAGCTCCCAGGAGGTAGACAACAGACTACTTCAGCCATAGCCCAGGAAAAGATAGAGCCTGAAAGTTTGTAAAGGACAAACTACATAAAACATCACCTCTGCCTTAATGGCCTTGCCCTTGGATCCTCCTGTGCCCATGGCTCTGTGTGTGATACTTAGACTGGGGTGTGAGAACTTGAACCAGATGCATTTGTAATTCTCTCAGTCTTTACATTGAGATATTGGATTGTCAGCTCTGCAAGAGTGAACAGGAGCTGCTTACTTAGGATTCCAGAGGGGAATATCTGAGAGGGGTGAGAGAGAGAATAGAAACCCATACCTATGCATGCATATATACACGGTAACATTATGTATAACACTCACTTCACTCCACAGCCTTTTATGGGAAAAGGAAAACACAGAAAGAACTTTATACCCTATTATCCAGCAGATTAGCTCATTCTTGCTTGAGAGACCTGGGATGATATGGACAGGCATGAGTATCAGGACGGGGGCCATCACTCTGTCTATTGTATTCCACTAGTCATGTGAAGTCCGAACTTCAGCAGACTCCTATTACTAAGAAAAAATGTGAAACATGGCTGTCAGTCCTGTCAGTCAACAAAAAAATGCTAGCATTCCTCAGGAATGAGAGCCCTGGGAAAGGAAAGCAGGGAAGCTGGAGAAGGAGATAGCCAGGCAGGAGATTTGACCATGAGAAATCAAGACTAGCAGTAATAACCAGTAAGATCAACCTCACTTCAGGCAGATGGGACAGAGATTGCCAATGTCCAGAGCAAAAAAAGATAACTTAGCCAGGAGAAAAATACCTTTAATAAGTTGAAACAAAACAGAATTGTTCTGTAAACCAATGTCCAGATTCACAAGTTACAGTAGAGGTGGCAAAATAGTAGCCACCTTTCTTCTTGACAAGTTCGAAGGGTCCGTGGTACGTACCAGTCCTTCTAAAACCTACAGGTGATGTTTTTGAGACTGTCTTGTAAGCCACAAATACATGAGAGATGTCTCTAAAAGCAAACAAATGAATATCCAGAAGAAAAAATCTAAATATTGACACCCTCACCTACAATCCCCTTTATTGAGAATTAGTAATAAAAGCTTTAAGATCTCCACTGACAAAAGACAGCAAGAGAATATGTAATTTGTAAATGCCCACTGGAGTTGTGATAGTTCACACGACTTCTGCTTTTGTATCCTTTTCTTTCCTGGATGAGTCACTATTTGTGATCCTCAGCGAGAAGACAGGAGGAGCCCAATCCTTGGAAATATGTAGCTGTTCTGACGGAGAGCACCATGGCACAGCAGCAGCAACATAAAGTCTCAATATACTGACTTTCTGGAACAGGGCTTGGAGTGGGAGGGTGGGAGAAAGGCTTGAGGAAGAGGAGGAGAAAAGAAGGAAGAGAGGAAAAGACAGAAAAATGGAAATAAGGGAGTCTGTCCCAGGTGCCAGGCATATTCTGGTGTGTTACATACATTATGTTGAAACCTGTTCACCATCCTAAGATGCCATCCCCATCATCTCCACTTTGTAGACAGATGAAGAAACCCTTTCAAAGAAACTAAGAGCTGTCCATAAAGACTGATTCACATATTACAGAGCAATGGCACAGCTATGTTCAAATAGTTCATTTGTTTGGGGTTAAAGGCTAGTCTTTCTTCTGGATCCAGTGGTGCTGGACTACAATGAGGAATTGTCATTAGGGCATCTGGGTCAATCAATTCATGCCACTGTCCAACAGGTAGAGGAGCTGGGATGCATCTCCCTCATCTGAAGAGCAACCCCTTCCCATTCTGAATCTTGTGAATCATGTACTAAAAATCCAAAGATCTAGTATGTTGCAGGAGGACACTCTAGTACCTATGACAAGTTTAATGCAAGACTCCACCCATTCCCTGCCTTCAGATTTGTTGTAGTTTCAATCACTGTAATTTTGGATAAGTAAGTGAGTCAAAGCCACATAACCAAATGCCTAAATCATCAAGTAAAAGTCTCTACCACTGGTAGAACTAAGATGTATTGTTTATATGCTTTATATGTAATGATCATAGGTATACAAGTAGATATGCAAATATATAAAAATAAATCAAAGTACTGTCTCTCCCAGCTAATTAGATTCAGCTAGTTTATGTTGTTAGGAGATATCAGAAAATATATCTGTGTCTATCTCCTTCATTTTAATCTATTGATGTGACTGCTTCAGCCTGTCTCCAAAATAATTCTCTATGTAAGAGTCTATTTTTCCACTTAGTTCAGTCACCTGCTCCCTGGTCAATATTCATTTTCCAAATCTCCAAAGGGAATCTCTTTTGAGAGCTTGTTTGGAGGTTCTAGCAGGGGAGCACAGCTACCCGTATACCCTTGACCAAAGACCGGTCCTCCTCTGTTCCAGGAAGGTTGTTCTCTTCGACCTTGGCATTGGGAGGGTGCACATGGAGCAGTGAAGGAGGAAGGGGACACCCACCTAGCCAGCCAGCTCAGCCAAATCAACCCTGGCGATCAATGGGGTGACAGATGTCACAGCCAGATTGCCCTCACATCCTTTTGAACTGTAGCAAGAGTGAGAAATTGCTTTCAAATACAGCATAATCCATTTTAGGGACTGTTCCCATCTGAACCCTGAAAATGTACAAAACTACATCCATGAACTTGGAGAATATAAAGTGGAGAGACAGAATTTTGTCAGCTTTCAGGTAAACCTTGCTGTGCTGCATATTGTATTTATATACATACTCATTTGAACACTGATCTTTGAAAGATATGTTAATTCCTCATAGGTTCAGGAGTAATAAAGTCCAAGCAGAACTAACTCATGTATTATCTGAAAATCTATACTCTTGTCAGATAGCACTATTCAGGAGAAACCAAACTCCATGGGCAATCAACATTGGGATGCAGGATGGCATCGTGAACATTCTCTGGGAAAAGAATTGACCCTGACTCTGTCTTCTGATGATCGTTTCTGGTGTCCTGCAGCTAAGACAGATGTAGCCCATCTACTGCACTGGTTGGTACAGTGGATCACACTGACTTCATAAATGAAGGGAACATCATGGGATCCTAAGAGGTCTCCATGTGAACCATCCAGTCTATCCACACATTCCTTGACCTTCCAATCTGTGTGACCCAGTCCTGGAACTTTAAGAATTCCACCTGGTCCAGTACGAATGACAACTTTGAAGCTAAGATTTTGGACATGCTAGTCTTCCAGTAGGCAAACCATCATTTTCTGCTGGGCAGTGAGTCATAGCAATTGTTTTAGAATCACCTCAGCAAACCCAGGCTGGAATCCCAGAAACTGAACCCTTTCCTAAACAATCTGGACCACTTGGGCTCTCCAAACAGCCTCTCTTCACCTGTGAAGACACCTAGGAACCAACTGAATCAAGAATTTGAATAGAAATTCTGGAGTTTCCCCAAGATACCAATATACACAGTCTACTCGGATTTCTCCAGAAAAAAAAGTTGTGTAATTTTTTTTTGAAAACAAGTTCAGGGTATGATGCAGCAGCTTGCACATGTGAAATAGTAAATGAACTTAGCATTTCTATATCTTAACTTTCTCATATATTATTTTAAAATATAATTTTTTATTGTCAACAAGATCTAAAATGACAAAGGTTTTTCTACCTAATCCTTAGAGTTGGATTTAAAAATTTTTGAATGTAAGCAATGTATTTATTCTAATAGCTAATAGGCCCTTATTTTGCTGAAGCATCTAACCAAACCTATACTGTACCCTGCAACTGTCTCCTTTACTGACAAGAGGCTTCTTTTATCTAATTCATCTCATTTATTACTCTGAAACCAGACACACAGGCATTGTCCAACCCAAGCAAAAGAATTTGAAAAATGTCAGAGTTCAGTCTGTCTGACTTACTGTTGACAAAGATTGTAAGTTCCTGTTCCTTCAGTATCAAAATATCTCCCAGGTAGTAGCTTAGAGCAGAGGGTGGGTATTCAGATGCAGAGGTCAGGGTGGATTTCACAGGCATGCTTCCCAGTAGAAGATTCCAGAGATTTAGAGTTCAATTTAGGAGCTGGGATTTGTGTAAGATGGTTTTCTTGCTTCCAAAAATGTGTTGTGGTTTGTGTGAGCACCACATGTGTGTGCATTGTGCGTGTGTGTGTGTGTGTGTGTGTGTGTGTGTGTGTGTGTGTGTTGCGTGTGCTGCAGAAGCTGGCAGAGGGCACCAGCTTCCTCTTCTATCTCTGTTCTCTTTGCTTCTTAGAGGCAGAGTCGCTTGTCACACATGAGGCTCGTGTCTTTCCACTAGGTTAGAAGCCAGCAAGTCCCACCGATCATCCTTTCCATTTCCAAAGCTAGAGTCTGCATCGATGCACACTTGGCATCATCATGTCTGCCAAGCAAACCTGCACAGTGCTCCTAACTGCCCGGCCATCTCAGTATGGATTCCATTCTAATAAACTACCCAGATTCTCCCTCACAGAATGTCCAGTGTCCCATTCCACTTCCCTAAGCATTAAGCCCCACCCTTGAGTCACAGTTAAGGATGTCATGAGTGCTCCCTCAGGACAGTTCTAGACCGGACACACTCAGCCACACTCACGGAGGAAGGACATCTTCTGGTCATCAGTTTCCATGGCGTTGTGTCCTGATTTTCTCCACTTTAACTGACATTTCTTCAACTTTTGATCATAAAGATTTTCACTCCTTTACCCTCTTTCAATTTTCCCACTGTCCCTAGTGTCCCTTAGCCCAAATAGTACAATCTTGTCTGCCATCCACTCTGCTTCCCCACCCCACCACCACAAACTGAGTGAAAAACCAAGTTTCACATAAAATCATCAACACCAGGTCTTTCCTAAAAGGCAGCAGCCAACCTTTGTTATTGTGAGTTCAAATAACAAACAATAATACTTTAACGGATGCTCTGTATCAAGCAATGAGAAACCAGTTTATTTATAGTCTTGGCTGTGTTGTGAATTTTATTTTTGAATATTAATGCTTCTTGCAATCCCTGCTGTTCTGCTTCTTGTAAAAAAAAAAAAAAAAAGAAAGAAAGAAAGAAAAAAGAAAAAAAGGATGGGGGGTCATCTCTTTCTTCGTTTTTTTCTTTGAACTACATCTTTAATCCAACCCATAAATCTCTCAGATTCCATGCAATCATTAGGCAAGATTTCCTCTGATTCTTTTTAATCCTCCAAGAACTGGTGTCTCGACGTTGCAGGAGATTGTGGAAAGGGTCACCAGGGGGCGCCCGAACCATATTACAATGCAGCCTCTATGTTGCCTCCCCGAAAGGGGGTGTGGCTTCCCTGCAAGCACTTGGGTTTGAGGTTTGTCCAGATTCTGTTCACCCAAGCTAGCCCTAAAGGAGATCTGGACTTATCTAAGCCCCATTTCACCACACCTGCTCCACTGGAAGCAGAAACAAACATCTTCCACTCTACGGAAGCTGAAACCTACCATTATAAACGGGAATTTCCATTTCTCAAGCCAAATAACTGGGTCAGCTATATAGCTTGACCCTGTTCTCTGGATTTGAAATCATTTTTTTCTCCGTAGAAAGAGATTGATAGTTTCTCTACCTGTCCCTATGCAGCTCTAACGCACTCAAGGAGATAGATACTGAGTTTGGGGAGGAAAGGTGGCCTGGACATGAGTATCCAGCACATAGTAGTAGCAGCAGTGGTGCTAAAGGCGAGAAACCACAGTTCATTCTCTGTGTTGCTTTAAAACAGCTGGAGAGCGCAGATCCCCCTCTGTCCTTTGGAGCTCAGAGAAGGGAGGTCTGATGCATTTATGAATAAATTACCTTTATTCTTATGTTCTTACAAAAGGGTAATTATTTGATTTTTTTTTTTAAAGCAAAGATTTTCTGTCAGGGGTGGGGGGGTGAGCATTCTAAATTTTAAATCCAAGACTAATTTTATTTAAAATATTAATAGGGTGTGGTGGTGGTGGTGGTGTGTGTGTGTGTGTGTATGTATGTGTATGTGTATGAGTGTGTGTATGTCTGTGTATGTGTGTATGTCTTTGTGTGTATGTGTGTGTATATCTGTGTGTATATATGTGTGTGTATGTCTGTGTGTATATGTGTGTGTGTGTGTTTGTCTGTGTATGTCTGTGTGTATATGTGTGTGTGTATATATGTGTGTGTGTATGTGTGTGTCTAAGAACTATAATTAAAGAGGAGATTGTAAATTTGAGGAGTGGACATGGGAGGAGTTGGAGGTGAGGAAAGATGGAAATTAAACAAATATAATACTCGCACAAAATTCTCAAAAAAAGTCTAAATATAAAAGAAAATGGAACTTCTAAGAATGGAGCAATACTTGCTTGGAAAGCTGTGGAATCAGATGTGTTATGAAAAAGACTCAGTGCTGAATTATGTTTTAATGATGTGCTAAAGCACCAACACTGTGAAGTCTTAGGGGAGCTAGGTTGTGAGACCTGTTCTCTCTCTGGCAGACAAGGGCCCACATACCCCGCCATTCTCCTCTCACACCTTCACACTCTAACGGAAGGGAAAGATCAACAGAAACAGGTTGGGTGGGGGTGGGGTACAGGGACACAGAGATGGAATCGAGCACCCACTGAGGGAGGATACTTAAGAAGACCAGACCCACAGATGTAGAGAGCATGTGCAAGAAAGGTGATCCACACAGGCCATAACTGTGTCACTGGCTGGACAAGGTTGCAGTGTGTCCCCACTGGCATTTGTGTTGAAGTTGTTTTCCACTGTGAGGTGTTAAAATCTTTGGATTTGTTGACCTGTGTGTCCTTTATTCAGTCATCAGGGGAGAGGTTATTTTAATACATTGTTCTGCCTTCTTTACCTGATCAGTGAGGGAGACAGACCAGAGACCACGTGGTTTTCTTACTTTTTGTCAGAACCCTGCTGGTAAAGGAGGCCATTAGCAGATGCAGATTCTCAGCCTTGCAAATCTGCCATTGTGAGTGTAAACATTCATTAAAAAAAAAAAAAAAGACACCTAATTTCAGCTTTGTTCATTAGTCAGAGAAATCAGAATAATACAAAGCCCAAACTATTAGAGAAAGAGATGTATGTATGTATGTATGTATGAATGAATGAATGAATGAATGATATGTAGAACAGCAAAGAAGGAAATTTTCTGAACAATCAAAACAGAGGTCAGAAAAGAACACATCTTAAAATTTATTTTTATTGTTATTATGACTGGGGAGATGGGTCAGTGGGTAAAATGTTTGCAATACAAGCATGAGTATCTAAATTAAAATCCTTAGAGCCCAAGTGAAGACTGATAAGCACTAATGTATATAACAGCAGGGCTCTTACAGGGAGATGGGAGGTAGAAACAGGAGGAATTCTGGAAGTTTCTTGTCATACACAGAGGCAAAAAGGATACTCTATCTCAAAGAAGGTGAAAGGTAAGAACCCAAAACTAAGATAGTCTCTGACTTCTATGTGTGATCAGGAGCATATACACACCTGTATTTACACACACACACATACAAACCACATATATACATATAATACACACACACAAAAAAACAGAAAATAAAAAAGAACTTATATTATTTTTTCTGTGGATGTAATAGAATACTATGACTAAGTCAGCTTAGGGAAGAATGTTTATTTTAATTTACAGTCCCTAAGGTGATTCAGTTCATCTTGACAGGGAACAGGTGCTAGCAGGACCAGAACCCTTGAGTTGGGAAACAGAAAGAATACATTTCATCCTTACTCAAAGCAGGATGGAGAGTGTAGTGGGACATTTCTCTCCCACCCACCAGTTCCTGAATACAGCAGCCATTTTCCAAATAATTGATGGGGGAGGCTTAATACTATAGTAAATGCTGGGCCAGTAGCTCAAGGGTATTAACTGACTACATCTTACACTTAAATTAACCCATAATTCTTACCTATGTTTAGTTATCTGGCTTGGTACCTATTCTTAGTACAGCATTCTCACCTTGTTTCCTCTGTGTTTGGCTGGTGACTGCTTTTCCTCTTCTCAGAATTCTCTTAGTCTGGTTCCTCCCCACTCCCCAAGTCATGTATACTTCTTGTTTCTTGTCTGGCAATTGGCCAATCAGCATTTTACTAAACCAATACAGGTGACAAATCTTTACAGTGTACAAGAGCATTTATCCTACACCAGGAAGGAGAGCAGGAAGTAGAACCAAACTGCAAATCTTCAAAGCCTTTTCTAGTGACATACTTAGGCAAGCAAAGCTAGAACACATTAAGCTCCCATAGTCTTCACAGGCAGCATCACCAGCTGCTAAATAAATGTTCAAACACATGAGCCTGTGTGGGCCCTTACTCATCCAAACCACCACTGATATATTGGTTAATTTATTTATTCTTTTATTGCATAGTCAAGGAAGCAAATTTTTGTATGTAGGCACTGTAAGCTAAATTTTTATGAAATAATTCATAGTTCTATCTTATGCCACTACATAAAGTACATAGAATGTACAGATTCCTGATTATACCCCATGACTTGGTAAAAAGGAGAATGTTATCTGATAACAGCTATGGATTGATTAATATTTTAATAATTTCCATCCCAGACTGGAAATTCCACATTTTACAAAAACTGTCAACTAGGGTTGATCACCTCAACCTGGCTAACCACAAAAATAAAGATGTTCACATGTCTTTAAGTAATTTCTACCTGAATGAGATTCCTAAACATTTCAGCCCGTTCAGCTTGCAATTTTCTCCTCTAAGTTAAGACTGTATCAGCTACTGGCCCCTCTCAGAACCTGCCACCTGTGATGCTGTTTCATTTTTCTTCCACTTTTAAAGCAATGGGACTTGCAAGCTGTACATAGGTAAATAAAATTACCCACTTCTACACCAGTTGTGAATAAATCATTCTTGATGAGAATTATATATGCAGAAGAGTTTGAAACTGAACATTTCCTTCTCACACTGAGTCTTTCTGATCCCTCACTGTGCCCCACAAATCAGATAGTTTTATTGTCATCACCAGTGTGCATATGTATTGTGTGAGATCACAGTTAAAATGCTTAACAAGTCTCCATGACCATCCCCTACCCCATCAAGCTGCCTATTGCAGTTTGTTCACTGTCTCAGTGTTCTTTCTAGCCTCATTCATTATTTTAAACCCATCAATGAATACTATACCACCCACATAGGAGAATAAACATCTATTAGACTAAATGGAATTGCCTTTTTAGTCTCATGTCCTCTTCTCAGTGAATACTCTCCTTTTCATTCAGTTTTTCTCTTATAACTCATATGAGATGACCTTCCTTTGGCAGCTTGAAAGGAAAGAGCTTCTACGCCATGTATTTTATTTTTCTCTCCTGCTGTTTCTGTGCATATGTCATATAATTGTTCTTTATATAGAGCTACTGACTCTATCATTGCAATTTATATTTACTGAGCAAAGCGTTCTTAAGAATCATCTATCACCCTCGGAATCTAATGGGAGAGATCAAATTAGGAAGGAAAAGCAAAGTAATACTACTGTGTTACAAGCCTTGTAGAAGCCATGGTAAGAAAAAAAAATACTATAAATGATGGAAAGGCAGGTAATTATCCATTTTAACTTTATAGAACTTGCTGGCTAATGGGTGATCATCATGTAAGTTATGGTAGGTGGATACAAATGAGTAAAAATAAATAGTGAGAACATAAGGCATTGGGATTGTTTTTGCCCACACTTAAAGGTTGGAGATACTGAGAGAAGAAAGAACATTTGGAATATATGCAAAACAAAGTAAGGCTTTCAGTACACTGAAGTACCATCCAGGGACTGGTGGGATGGGAGAAGAAGGTGAGAATTCAATGTCCAGAGTGGAAGGTCCAAGACTATGACACAGGGATAAGGCCAGTTAACAGGATTGACACAGGGTTTCTCATGCATTTTCTACTCACATTCTCATTTTGCAAAAATATTTTTCTACAACCCTGGGGATATTAGGAGCTAAAATAGGTATCTAATTAAATATTTACTGACAAAAATCATAAGAAATTTATTTTAAATAAATTATTTATATACACAAAAATTGACCATTTGTAAAGATGAAAGCATTTTTTCTACACTAATGAGACATGTGTGATTGTTTGTACATAAGGAATAAACCTTGGCTGAATATTTGATGTTGTAGGACACAGAGCATCTTCAATATTTTTCAAAGTTGATTGATAGTTTTATTTTATAATCATCAATGTTGACCATAAATATAAAATACAACATGGCAGAAAGTGTGTGCAGGGTCTTGTTGAAAAGTCTATCCAAATTCAAAGCCAATTTTTATATGATATTTTTTTACACAATCCAATAAGCAAATCAAATATAGTTTTTTAAAAAACAATCAAACATTCTGACACAATACTATGCAAAAATATATTATGGGGTATGATGGTAGCAAAATTATTAAGTCTATTTTCCATAAATAACCCGTTATGTTTCTGTAGGAGCAGAAACCTTTTACAAACATTAAAATAACTAGAAGTCTTAACTTATAATCTCTGATTTGAGCAGAGTTGCTTCAGGTCTGAAACAGGAGTCCTATGGTAACATGTGTGATGCACCCAAAGTACATATACCATCTACAGTGTCTTCACCCAATGGAACATGGATGAACACTGCCACAACCTCAGCTTCATTATAGAGTTGATTTGGAATTCATTTTGGATATGTCACATTTAAAAACACTTTGCTGATGTCAAATTTTTGTGACCTCCCCTTCCCCCCACACATAATCAATTATGTGACTCAGTTTAAGAAACTACAGCCTAAAAGACAAGAATGAACTGGGATTAAAAGTAAGGAAGAGAAAATGTCACAGATGTCAAATAGAAAAATGTTCCTTGCAGCACAATGTAGCCATATCCTTGCTCCCCTATGGACCTGTTTGCTTATTCAGGAGGTGTAGTGTTGTTGATTTTTATTCCCACTTGTTTAATTTCTTCTGGATATCTGGAATTATCAATGGATATTTCAGAATGACCCAATCAAAATGCAGTAGGAGTCAGCAAAGCAGGAGGGGAGAATGGGCTGTCCTGGTGAGATTTGCAGTAGCATTTCAAAACACACTCTGTGTTAAAAAGCAAGTTCTCAGGGCTGTTTCCACATTGATATGATGGAAATTTCTCCCTTAACAACTGATTTTGTTAATGTCTAGTCACCTTAACTCAGTGCAGAAACATTCATTTCTGGCCTTTTGGCCACAGGAACAAAATTTTATAATGCCAATTCCCCCAATACATCCTTCACTTACTCACAGGAATAGGGTCAAAATGAAATTTCTACTGGTCTTTGAAGAATAGAACTGACATTTGGAGGGTCCACCTTGACTGTGCCTCCCAAGTACCAGTCAATTATTCTTTCAAAGAACTGGATGACATCAACACCAAATTGTTGATTGGCAAAGCTGTCCATATTAGTCCATTCCCTTGGTAGGAACAAAGGCTGCCAGAAGGAATGTTGATTAGATGACACATTTAGTTAGTAGATTTTCTTTTGACCTTATCTCTTTTGTGTCTTTTTATTTTGTTTAGTTTTGCTTTTTGTTTTTGTTTTTGTCAGCAATCAAGAAGATAGTTTTTGAAGCAAAATTAAATATATAAGTATTATGGCATTAAGTGTGCAAACATCAGTCTGTAGCAGGATGTTGAAATTGCTGAGGTCACCTGCCAGTCAGGTGGCCCTCACCAGCCGCAGTGGCTCTCCAGATCTATATGTGCCACAGCCTCCTGTTACAGGGTGTGACTTTTATTACTGGAAAAGTTGTGCAGTTACATCCCCATGTTAGTTTGGGGAATTCATTAAACCTCCAAACAGCAGAACTCTAATACCTGAAGGGAAAAAAAAAAATCTTTTGTCAACACTATGGTTTCAATGTAATGCACTTACTATTCACAATTCTACCTGCTTAGAGGTCAAGTTCTCTTCGTTAGTCTCTCTGAGGGCAATAGTGCTCCTCCCATAACTTTCTAGTCCAATGAAATAAAAACCCTGGTGATTAGTGCAAGAAAATAAAACAAGATAAACTAGTATCTACCACTGATGAATATTTAATTTGTGTCCAAATGTCTCTGCCAACTGGAAGAAAACACACATACACACACAAAACAAACAAACAAAAAAAACCAAAAAAAAAACAACCTTCTGTTCACAACAAAGAATTATTGGCCACATTTTCCCAAGCAAAGTTGGTGACTTTGGCTCATTCTCTGGGAGAATTTTCTTCTGGTCTTGGCACTGGAGTTTGCATTTCTTTAATGAATTGTAGCAATGCACCTTTCCTTGACCCAATTTATTCATTCAGAAGATAACCAGGACCCAAAAGTATACATGGGGATTAGCAAGAAAACAAGTAACACAAGTTGTGTTATGTGCCCACCACAGATCCCCAGGAAGTAAGCACCACCTGCAGCACTTGACTATCAATAGCACATCAGATTGATTTAGCAAAAGACCTATTAATCGTACTGATACATTGAAAAAGTATTATAATGTTTTTCAGATGGTGAAAGTCACCTATTAGGAATTAGGACAGTAGCCATTGTTCCAATTATTATACCTTTTGAACTTCTTAATTATGTACAAATTTTCCTAAACATCACCACCAAAAGCCTTTCCAGTAACAAACATGACTCATGATCTGAATTTCCAAGCAGCTACTGAATAACATGAGCAGAATGTTTTGTCCATGGCCTTGACCTGACCATTTCCACTTTAAGAACATTTTGGCTAGAGCATGAATTCCAGAGCTGAGGTAAGTGAAAAGTCACAATTGTATTCATTTCCTATTTCTACATATTCTCCATGTAGTCATTTTCCTAGTTCCATTACTAAAATAAAATATCTAAAACACTAACTAATCCAGTCATACCATCCCTTTGCTGAAAAGCCAGAAGTCACCAAATCATCACAACCACCAAAGAACCATCTCATCTACCTTTCTCCTTACAAATTTGCCTCATGTAATCCCCCACTGACAGGATCTTCATCCAAGGCCATCCTTTCATTCTTGCATTTTGACTTGTCCCAAATCTCAGGAGAAAGATTGTGAAGCATCATTCTCCTCCTAAATCAAGCCTTTCTCAAGACCCAGGATTTCAAAGATACCCTTAAACACAGGGCTGGGGTCATATATTGTGTATCAGATAAAGATTGTATCAGATTAAGATTACATCAGAGCCAGCCACAGAATTAGCCATAGAGTTCAGGCAGTGGTGGCACATGCCTTTATTCCTAGCACTCAGAGGCAGAGGTCCATCTGGATCTCTCTGAGTTCAAGGCCAGAGCTAGGCAGAGGAGGCATACACCTTTAATGCCAGCACTAGGAAGACTGAAACAGGAAGTGATATGGCTGGGCAGAGAAAGGAATATAAGGTGGGAGGAGACAGGAGTTCACCCTTGTACTTCTTCTCCAATTTAGTCTGAGATTTAATGGAGACAGTTTCTATCCCTTTTGGCCTAAGGAGTTGGCAAGATGAGAAGTGACTGTGGTTTGTCCCTCTGTCTGATTATTTTAGCATTTACCCCAATATCTTGTTCCAGGTTTTTATTATAAGAGAAATTAGGATTTGTGCAATACAGGGCCTATATCCTACCTCAGTCCATTCAGCATTGCCCTCTGGTTGGAATTTTTTGCTGATTAATAGACATTTTTGTTCACATGACAATATTTTTCTCACAAATAATTGAGATCATCCCTATGCTTCACTGTGTTTTTTGTTTGTTGTTGTTGTTCTTGTTGTTGTTGTTCTTGTTGTAGTATGAAGCATTTGGCCTGGCCTAACCTAAGGTTTAAATGAATTTCTCTTGACTGTAGCCTGGCCTAGTCCAAGGTTCAGACCTATAGCCTCGCTCTGTCTCAGATAATCACACAAGGGCTTCTATTAATGAAGCCTTTGTAAAGAATGACTTTTAGGTTTCTTCTTCCCCAACAGTGCATGTTCATCCCAAGCTGGGTAACCCAGTGGTTCTCAACCTGTGAACCATAACTTCTTTGGCAAACCTCTATCTCCAAAAATATTTCCATTATGATAAATAACAGGAGAGAAATTACAGTTATGAAGGAGAAATTAAGTCTATAGTTGTGAGTCAGCACAACATGAGGAAGTAGGTTAAAGGCCACAGCATTAGGAAGGTTGAGAACCACTGGTGTAGCCCATCAAAGGGAACATAGATACTTGCTATATGGGCAAGAACTATTCATCAGCAAGTTCAGAGATTAATGAACTGATTCTCCTTAGAATGCAATGTCCTATCACATACTGCACAACAAGGACCACATGTTTGCTTTCAATAATTCTAGAGGAAAAGAAGACATAGAGAGGAATAATTCTCCCCTGAGATCTCACTTTATAAGGAGCCTGTCTAATATGGAATTCACCCAGAAACTGTATATGGTGATTATATTTAAAATGTGTTTACGAGTGATCTAACTTGCACTTGGATATTAACCAATGTGTGATGGGAATAGTCATTGTTATATCAACCCTCACTGAACACTTGCACAATGTTGGAAAATTCACAACACAATCCCTGACCTTGAAGAATAGAATGCTGGATGCACATATAAATGTGGCAGCTAACATTCAGCAAGGGTAAGTTGCTGGCCATGTGCCAAAATCTGTTGGCTAGACTCTACTGAAGACCCTTGGAACACTGCCATAGCCATTGTGCCTGTCCTTATGCTGACTCTCAGCACATTAAAGGAGAGTGCTCTAAGCTCTAAATCTTGTCTATATGGCTGGTAATTTGAAGAGGAAAACACACCATGAGGGAGTTAGCCACTGGCTTCCACATCATGTGGAAGAGACGAGGAGACCATGAGAGAAGCTCCCCTGAATAGAAAAAAAAAAAATCACTGACAAAGGAAATTTTTTAGGGAAACCAGTTATTATCCTGGTCCCAAAGAATATCTGGATCTCTTAACATGTACACACCATTCATGCACACACATATTCATACACCTCCCACCACATACACAGACACAGAGAGGGGGGGAGGGAAGGAGGGAGGGAGGGAAGGAGGGAGAGGGATGATAAACTGCTTCTCTCTGCTGGCGTGCGTTGCTTAGTAAGAAGACCTCACCACTTATTTCCCAGGCATATGAGCCAATTTGATTACCTCCTTTTGCATGCTTGGGAGCTGCTCTGCCATGATCTCTAGAACTTCTGCAAGGCCAGGGAAAATAGGGCAGCAAAGACAATGTTAGTCCTTGAGAAAGTGTTAGATCTGAGGACATATTATGTATTTACCAGAACACAGATCTCTCCCACTGACAACTGACATCATCCTGTCAGCACAAAGCTCTTCACAGCTCCTACATTACCCCCGTCTGACAAAAAGAATTCTTAAATAAATGGCCTTTGATACCACATCAGCATCCCAGCACACTCCAGCTTTGCTTCCTTCTCCATTCCTGACCCTCTTGTTTTGTTCTAAATGTCCTTAAGAATACCTCAGATTTTATTAATTTGTTTTCAGTTCTCTCCTGAGCTACTTTGAATTAGAAGCTGAGGTAATTACTGTGACTGCTTTTTACTCAGTATTTTTTCTTTTTATTTTATTATTATCATGAATAAAGAAGTCACACTTTCTATCCTTGTATATCCTTATTCAAGGTCCCTTCCCCCTCCCACCACATCAGGTCATTCTCTCTTCTCCACAACTCCCCATCCCCTCCCTGGGAAGGCAGCAGGCAGTCCTATGGTCCCTCCCAATATTGCTTAGTTCAGCCTCAACTCCTGGCAGATCTAGTTTTCTCCCCACAACCTCAAGACTGTGTCAGATGTTCCTCTAGGGGGAGTGGGATTGAAGGAGTCAGTCCAAGGTGTTTTTGATCCCAAGCTGTTCAGTGGTTGTGGCTTGGAGCTTGGGAATGCTTTGCTTTTTTCTTGTTGGTTTGTTGGTTTGTTTAGAGTCCACTAATGAGTGTTTTTGCTCAGTATTATTAATAATAATAACAATAATATAAAGATGTTGTTCCTGAAACCATCTGTAAAGATTCTTCAGCATTTCTCTAAATATTCACCATTACTGAGCTCAGTTCACAGACCCCTTAGTTCCAGCTCATATATTCCCAAAATGGAAGGTCTTGTCAGGTGCTTAGAAAAATTAAGGGTTTTGTGAGCCTAAATAATTTACTGCAATTTTTATAGTAACCTTCTGGTTTGTTTATCTTTTGCAAATATGATAGAGTTGTTATTGGTCTCCAAACATATCTCTCTTATTTCTAAGTTATTCCTAGATAGCAGTCCTGGTTTTCCAGCAGCTGCAGATGCATAGGACTTTACTAAATAGCACAATTCAGAATCAGAACTATGGATGGGCATGGGCCTCCTGAATAGTCTTTTCCAATCGCATCAAAATGACAGTTTCATGCCACTTGAAGAATAAAATAAAAAGGGAAAAAATGGTAACTTCAAATTGGGACTGGGGGCCTAGATCTGTGGTTAGAGAGACATAGAACTGTGGTGATAAAATATCTGTTTCCCTGGATTCACAATAGATATCATCATTCAGTTCTTGCGTATTACATAAGAATCAATACTTTCTTGATATGATCCCAGACTCTTACTCTACTGAGAGAGAAGAGAACCTCCAGGAAGATGTCTAATTGGAAGTTAGTCAATAGTAGCATGTCCTTGAAGAAGATATGGGCCCCTGGCCCCTTCTCCTCATACAGTATGCCTCTGAGGAAAATGTCTTGTGATCCCAATACAATGTGCTGTGCTGAAATGAGACCAACAGGACAAAGCAATAATAGACTGAAACCTCCAACACTGTGAACTAAAATAAACCTCCAATGCTTTCCCTTGATAATGCTGGAGTCGTAAAAATAGTGAAAGTTGTTCTCTTGGTCAGCATCATATTAAGACTAAAGAAAATCAGGAAAATAATTGAGCATAAGACAATGAAAATGATATTGAGTCTGGAGTGAACTTTTTGTTATTTATTCTTAGTCTATTTTGGCTGTAAATAATAAATATGTGATCTTAGGTTTCCAAAGTGATATCAGTTAACTTTTGGAGAATTGCATTAAAAAAATAGATTTCAAAATTCTGTGGAGAAAGCTTTCGTCTCTTAGTAAGAACAAAAAGAATAATTGACTAGAAAATACTGCTACCAGAATACCACAAATAATCCTACATCTCATGACTGTTTTAAAGGAACATATGATCGCACAGTTTTCATAGCATTTACATACACAGGCACACATGCAAGCACTCACACATGCATGCAAGTTGTTTTTTTGAGTCTTTAGAAGTTAACATAAAAGATGCCCTTGTGAAAACTCAAGAGTATCACAATGTTGTGTGACATTATTTCTGAGGAGCCGTGAGAAAAATAATGGGTAATTAGCAACACACCAAAGTAAGGGTAGAACCATAATCCAGTAGGAGACAAGAGAATAATATAGCTTACTCCTTTTGTAATTTTGTGAATGATACTACTTTAGCTTAAAATGAAAGTAACAATGGAAACATTAGGAAAACAGAAGCTTGTCGCAAATATGATTTCTATTGTTTAGAGTAGTGGTTCTCAACCTGTGAGTTGCAACCCTTTTGGGTCAAAGGACCCTTCCACAGTAGTCACTTAAGAACATCAGAAAACATAGATATGTGCATTAATATTCAAAACAGTAGCAAATTACAGTTTTGAAGTAGCAATGAAAATAATTTTGCGATTGAAAGTCAGCACAGCATGAGGAAATGTATCAAAGGGTCCCAGCATTAGGAAGGTTGAGAAACACTGGTTTAGAGATTAATTGATATATCAATCCTATACTGTGTATGCTTTCCATTTTTCTTGACAAAATTACAAATTTTATTAATAATAAGTATAAAGGAGGAGATATATGAAGAGGAGGAGGAGCAATGGGAAGAAGTCATAGACTGAGAGTTCTCAAGGACTTAGTGTTTTCCTTGCTGTGTGCCGGCATTCACATGGATCCTCTCACTCTATTGTCACTAACAGGTAAGTGAGACAATTGCTGCACTGACTCCACCTTACGATGAGGCATAGGAAAATGTGTTATTAGAGACAGTGGCTAAGACGATGACAGACCTTTGAGATTTGCCTTTCCAACCTATATCACATCATAGCAGCCATCATTAACCACAATGCATTAAATTATCAAGATTTTCCAAGAATATATAAGATACTTCACTGCAAAAAAATGTGGTATAGAAAATAAACCAGGTTAATTAGTTATATTTAATCATTATATAATTTATATATATGCTGCACACCATAAATATATATACACAAAATTGTAAGTGTTCATATATATACAGAATTTTCATTTGCAACCAAATTTTGAAAGTTTTATGAATAAAAGTGTATTTCTAAAATGATATCAAGTTATGCAAAGAATCATTGTGTGTATCCAATATCCATTTTGAAATATTTCTTTGTATAAAAAATCCAAATAAATACCATATTATTTATTAGATTTATGAACGACCAAACTTGTTTTACTCTGCAGTACTAATGTTTATCCAGAAGTTTATAAATAAGTCAACTTTGATAATTTTTCTGAAATAATCATTGTAGTGGGATTATGTGTTACATTTTACATAATTGTCCCACCTACAGCTTTAATAAAAAGCTGATTGGCTGAAGCCAGACAAGTAGTATGGGTGGGGATACCAGACTAAGAAAACTTTGGTAACATCTCAGAACAGAGACAGATTCCACAGAGTTGTCAGAGCTGCCAGGAGATGCAGAGGAAAACAGTTAAAATGCTGCTGAGAAAAGGTACTGAGCCTCATGGCTGAACAAGATGGGTTGAGTTCATATGAAGGAGTTAGCAAGTTATATGCCTGGGCCCTGGGCCTATTAGCATAAAATTAACCAAAGCATCTGTGTGTTTCTGTGGGACTGCATGCGTTTCTGCCAGACTGCTGGACTGCCAGACTACCGGTCAAACCTCTGGTCTAGACCAGAAATTCCGGGCCAGAAACCTATTACAGCAAATCATTCCTTAGACAATTTGCCAAATTATCTTTCGGATTTTACTAAGTGGCTAGACAGTAATGTAACTGAAGGTATTGAGTATAATTGACTTTTTTCATGTTATTACAGTTTTATCTTTTGAACTTTCAATATGCATTGCATTTTCCAGGAATCCGACTGTGAGTTTTAGAAAAGACATATTTAACTTTCTTTGGCTACTTCTTCATCTGCAAACCATGTGTGGATGCCATATTGCTGACTCGGCAGCTTAATGAGTAGCTTAAATTGCTACTTTCATGTGTGTGCATCAACTTGACTTTTAACCAATGTAGCACAGATTTGACAGATTTGGAAGTCCATTTGCTATCCCATGTACACATACATGTATGCATGAATACGTGCAGAGCAGCAGGAATATAATTTGACAGATGATTAAATAATTTCCTGATGTATCTTAGTTTCACGTTTTCTTTCACTTGGGATTATCTACTCAATAGAGCTTTTGCGTAGGAAGCCAGTCTTAAAAACAAGAACCATAAAAATGATTGAGAAAGATACTCACAACCTCTGACCACCATTTACATACATACAAATATATGAAGATGTGTACTTATATATGAGCATGTATATACACACAAACACACATACACAAAGATAGCTAAAATCTCATTTAGAAAATATGGGTTATATTGTTTTGCTTCTATATATTGTCTTTTATAAGTTATCATATATATGAATGTATGTATGTTATATATATATACATATATTGCTGCAACAACAATTTATGACAAAAAGAAACCATGAACTTACAAGAGGACAATGAGAGGTATATGAGAGAGTTTAAAGGAAAGAAGAGAAAGGGAGAAGATGATGTAATTACATTATAATTTTAAAAATAAAAAAATAATTTTTATACAAACAGAAAGTTATCTCTTCAGAAACTCTGCAAACCACCTCATGGATCCAGCCCCGGTCAGTGCTCTGCATTGTGTATATAAAAATAATTGAGGGTGGGTAAAATGGAATAGTAACAAAAACTCATAAACAAAATAACAAAAAGTTGTAAGTTCCCAACAACTCAGAACTCACTATTTTACATCTACATTCCTCCCTCACTCCTGCAAATTACACCTCCTTTCTTTCTGACAGATAATGTAGCCAGAAATTTCTTGGTCCTGTCTGGCCCTATGGTCTTGAAGAATCTCTCCCATCTGCAGCCAGTTATAAAATAATTACTTAGAGGCTTATATGTTAATTACAATCCAGTTGGTCTATGGCTCAGGTTTCTTACTTGCTAGCTCTTTCATCTTAAGTCAAGCCATTTCTATAAATCTATGTATCACCATATGGCCTATACTTTCACATCTTGCTTCTTGGGCTCCTGGACCATGTCTGTCCTGATCTTGTCTTTCTTCCTCTATCTCTCTTGGAGTCCCAGCCTGGCTGCCTCCTGTCCTGTCATAGACCAGAACAGCTTCTTTATTAACCAATGGTATCAACACATATTTACAGCATACAGACAGACCATGTTACAGCAAGATAGTATCCTTTGAGGAATCACATGCTTGCTGTCATCACTTCACACAGCCAGAACCTGGCTTGTGATGGCTGTTAATGGTGTTCTTGACTGTTTCTTTTTGGCTAGAATCCTTGGGGAGTGTGGGGTTCTTGTGGTTCTTGTTCGTTTTCCTCTACCATACATTCCCTATCTTCTCTAGACCAATAAGATAATGGCTCACTTGGAACTTTCTGCAAATGAGTATGGTATCTCTGTGTGCAGTGTAACCCCTGCTTCTAATATGCATATTCATTAGCATCCTCTCCCATTCCCTTCAAGAAGTGAGAACCAAATGTTTCAGTCAAGCTAATCACTGTGCTTCTGTATTTGTGCTGAGGATTCAAGGAACTTCTATCCAGTGGGTTGGAGAAAACCATGCACCAAAGTGTGCCTAATGAATTGGACCAATGACCTTTGATAAATTAAGTATCATTTTGTCATTGGGGGCTCTATTTACTTACTTAAAAGTAAGTGATACATGTAAACCAAGAATTGAATTTCTACATTGCCTGATGGCTGCAGCAGATTCATCATGCTACATTCCACATGAATTGCTACACAAAATTTTCTAGTCTCCCACAAGGATAGTGACTTGGAACCTGTTATGATTTGGAACTCAGATGTACCCCATAGACCTATGGTTTGCATGTTTGTTCCTCAGCAAGTGAAATCATTCTGAAAGGTTGTGGACTCTTAAGAAATGGGCCTTGGCTGGCAGAAGTAAGTCACTAGGGGCAAGCCATCAGTCAGCTCCTGATTTCTACTCTGCATGTGAACATCTCCCCTATTTTGCCAACACCATGAACTGAGCTTCTCCACCATGTCATTCCACCATAATGCACTCTCAAGGTTGTGGGTTCGAGCCCCATGTTTGGTGCCAAATGTAGTATTATGAATAGGACTCAAAGCCAAATATTGGAGGAAGATTTAAATATCAGAAAGGGAAAGCACCACAGTCAGTTCTCACCCAGCTGTCTTGCAACTTCCTCAGCCTCACTCCTGGTTGCCTCTGCCAGTCACTTCTGCCAGTAGCTTCTCCCAATTACTTCTGTGTCTGCCAGGTTTCTATGAGCCCTTATATACCCTATCCCATCCAGATTATGATTAAAGGTGTGTAGCCTTGCACTCACAGAAACAGAAGAAGTTCTGTCTCTGGAGTTACAGGATCAAGGGTGTTGGTCCACTCCTGGCTTTCCTTGTGCTGGAATTAAAGGTGTGTGTGACTGATTCAGCTGTTTATCTTTGTATTCAAGATTTAAGAATTTCCTGAGCTATCTGCCTAGATTTGACTGTGTGCTCTCTCCCTAATATTCAGCTTTTATTAAATATGTAATATATATCCTCAGAAGCTCCTTGCAGAAGGAACAGCAAATCTTTCTATGTAAAGTTGTTTCTGTCAGAAGCTGTGGTCAAATAGATGCTGAAGTAATCAGTACCTTACAGAAAGTCTGGCAGTAATAATAGCTGGGACCTTTGAATGGTAACATAGTCACCAAGAGGGGAGCTCCCTTGAATAAGGTTATTGCTCTTAGAGGGTGAAACCAGGAAATAGTTATCTGTCTTTCTGCCATGCACAGGACAACTGCCTGAATACCCAAAGCAGAGAACTCACCAGATGCCAACAACATTGGCAGTGACCTTGGTCTTCTAGGATTCAGGCCATGAGAAAAAATTTTGTTGATATTTAAAGTTATTATTTATCTTACAGCAGTTGTTTAGAAAAACTCAATTTAATACCACAAAATAGTGATATTTTACCTTATATTGTTTGCTAAGTAATTACCTGTATCTGCTGTCTACATGGGAAGGTAACAGCCATCTATAAACAAGATGAGCTTGATTTATACTCTATAATTGGCAGAAGAAACTGTAAATCATTTATACTATTTGTGCAGTAAACCTTTCCGTTTTTTCACGGGCATTCACTATCAACTATATCTGAAGCTTAGAAATCTAACAAGTGAAATCAGGTACTGTATGCAAGGAGTTCATATATTCGTAACAAACAAGTGTGCAGACTTAATTTCATAGGATATACTCTCTATGACAATCATCACTGCTATGCACAGAGCTTTCCATAGTCTCCTACTCTCAGCCCAGTGAGAGGATAGCACATCACCACAGATGGAGAATCAAGGACAGGTAGTGAAATTTACTCAGCATCCAAGTTGGTGTATCTACTGAAAGATACACGTTCTGGGCTCTGTCTACTTTTTTAGTTAAACTTCTTCATCACAGCTTGATAAAAGACTAGGGAGCTAGGATAGAGGGGTAATGGGAAGCTTCGTGGAGAAGACAGTGAGATGTGCAGGATCTAAAGTCTGTATTATACCAATTTATTCTACCGTGAGAGAGGGGAATCTATGAAAATAAGTGCTATTACCCACACCCTAATGACAAAAACAGCCCACACACTCTTCCCTGGGGCCTCCTCTCAGCCTCTTTGCTTATTAGGTTTGGTTTTAAATTTATTTTTAAACAAATTTGCTTATAGCATGGCTTCATCACATCAAGACTGCTGAGCACCATGGAAATTGGTATCCATTTTTCACCTGACTCTTCCGTGTCTACGCTGGTCCCATCCATCCCTGGTACTTTGCTCATGTTCTCTTGGCTTAGCTTCTTATTTGATCTTAAATAAACTCTTTGAATTAGTGTGTGCACTACAGTGCTATGGTAATGCATGCTGAACTTCTTGTGACTTTGGGATTGGTTGTTGGTTCAATCCTCTCTGCCTTTGATGCAGAAGGAAAACCTAACTTTGATTTGTTCTCTATATACAGCATTTTGACCTTTATTATATATAATGTAGACATTTTAGGATGGATACCAGTAGAGCTTGAGCCTTGGACAGGAAGAGGAAGAATGTATATGAAAGATTGACATGGAAAAGTAGTGGACAGGTTCCAAACTGGTCCCGTAGAAGGCAGCCAGAAAATGGGCCTGAAAAGAGACATTTTGTGAAGCTGGTAAAATGTGTGTTTTACATCAGAGAGATAGTTTGGGGAAGATGTTTTTTTAAATCAAGAGGAATGAGATATAAAAATATTTAAAAAGCATAAAGGTTCTGGCCATACATAGCCCCTGACATGGTAAAAAAGCATAGTGGATGAAGAAGAAACTATGGAATATGCCAGTAGTTGAGATGAGGAGTGGATGAAAGTGTAGGGTGAACAGGAGCCTTATTCTAAGCCCCATGGGTCTCATCTTAGATCTGTGTGCCTATAAATGCCCATAACCACCTAAAATGACTTCATACTTCATGTATGGAGGGATGTAATTCTTGGGGGAGGTTGATGACAGTGAAAGCTATGAGGAACTTTGAAAGCTATTCTTTGCCTCAATCATTTTGAAAGTCATTTTCGTAGGCAACAATGCACCATTGTACATTCTCAGATGTGGAGGAAGCCAGCAAGGCAGGGCTTGGAAATTCTTCACATGCAATTAAACCATTTGCCTTCATGTCATTAATAGGAATAAAATGCAATTTTTGTTTCAGTGGTATACAGAAAAGTACTCTGTGATAAGCTAAAAGAATTTAAAGACTTTTGGCTGGATATGCAGACTCATTAAATTTTGGCAAGTTTGGGTGTTTACTTGAAAAATTGGTAATCTAAGAAGTCTTAAGAAGGTATTATTTGGAAACAAAGTACTCTGTTTGCAAATGTTTTCTAGCTTGGCTGACTGGCAGTATGGCATTCAGGGAAGTGGCGTGTGGCCAGTGCATTGGGTCTGTGGGCAGTAGCCTGGGATTAAACACTGACTGGCTAACACATTGGCGTCATCAGCTTCCAACATTTACATATTCATAGCTTCTACATGAACTTTTTAAAATGCTCATATTTTCACAGAGGGCAAAACTACAAAATCTGGATGTCCCATTGGGAACTTATTGTAGGGGTTAAATAGGACCTGAACCATGAACTTCTCTTACGTCAGCTTCGTAGCAGTGATGCAAACTCTCCACAAATGGGAGAAATGTGAATGAACATTGGGAATAATTACAATTTTGTTCATGAGATAAATACTGTATTTTTTCTGAAGACTGGGTGAAGGAAAACACACAACAAAGTGAGTGTTATATAAAGTTTATCCCAGAGAACACTAATGGCTATTTTTAAAATGGCAGCTAGTAGAGATGGAGACTATGACAGCCTATGGGGTCCTAAGACTCACTCTAAAGCTCTCAGTGCTACTTGCTCTGAGTAAATGGATGTGATGTAAAGTCTAGCGCTTTAATTGACTCATAGAAGTTTATTTATGGGGAATTAATAGGCAAATTGGAGTAAGAAAAACATACCCAAAATAACTTACTTAGGACCTATGAAGCACATGTGTGGTTTTCCAAAATGTGGTCTTATTTAACATTTTTCTATCAACAGTTTATGAGTACTATTGGGTTTTTATCTTACCTTAGAGATGAAGGGAGAAGAGACCCATGCTGGTAAAGGACTTGTTCAAAGTAGTCAGTGATACACTTGGATTCTTTTAAGGGTTTGATAATAATATCTCCAACTAAAGTCCCTAAATGCTAATGACCCATCAGGACAGATAATTCTCTCTTCGTGGTCTCATATGGATGTCATAGGATTCATATTTTTTTGAATAATATCTCATCCACTTAAGTCTTGTCATACCTGTTTTGATATTTGGAATAAGGAAAGAACATACCATTTTTTTTAATGTGACAAGTGTATGGATTGTCACATGATCTTAACCACAAGACACTTACTTCCCAGAAACCATAGTATACTATAGAAGAACACAGCGTTTTAATTGTGTAGCATGTCTGTGAAGAGCTTGAGCATGTTACCCATTTTAAGTTATTTATACTCAACCCAATCAGAAGCAACTGCTTGGTTTGTAATATAAGCAACTGAATATTATTTTTTTATTTTTTTATTTTTATTATTATTGAATATTCTTTTATCCATGAGGAACAGAAAATTATATGTCATCTGCCTACAAAAAGTTGTTAGTATAACATAGTTTTTGTATGTTTTGTATAACATAAAGGATAAATAAATTTAAATGAAGCAATAGTTTGAGATATGTATACCAAAAAAGAACTACATAAAAGACATGCTGTCTCTTATATTTGTGCATCTATGTAGCATTGCTATACATGAAATGGCTACAGATACAAACCAACTTTTGCATGTGGTATTATACATCCAAATTCCATTAGTGCAGATCCCTTTGGGCACATGACTTTCCAATATAGTAAACATGTCTTAGTAAAGTTCTGAACAAAAGAATTTATAATTTTCTCTCAATATAAACCAGAAATGCATTCATATACTATTAAATTCATGAAAACATTATTTTGCTTTGTAAATATCTGCCAAAATAAGCCTAAGTAGTTGCTATAGGTTCTGAGCCTCCACATATTTCAGGCTGAGGGCTCTGGAATTCTAACAGGTTTCTAAGGACTAGTAGTTATCTGAGAGTATCTTCAACATTTGGGCTCAATCTCGTCTTTACTCCTTAAGTTCAAGTCACTATGACAACAGATGTGTACTCTAAAATTGATAAACTGCTCCTCCTCCTCCACTTTTCCCCCCAAAGCTTCTCTTTATCTCACTTTCCTCTCCTGAGTCTGTCTGTCCTTGATGATACAAGTTACTTTAGGCTCACTCTTTGTATTGTATGTTATGACCCTTTCTTGGAATCTGCCATTTCTTGAATGAACTCAGTTATTTTTTTCTGTTAATGATTCATTTTAGAAATCAACTCCTAAGTGTTACTCTGCTACTATAAGATTATAGCATCCAGTACTGTTAGCTGAGGATCTAAGGATGTGTGTGTGTGTGTTTTGTGTTATGGTGTGTATACTATGGGGTTATGAAGCATATAGTATGTAGTGTGTGTGGTTTGTATGGTGTATGTGGTGTGCTGTGTGGGCCAAATGTATGCATTTGTGTGTTGTCGGCTGTGTATGTAGTATACTGTGAATATGGGGCATTTGTGTGTATATATGTGTGAGTGTTTATGGGCGTGTGTGTGTATGTATATGTGAGGTGGTGGCTGTAGGGGTCTACTGTGTGTATGTATTATCAACTATGTATGTGTAGTGTGTATGGTGTATGTGTGTGTATGTGTGAGTATGTATGTGTGTGTTGGGTGTTGGCTTTACAGGGTTTTTTATGTTTATATGTGATGTGAACGTGCATTTGTGGTATAAAGTATGTATAGGATATATGTTTGTGTGGTGTATATGTGGTATGAATGGTGTAAATGTGTGCCTGTGTTAGCCTTATTCATGTGTGCATATCTTTACTTCTTTATGTTATAGTCTATGTATCTCCAAACACATGCTCTTATTGATGTTGGCCATGCCAATGTGGTCCAGTATGGGTCAGCTTCAAGTTCTGTGTCATCTATAACCTGTTACTCAAAAGAAGTCAGTTCCCCCTGCCCCCCAACCCTTTGCTTAATTTACATGATTACATCAGCTGAGTTATAAGGCTTCGATCAGGGTCCTCCCTTTTCTTGCTCAAGGACTTGCCCATTCCCACAACTTTCTCACCCTCAAATTTACAATATGGTTACATTACTCTGCATGTTCCATTCCTAGGTTGCTCACACTTTGATAGAAAAACATTTTCAGTTGGAACACATTGAGGTTAGTGAAGGAAGTTTTCGTAGTTAGACACGTAAGTTACTAGCACTTCTTACGGAGTACCTTCATTATACACGTCATATCACCTGTTCCTTATCTGACAGTGCTAGGCGGTTATTGGTACTTTTACTGCTTCTGTAGTTTTCTGTTTCTAGAGATGTATGAGAATAGAAGCACCCCTCCATGTAGTCTCTTCAGGCTAGCTTCTCAATTTAGCAGCATGCATTTAAGATTTATGTATTTCTTCATGAAACAGTAATTTTATGTGGTGATATGTTAAATATTTAATAAAACCTGGATTATCAAGGATCAACCTACAGCCTCACAGAAACACACTTCTGTGCCAGAAACCTCATACAACAATTTATTCCTTTATTCCTCCTAATATTTTGCTGTGTGAATGCAGCTCAGCTGGTAGGGTGATTGCTTAAATTATACAAGACCCCAGTGTATTATAAATTGGACAATGACAGTGAAAGTGTGAGATACCAGAATTTCAGAGGTAGAGGCAAGGGTCAGAGGTTCGAGCTCATCTCTAGCTCCTAAGGTAGTTGGAGGTTAGATTAAGCTAGAGAAGAGACCCTATCTCTAATTAATTCATTGGTTAAGTAATTATCTAATTAAAATAAAATTTTCCCATGAATGTACTAAAAAATATGCAGAACATTTTAAAATTTATAAAGCTATATTCTAAAATACTACGGCTAGTTAGACTCTAAATTTGGAAACTATGAGTGAAATTATTCATTTTATAAAAAACCCAAAAAAATATTAATCATTTAAAAATTATCCTAATAAATAAAATTATCAAATACCTTAGTGTATTAGGCTTTCTCTTTAAGAGGGATATTCCTGATTTGTAATATATTGTTTCTCCTTCTCTGACTCAGAACCAGTGTTCCCTTCAGAGAAAGTGGTGACAAGGAAAAAAAAAATGAGAGGCAGCAGCGAAAATGACAGAAAATGCCAGAAGGCCTTCGCTTCCCCAGGTCTCCTCTGCTTTCCTTACCTCTCCTCCCTTCCCCCTCCCCATCCTTCTCTCCTCCTGTCCCCCCACCATGTTTTCAAATGACATTTTCTAGAATAACAACCTCCCACCCAGCCAACATCCTTTCCACTTGTTCAGTCCTCTCCATGTCATTTGTATTTAAGACTTAGACTTTCTTCTACATTGTCTTTCAGAGGGAGGAGAAAGAACGAGGCTCATGGTATAATGCTCCCAAAGAGGAAAAATCGCTTAAAACCTATTTTAACACCTCATAAGAAAGGCAATTTTAGCAGAAGACATTTGCATGGCAACTGTTACCAATGGATTCTGGATGTTAAGAGAGAATTCAGAGAATATCAAGTCCTGGCCATTTCCAACTCGCTGATGAGAACTAGTTTGACACATTCACAAGAGAAAAAACCTGTCTATAGGGACTACGAGGAACCTTTTCAGATGAGTTTGCGGAAACAATGTTTTTTGTGCCAAAAGGATCTGGGTTACGAGCCTTTCTCTGATTCTTTTTTACCCCTGTAATATCAGACAAGTGTCTCTGCCTCTGGGTCTCAGTTTTTAGGGTTTTTTGTGTGTGTGTGTTTTGTTTTTTGTTTTGGGGTTTGTTTTTTCATCTTAAAGTGAGGACTCTGGCTGGTTTATTGAAAAAATTCAATGCACAGACATCTGACATTCTTACAGCTGCTAAAATGATATCATTCATACATTTTTCAGAGATTCAAATGAGGAGGTGAGATTTATTTCAGTTTCAAACCAGTCGGCGGCCGAATTTCTGTAAACTGGCTTTATAGGAATTGAATGTTGTATTATCTTGAGTGATATGTCTCACTCTGCACATATAACATCTATCCCTTAATAACTAGGAGTGGGAATGTTAGTGGCATCAACAATTACTTGGTTATTTCTCCTGATTCTGCAGACTAGATGACCAGTCTAGTATTACTTGTTTGTTGGTTGTTTTTATTTGTTTGTTTTTATGTTTTTATTGTAGTTTAGTTTGCTTGTTTTTTTGTTTTTGTTTTTGTTTTTTAAAGCAGGCCTTCATAGACTTCAGGCTAGCTCTGAATTTTCTACATAGCCATAAATGACCTTGAACTCCTGATTCCTCTCCCTTCACCTCCCAAGTAGTTAGATTGTAGGCATGAACCACTCAATTATCCATCAGTGGGGATCGAACCCAGGGCTTCCTGCATGGTACGCAAACTCTTTACCAACCGAGTTCCATCCTTAGCCTATTCCCTCTCTTAAGGATGTGTCTGCCATGAGGCACACATTCTGCTGCCATGCCAGAATTATTTATAATGGGTGGAACATGGTGGCTCACGTACTGTTGCCACAGCACTTAAAAGGCTGAGATGCTCTGATAGTTATGGGTCACAGAATGAGACTCTGCCTAAATAAATAAATAAATAAATAAATTAATTAATTAATTAATAGTTGCTCAATCAGTCTTTGGTTATCTTTGGAAGACCTATAACTTTCAGGTTGACTAGCTTGAACATGCTCAAGTGAATGAACAAGCATCTCAAGATACAAATGGCATGGCTCTGCAATTGTGTAGCACAAGGAAGCCCAGCTCAAAAAATGAGGGAAGCCGTGCTGTGTCTTTTGGAAAGGGGCTACAAATATGGTGGCTTCCTTTTTCTTTTCTATTCTATTACAGGTTTTAGAACACAAGATAATTTGTTATCTCTAGTGTTTTGTGAAATGGGCATTTTCAGTTATTCATATTAGTTGGATATATGGTAGCAAATTTAGGAAAAAGTAATATGTAATAGTTTAATGTAAAGATTCCAGAAGAAATAATTTCCTTCATGAGAATTCTAGCTTTGTCCATTTCCACCTCTAAGCTAATTTTGTGATCTCAGCTAAATCTCTTCCTTATGAGTCTCCTAATTTTTTTGTACCATACAGTCTCTGTCTCTCTGTCTCTCTCTGTCTCTCTCTGTCTCTCTCTGTCTCTCTCTCTCTGTCTCTCTCCCTCCCCCCCTCTATCTATCTTTCTTCCCCCTCCCCTCCCTCCCTCTCTCTTTTGTGAAAGCCTAAAATCCTTGCCTCAAAAGATGTTCTCACAAAATCTACAGGGCCATGCTCCTTTAGAAGTCATTGCAGAAAAATCATGTTCCTTTTCTATCTTCTATGAGTATCAATTGCTGCCCTCTGCTTTCATTATCTCATTCTATCTCAACTCTAGCCTTCCTGTCTTCCTTTTCTAAGGGCCTTTGGGTTAGATTTAAGCCACCCAGATAATCTAATCTCTCCAATTCAAAAACCCTTATGTCATCACATGTCCAAACCTGCTTCTAATACTCAAGGTAACATAGTCACAGCCTTTAAGAGTCAGAATATGCTGAGCAGTGTTGCTTTTAACCCCAGCACTGCAGAAGCAAAGGTACATGAATCTCTGTGATCCAGCCTGGTCTACATAGTGAGATCCAGGACAGTCAGGACTACATTGAGAATTCCTGTCTTGGAAAAAAAAGAATCAGGATATGAACACCTTTTGGTAAGGGGAATATCATTCTCTCTGTATCATGGTGACAAGCCAAACCCCAGACTTTTAATTTGCTCAGCTAGCAAAGAAAATTTTAACAGCTGTATTGTGTCTGTGTCAGGAAGACCCTCAGGGTCAAATGAGAATGGTTTGCGCATCAGTGCCTGTCTGAGCAAGTTCTCTGTGAGTAGTGACTTCTGCACCTCTCGTCATCTTTACACTGTTATACAGCTTTCTCGTTGGAGATAGAGCATTAAAACTTAGCCTGCTGGTACCATGAATTTTGAACAAGTCAGCTTTGAAACTTATGATTTTGATGTGTAGGTAAGTGAATTCACTGATTTGTGGAAAGGACATAGAATTATCCAGAAATGGTATCTATTAGAGTGTTCGCTAAGATTGTTCCAATGTTGAGCAGGAGTAAATAAAAATGGCATATTCAAGCATGCTTATGAAACAAAACCATTTTAAGAGTATTAAACTATGTCCAAGTTGCTTGCAAGTAGCCACTGTGTTTTCCATATGTGGTGACCCTGCATAAGGTTCCAATGTCCTTCATCACAGTGACTTGTCCATCAAACTCCCGGTTAGAGTTTTCATCTTCAAAATAGCAAAAAGTAAGCCTGATTAGGGATCCAGAGGCCTGAGGTCATTCAAATTGATCCAGACAGGGAAGTCCTGGGTCTTATCTACTTATCCACTGCAATTTAGCTTCCATCTATGGACTTCTGTTAAGTGGCTTTTGGTGCCTGTTGGAACTTACAGTTTTACTTGTCTCGTTTTTAGTGAAACGCTGTTGAGCTTTCTTCCCTGGCCTTGTCCAAATGCATGAGAGGGAGTGTGCATGCAGAGCAGTGGGAAAGGCAGCCTTAGAAGTGTAACCATTTTGCCACCCCACTTCAACCTGGAGGCAGCCAGGAAAGGCTTTCCTATAAAAGCTCTGAAAACAGCTTGGCAAGTTTCATAGTTAAACAAGGCTCACAGTCGAGACCAGTTAACTGCATCTTAGAAAAGTGAGTATAAGGAAAGGGTTCATGGGTGGGCACCAAGGGTGGGTGGATAGAAACAGATACTGTACCCAAAGAAGGCAGCCCCAGCCTGGGTGGTCGTCATAGACATTAGTCCTACCAGACCAGGGTTTGGGGGCAAATGCTGTTGTTTACAGAACTCTCTGGGGTCTGAAGGGGTAATAAAGAGTAAATCAGGAGATGTTAAGAAGTTGCATTGGAAAGATAGTTTCCCACGAGAAGACTTCATACATTAATTACTTAGAAATGAAAGTGATAATAATTCAGCAAAAAGCAGCAGATAGTTAAATCAAGTATTTTCTTCAACTTCTACTGTGAGACTGAACTAAGCATTCTTCCCATTTTTCTGATGAGGAAAGGTAGATGGTTCTCTGGGAGGATAGTAACCATAGCAACATGTCATAGCTAGTTTGCAGCAGTAGCAGGAAAAGAGGCAAGGAGATTTTGTTCCAGATAAAGTTCAATTCCAAAACCATGAGATGTATTTATCTCTAAGATATTCATGTGCATTTCTAACCATTGTGATATCTACAGGCACTGTTTAAAGCAATAAACCAAGCCTGTTTAAACAATGGTTATCATTTCCTGTCTGAGCAGAGTTAAAAGCAGCCCATTGCTGATGTGTAAGAAGAGTTTAGGCATAATCTCCATGTCTATCTAGCTCTGAAGCCTGAAAATATCTGGAGGCATTTACTAGGCCTGGAGGAGGTGAAGGTGTGAAATGTTGGGGTGTTAGAGGTAGGAGAGAAAGGATGTCTGGGAAGATAAATAACTGCAGAAGATAGAGTGACTCTCTAGTCTTGGCACTAAGAGTGTTGGGGGAAGTGTTGGCCCAGCCTCATATCTTCCACATTGTCAAGTGCTTCTCAAGATCTCATTCACTGAGGCCAGAAGTCAGAGAAGTTGGCACCGCTAAGGATGCTGGTCCACTGGAGCATGTGGATAAGAAAGAGCTGTTACTTAAGGAGGCAAGGGAGAATTTTAAACTCAGTAATTACTGCTGAATATCTCAGCAGCACAATCTAGGCAGGAGCTGAAGTCCATTTTGCTGACTCTTACAATCAATCATAGTTTGTCTGTGAGCTCAGCACTGGATTTGAATCGGTGACATCTTGTTTGAATAAGCCTTTGTCCAGGCTATGTGAAGACTATTTTTGACAAGTGATAAGCTAATAGTGAATTGATGCTGAGCAAGTATTCTGGAAGTAGCTTAAAGAACATCGCAGAGGTGTGATAGTAATTACTTTAGAATTGGGAAGACATGGCTACTATTCCTTCCTGTGGAAGGTAACAAGATTGGAAGTCAAAACAGAATGTGTCCCAATTGTGTCCAGAGGACTTTTCATATGGTTCTTACTGCTAGAGGGCAAATGGACAGTTCTCCTAAATATAACTTGACAATTGATGTCCATGCATTAGAATCTGCACAGAGAAATCTAGGGAAAAAAATCTCAAAGGCAGAAACAGGAGCTAGAGGGATAGCTCAGTAATTAGGAGTCATTACTGCTTTTGCCAAAAAGTTAGGGATTTGATCTCAATCCACACATCAGGTAGTTCCAAGCTGCCTATAACTCCACTTTCTGAGGAATCAACACCTTCTAGCCTCTACAGCAACTTCACACAGCTGGTGGTTTGAATGGATGAAGCAAGCACATTGCTGTGAGAACAAGGTTCTTCACACATACATACATTGTGTCTTTTCAGCTATAAATCCTTGAGTGTGTCCTTTCAGTATCTGCCTGAAAACTAATCCGATAGTGCCCCTCCACCCAAACGGGAAATTATAAGTCCTTCTTTTGTATTAAATACTTGTCTTTTTCTATGCTACTTTATGCCTTTTTGTGTATGGGAATGCAGCTGAGGTAATATTTGGGTTCCTTGGTTATTTCCTTGAGGTTCTTTGTAATTTCCTTGTATCTGTTTGTTTCTTAAATGTATTTTTGTTGCAATGGAAAACTCATCAAAGAAAACTGAGAGGGTCTTGTAGGATAATCTCTGGACATTAATACCTCAGAGCTATACAGATTATAAAATAGACAAGAATAAGAATACTTGACATAATGTACAAATGCATTTTTGGGCATTTTCAGACAAGGACATACTGTACTTTGAACATATCTCCTGAGTAGACCAGCACCCCCCTCTTTCTCCCCATTCCCTCCCTTTTCTGTTACCCCTCTTTCTTCTCCTACACAAGTATGTTTGCCTATAATCAATGCAAAATGTGTTGCATAATAAGTGCATATTTTAATTACACATGGATTGATGTCTTAACTTGATTTATATAATACTTTTCAGAAGTAGACAAAGAAATTCTGAAAAATAGAATTTTTAAAATATACATAGCTTAGATTCTGGTTGTATAACAATACCAGGCTATTTGGTAATTTCCAGAAAATGTATTTATCTAGGTATTGTTTGTATGATGGTAACTTGTAAGCTGAAGTGACTATCCATTTACAGTAATCCATAGCCAGACATTCAAATTTATTTGAAGTTCACGCTCATTATTAATCAATCAGTACATTAAGCCTTTAAAGTGACATGAACTATATCCTATGGATCTAGTCATGGAGTGAAGGGTGGTCAGTCATGTGATAAGGGTCTAAAAAGAGAGACACTGTAGAAGTCAGATCTTTGGCTAGCAACATGCATTGGATTTTCCTTTTTTGGCAAATGTACGTCTTCCAGGGGAGTTGTTGAATGCAGGTGTAGCTGCTTCTGGAAGTGCTGAGCTCCCATCGTAGGAGAGAATAAAACAACATTGAGATGCATCTTTTCCACCACTTCCATAGTTTTAGATTTGCAGATGAGAATTGAGATGGGTGGGAAAAAATACCAATCACTTCTAGTGTTCTGTCTTCCAATTATATAACAAAACTCTGGCATTTTAACAAGCAAAGGGCTTTTGAAAAAAAAATCTCTGAGAACAGAGGAACTCAATTCAACTGTAAGCAGAGTGGGAAGGAAGCAGACAGGGTGATCTCATTGTTGTGTTTCTAGGAAAGATGAATCATGCAGTCGGCTCAGATTCGGGTAGCTGGAGGGAAGCTGGACAAAGATGATGCTTTCTTCCTCTTTAATAGGGACCAGAGTCTCAAGTTTCTTTTAAAACAAAGGGAAAGAAAGTACTTAGAAACTGGCCCAAATCAAGACAACATCACTAGAATGTTCTGGAAAATATAAATAAATCTGTTTCAACTTGAGATTAATTGAATTGAGTGTGCAGGGCAGGATAGGAAGGAAGGGTCATATAAACCACCCAAAATCCTAGGCTCTCCTGTTTCTAACTCCAGCCAGCAAGCATCCCTGAGTTCAATTTCAAGTTCCTTTTGATTTCCTTATAAGAACAAAGGACTAGTTCAGAGAAGGGCAGGGTAAGAAGGGACAGGGAGCAGACAGAGAGGCATCTGCAGCTGCATCAGCCCCACAGAGGAGGGGTCTGCAGCAGAGCTTCCTGCATCTCTCCAGGACAAATAAAAGTCTGTCACTAGCAGAGTGTGGCAGCCACAGTTTGGAAAGCTTTTCCTTTTAAATCGCTCCACACTTTACACTGTGGTTTTATGATCCTATAACCCAGCATTTACTGAGAAGTCTACTATGGAACAGGTGCCATGAAGCAGATTTATGGATGGGAAACCACCATGCTGCCTAGTGCCATACAATGGCCACATATTGAGAGACTAGTTCTAAGGAAAGAGTCCCTTTGCCTATTATGGAAAGTTGGGTCACTTTATCAGTCACTAAGAAGAAAAGGAGAAAGAGGTCATAGTGACCTTTTACAGAGAATGGAGAAATGTAAAAGTATGTTTTTTCTTGATATTACATTTCATCAAATTCTTTATAACTCAAAAACATTTTGGAAGCCTATTGGAGATTTTGTTTGCTTTTACAGCAGGCTGGTGGTGAAGGCCTAAAATTAGAGCTGAAATTCTAACAGTATCTAAATAGAGCATCCTTATAATATTGCTTTAAAGTTTTACCAGCTATAAAATACATTAATAAAACCTTGGGGATTTAAAATAATTATTTTCTGAGAATTTCATACTTTATAGGCATTGAAATATGATGATATCTATCTAGCATCTATTTCTCCCTCCAAATTCCTCCATGTCCCTCCAAGTGGCAAACTATAAACTTTATGTCATATATATGTATATATATGACATAATATGTATGGGAAATAAATTCAGATCCTCTTGAAGAATAGTACATGTTCTTAACCACTGAGCTATCTCTCCATCCCCATCTTAGGGTTCTTTGAAAGGATTTCATAAGTCATTGTCCCCTCCATTTTTTTCCTGTGTTGTTGTTTTGCAGCAAAGGGGATCCAGTCCAGGGCCTTTCATATCAGAAGTTTGGAAAACCCGGGGTCTTGTACATGCTAAGTAGGCACTGAACCACTGAGCTTCATTCTCAGCCCACCTTCCTCTTTCCTGAACTAGGAACCTCAAACATAGTAAGGACAAGGACTTTTTCAAGGTTCCAGAGGTAAATAAGATAGAAAATATTTCAAGGAATAGCAAGAAACCTCAGCAGCTAAGAATGCTTGTTGCTTTTCCAGAAAACTGGTGTTCAGTTCCCAGTACCCACAAGGTATGGCTCACAACCTCCTGTAACTCTATCCTCTAAGAATCAGCTACTCTCTGCTGGCTTCTGGTTAGCCCCTGAACTCACTTGTACATATTTGCATTTAGACACCTACTTGTACATAATTAAAAGATAAAATGAAATCTTTGCAAATATAGTTACATAGTTATAAAATTATAAAGTAGTTCCATTAAAGTATATTTTTAAAACATCCTTTTCAATGCACAGAGATATTTAACAAATTTGATTCTGTTTTTTAAATATTATTTGTTTGAGTTTTTTGTGTATCAGCATTTTTCCTGTATGTATGTCTGGGTACCATGTATCTGCGGAGTATGAGGATGCCTGAAAATCAAAGCTCCTGAGACTGGAGCTCTAGCTGGTTGCTAGCAGACATATGGGTGCTGGGAATCAAAGGCTGTTCTGGAGGCATAGAGCAGCCTGTGCTGTTACTTGCTGAGCTACCTCTCCAATACAATTCTTTTGTGTCTGTCTTTATAGCTCTGGAATACGTTAATTATCAGTACCTTTCCATTCTCTGCTCTGATACTCATTTTAGTTTGACTAGAGGAACCTCTAAAGGTAGGACAATTAACACTGCTGTGAAATGGGGATAAAGTAAGTAGCTTCGCTCTGTCTTCAGAACTAGTTGATAATTTGCTTGTATATAAATTTCATGATGAAAATGAGCTTTAGAAACTTTTGGATACATTCTTCACTTTAACAGTCAATGTTATGGCTGAGAAGACAATGAGATTCTGATTCTTGTACACTTTTTAAGTGTGCAATCATTATCATCCAGGAATGTTCACGTTATTTGCATACCTGGATACTATTGACCATGGATTCTGTAATCTCAGATAATAATACACTATAAAACCTTTGACTGTACCCCATCATTGTAGATGGTGAGTCCTGCATTTATGCATTTGTCTGTAATTCTAATATGTCTATATTTTTCAGGCACATGACTTCTGTAGAGAATAAATCTCTAAGTGTAGTATGGTGGTGGGTGGGGGCAGTGATAACTGAAGTTCAGGCAATGGGATAAGTACTACACATAGGGATGCTTTCTAAACACAGGCACAGGGACTTTGCTTTTATTCTTGCAGTGTTAGCTGATTTTATCATAGTTGTAATCAAATACTGGATAGGAACAAAGGTAGAAAGATTTATGTTGGCTCATAATTTTAGACAGTTCATTTCATGGTTGTTTGACCCATGGGTTTGGACAGAATGTCATGGTATCAGAGGCTTTTGATGAGAAAACTTTCCCTCATTTGAAAGGGAAGCCAAAGACCAAAGACCAGGTATAGCCCCCTGTGACTTCAGGAAGCAAGCCCTACCTCTTATAGTTCCCATCACCCCCCAACACACCATCACCTGATGGGCAACAGGAACTGAGACTTTGAACTTACGGCAGCATTTCAGGTTCAGATCTGAAATGACTGAAATTGGTACAAGACAGCCCAAGCCTAAGTTCTCAGCACACAGAGGTTTCTTTGCCCCAAGGGGACAGAGGGCAGGGAATAGAGTTAAAGACAGGAGCCAGAGACAGGAGGAGGGAAAGGGAGGGGTGATCTGCCCCTGAAGTGATAGAATGCTGTCTCAGGATAGAGAGGAGACAGAAGTGGCCCATAGGCAAGCAGCAGTTTACGAAGGAAAAAGGGGAAAACCCTGGGTTAGAATGAGTTAAAAATTTTGATTTGGGCATGTTAAATATAAATTTGACCCTACTGACCCGACTTCATTTAATAATATCTTGAAAGGCAACATTTCAGAAGTACACTCATGTTCTAAGGAATTAGAAATAATAACGAGTACGAGAAATTTTTTTTTTTGGTTAATATGGTAGTTATATGTAATTGGCCCCATTAAGCTCATTAAGCTCATAGAGAATTGCACTTTTAGCAGGTGTGGCTTCTTGGAGTAGGTGTGGCCTTGTTGGAGAAAGTGTGTCACTGTGGAGGTGGGCTTTGACGTCTCATATGTGTTCAAGATACTACCCAGTCAGTCAGTGCACTTCCTGTTGCCTGCAAAGTTTAGGATTTTCAGCTCTTTTCCAATACCGTGTCTGTCCGCATACCACCATGCCCCTCCATGATGGTAATGGACTAACCCTCCTGTTAAGTGAGCCAGTACTGTTAAGTGAGCCACCACAATTCAGTGTTGTCTTTGCAAGAGTTGCTATGGTCATGGTGTCTTTTCCCAGCAATAGAACCACCAAGGCAGGGAGGAGCACGATTCAGTTCATGCTTTAATGATTCTCACCCCCAAATGTCCTCCACAATTTAGCTTTTTTCATTGTATGTTGTTGTCTTTAGAAATAGGACATTTCTTGCTTCAAGAGAAAAAAAAAACTAATATTTTATTTTTGAAAATCCAGAACTTACTTTAAAAATACAACCAAGGAACATACTTAATGAGGAAACAAATTGTCTGAACTTATGTAGCACAGTGCTGTAATATTTGGGAAGGCTGACATAAGGACAGCATCCCACCTTCCTAGTGCAGCATGCTGGTCCCAGGAACAATATGGACAGCAATCTTGAGTAAAGAGCTGTGGCTGTTTTTAGCCAACAAGAATCCCCTTGAGTGCTGGCCTTTATTTGTCTCCCTCCCAGGAAAGGATGGAGCAGCCTCTTGAGCCCTTTCAGCTGAATGTATTTAAAGATACAGACTGGTTAAGACCCTGTGGGCAACACATAATTACTGCAGCAAACAACAGAAAGACCAAAAATCCTCAGGAAGAGAGTCTAAGGAAGGAAACAGATGGAAATAAAAACTTGGAAACAGTTTTGCACTTAATAAAAGAGCTGTCTCGATAGGTTCCGAATGAGAGAATAATGTGCCACAAACATTGGCTTATGTAATGTGAGGGTTTTTTGTTTTTTTTTTTTTTTTTTCAGAGTAGTTGTAGCTGGGAAGGGCATGATCAAGGCAGGAGCCAGTGTACAGAAAGAGTAAGTATCCTTTTCAAAAGCCAGGGCCCAGTTGTCGGGGATGAGGGGAACAGGACAAAGTACTCATGCTCTACTCCATTCCTCAAGGCTCCAGTCTCACAACCCATCCTCCTGATAGTTCTAAGAAGAACCTCATATTGGAAAGTAAGGCTGTCAAAACAGGAATGGGAGGTGAAGATGGAGTTATCAACACACTAGATAATCATGGAAGATACCACCAAAGCTGTGAAAATCTGAGGCACTCCCTCTTCCAAAGGAATGCTGCTCTGTTATAGACTGGCCTTGCTCTTTTGTTCAATGGATGCTTCCTTCAGCATTGTGGTTAGTCCTGTTCTAGTCTCTGTTCCATTAGCTTTGTGGGACAAGAAGTAATTTAACAGAGATTTCAGAATGTGGACATTAGGAGAAAAAGAAAAGAAGGGAAGGGGAGGAGCAAATGAGATGAAGAAACGGGAACAGGAGATGAGAAAGGAAACAGGAGAGGAGACTCCTGTAGTCATTGAGGAATGACAAACATCCCCCAAGTGTCCCCCGGCAGCCTCGGTGCTGCCCTGGCTATATAGATCCCATTGCAAGGGGCAATTCCACTTTCTACTCCTGAGTAGGTGAAAGTACTGCCTCACTGAAATTTACCCCTACCTTTGGGTCACCTCCCACCATGAGTAACTATTTATTCAAGTTTCTTTTAATTTAGAACAGATAAGCCATCAGGAAGCTGTCGTTCTTTCTCTACTCTACTCCCCTGAAATTCCTAGCCAATATGCTTTCTATTGGGATGTGTGATGGTGGTGATGACAGTGAGTGGGGGTGGGGAATAGGGAAGTGGGAGGGCTGTTGATAGTGGTGAATGGGGGTGGTGGGGGCAATAACAGAAGAAGGCATTCTACATTTGTGCCATTCTTTTAAGTACACAAACTATTAAAAAAAATGGTTTGGCATAAATTGTCTTCTTCCCAGGAAATAAGAAGATCTTGAAAAGATAAAAATTGTAATTATGTCTTGGCTGAAGTTGAAAGTCAAGGATAGCATCAGAACAAAAGGTCCCTGATTGGGTCAGGATGACATTTAGCCCTTCCATTTGAAATTCAATCATCCACTCCAATGTTAATGATGAAGCATCCAGTCTTCCTAATGAGGAATACTTGATTTTATCCTCTAGCTACAGTATTTACCCGTTAGCTGACCTAGAAAATGCCTTCAGTCATTGGGTTTCAGAATTATAAAACAGGGGATGCAACATTACATTCTGTAGTTTTATTATGATGAAGGGCACATGATAGAAATTATTCTACAGTTGTATGAGGAACAAAAAAGAATCATAACACGAGGAAGTATGGCTAAAATTAAAGTTTGTTAACTTACTTATTTTCTGACCTTCATAACTTATCAATCAGTTACAGTTCATGTTGCTGGCAATCATTAATGAGTACAGAGAAATGCACAGAATTTTTACCACCATCAAGGAAAGGGAAGAAAAACTAGATAAATAATGGTATTGTTTGATAGTTTAACCTGACCTCTTAGCTCACCACTCAACTTGAAATGTCCATAGAAAGTCTGACCTGCAGGGAAAGGCAAAAGATGCATATTTACAGGGGCGGCAGGAAGAAATCAGCCAGAGAAGCTTACCATGGCTGGGAGCCATCTGAGGCCTTGTGGGTTGAGTGTAGGGGAGTCCTCAGAAACATGGAGCTTTTCAGATACTTGCTGCCTGCTCTCCACTCTGTGCATCAGGCACCAAGGTAAAATAGGAGAAGCAATTTTTAAAATCATGTCTCTCATGGTGTAGACATGAAAGAAGAGCAGCCACTCTGAGAAAGGTAGAGCCCTCCACCCAAAATCTTGAACTCACCCCCTCCCCACATACAAACACCACCCACCCACCCACCCTGCCAAGAGACAAAGCTTTCCAGTGGGATGAAGAACCACAAATATTGCTGCTTTGAAGCATTGAGAACATGGATTACAGTTAGTATAAGAGTTCTGGCAAATTGTTCTGAGGCTGGCAGGGCAGAAACACATAACAAATATTGTTTATTTATGGCAGCCCATGGGGGAGTTTCTATGCTAGAGTGTTGAGAAGTCTATACTCCTGAGATCAAGAGATACAATTCTTGCCTGAAATTCATCACAGCAGCAGGACAATCCTGAACACAGGTGAAGATGGAATACTGCTATAAGAACAAGGGATACACCCAGTTTTCAGACCCTCTCCAAAAAGCACAAAGAAAATACTGAAAGCTAAGGGGGAAATGTATATTCAGAAAAAATAAAAAGAAAGAAAGAAAAACAGTATAAAATTAATCTCTGCTCTAAAACCCCAAACCCAAGTTCTTATAAAAAAAAAAAAAATCTTACTGTGATGTTTAATTATGAGTGTGGTCACCTTTACTTTCTTTTTCTTCTTTTATTTATTGAAAATAGTCATATTTTTTATTTGTTTATATCCTTATTCAAGCTCCCTTCCCCGTCTCACACCTTCCAGTCACTCTTTCTTCCCCATATCACTTTATCTCCTCTCCAGCAAGGACAGGAGGTCCCAAGGTCCCAATGTGGCTTAGTTCAGCATCTACTCCCAGCAGATCTGATTTCCTCACCCCAAGATCAAGACTGGATCAGGTGTTCCTCAGGAGGGAGAAGCAAGATCCAAGGTGCCAGTCCAAGATCTTTCAGATCCCAAGCTGTTCAGTGTTTGTGGTTTGTTGCTTGGACATGCTTTGCTTTTTCCTTTTTCGTTTAGAGTCCATTAATGGGTGAGTACATCCCCTGTTATCTTTCTGGGTTTGTGATACCTCACTCAGGAGGATATTCTCCAAATCCATCCATTTGCCTGCAAATTTTAGGATATCATTTTTTCTTACTGCTTAGTAGTACTCCATTGTGTAGATGTACCACAGTTTGTTAATCCATTCTTCAGTTGAGGGGCATCTAGGTTGTTTCCAGGTTCTTGCTATTAAAAATAATGCTGCTATGAACATAGTTGGACTAATGCTTTTGGGGTGTGAATGTGCATCTTGAGGGTATATGCCCAGTATTGGTATAGTTGGATCCTTGGGGAGATGAATTCCCAGTTTTCTGAGAAACCGCCATACTGCATTCCAGAGTAGCTGAACAAGCTTACACTCCCACCAACAATGGAGGAGTTTTCCCCTTGCTCCGCACCTTCTCCAGCATAGGCTGTCATCTGTGTCTTTTATCTTGGCCAATCTGACAGGTATAAGGTGGTATCTCAAAGTTGTTTCGATTTGCATTTCTCTGATGGCTAAAGATGTTGAGCACTTTTTCAAGTACCTTTCAGCCATTTGTAATTCTTCTGATGAGAATTCCCTTTTTAGTTCTGAACCCCATTTTTTGATTGGGTTATTCAAGGTTTAGGGCTCTAGTTTCTTGAGTTCTCTCTATATATTAGAGATCAGTCCTCTATCACTTATAGGGTTGGTGAAAATCTTTTCGCATTCTGTAGGCTGTTGTTTTACCCAATTGACTGTGTCTTTGGCTTTATAGAAACTTCTCAGTTTCAGGAGATCCCACTTATTGATTGTTGTTGTTAGTGTCTGTGCTACTGCTGTTATATTTAGGAAGTGGTCACCTGTGCCAGTTCCTTAGAAGATATTTCCCACTTTCTTTTCTATCTAGTTCATTGTGGCTAAGTTTATGATGAGGTACTTGATCCACTTGGATTTGAGTTTTGTGAAGGGTGACAGGCTTGGATCTATTTGCATTTTTCTACACAATGCCATCCTGCTATGGCAACACCATTTGTTAAAGATACTATCTTTTTTCCATTGAATGTTTTGAGCCTCTTTGTCAAAGATCAGGTGTTCATAGAATTTTGGGTTAATGCCCGGATCCTCAATTCTATTCCATTGATCCAGAAGTCTGATTTTATGCCAGTACCAGGCTTTTTTTTATTATTGAAGCTCTATAGTATAACTTGAAGTCAGGAATGGTGATGCCTCCTGATGTTCTTTTCTTGAGAAAAATTGTTTTGGCAATCTTGGCTTTCCTGTTATTCCAAATGAAGTTGAATATTGTTCTTTCAAAGTCTGAAAATATTGTGTTGGTATTTTGATGAGAGGTGAGTTGAATCTGTGGATTGCTTTTGGTAGAATTGCCATTTTTACTATGTTGATCCAACCTATCCAGGATCATGGGAGAGCATTCCATTTTCTTATATCTTCTTCAATTTTTTTCTTCAGTGATTTAAAGTTTTTGTCAAATAGATCTGTTACTTCTTTGATTAAATTTACTCCAAGGTATTTAATGCTATTGGCAGCTATTATAAATGGTGATGTTGCCCTTATTTCTTTTTCAGCCCTTTTATCTTTAGTGTATAGGAGGGCTACTGATTTCTTTGAGTTAATCTTGTATCCTGCTACATTGCTGAACGTGTTTATCAGCTGTAGAAGTTCCTTGGTAGAATTTTGGGGGTTATTTATGTATACAATCATATCATCTGCAAATAGAGATAGTTTCAATTCTTCTTTTCCAATTTGTATCCCCTTATTCTCCTTTTGTTCTCTTATTGCTTTAGGTAAAACTTCAAGAACTATATTGAATAGATAAGGGGAGAGAGGACAGCCTTGTCTAGTTTCTGATTTTAGTGGGATTGCTTTGAATTTTTCTCCATTAAGTTTGATGTTGCCTGTCAGCTTCTTGTAAATCCTTTATTATATTGAGATATTTTCCCTGTATTCCTGATCTCTCCAGGACTTTTATCATAAAGGAGTGTTGGATTTTGTCAAAGGATTTTTTAGCATCTAAAGATATGATCATATGGGTTTTTTTTTCCTTCAGTTTGTTTATATGATGGATGACATTTACGGTTTTTCATATATTGAACCATCCCTGCATTTCTGGGATGAAGCCTACTTGATCATGGTGGATGATATTTTTTATATGTTGTTGTATATGGTTTGCCAAAATTTTGTTGAGAATTTTAGCATCACTATTCATGAGGGAAATTGGTCTGTAATTCTCCTTCTTTGTTGTGTTTTTCAGTGGTTTGGGGATTAGGGTAATTGTGGCCTCATAAAAAGAATTTGGCAATATTTCTTCAGTTTCTAGTGTGTGAAACAGTTTGAGGTGTAAGAGTAGTAATTCTTCTTTGAATGTCTGGTAGAATTCTGCACTGAAACCATCTGGACCTGGGCTTTTTTTTACTTGGGAGGCTTTTAATAACAGCTTCAATTTCCTTTAGGGTTATAGGTCTGTTTAGGTAATTTACTTGATGTTGATTTAATTTTGTTAAATGGTACCTGTCCAGAAAGCTGTCCATTTCTTCTATGTTTTCCATTTTTGTGGAATACAGATTTTCAAAGTATTATCTGATAATTCTGTGGATTTCCTGGGAGTCTGTTGTTATGTCCTCCTTTTCATTTTTGATTTTGTTGATTTGGATATTCTCTCTCTGCTTTTTGGTTAGTTTGCATAAGGGTTTATCTATCTTGTTGACTTTCTCAAAGAACCAACTCTTTGATTCATTGATTCTTTGTTTGTTGTTTTTGTTTCAATTGTATTGATTTCAGCTCTAAGTTTGATTATTTCCTGCCATCTACTCCTTCTAGGTGAGTTCTCTTCTAATTGTTCTAATTGTTTCAACTGTGCTCTTAGTTCTCTAATGTCGGATTTCTCAGACCAGCATTGTCATTCTGCTTTCTCTGTGTCTGCTGGTGTCTCTGGTCTGAGAAAAGGTACCAACCCATGGAGCTAAACAAGATAAGAATCACAGGTTAATTTAAGAGTAAGAGTTAGCAGGTAATATGCCTGAGCTATAGACCAAACAGCTTATAATAAGTATAAACTTCTGTGTGATTATTTGGGGCTAAGTGGCTGCAAGACTGCATGCATATCTGGCCCTCAGGCCAGACAAGGAAGGAACCTGAGGCTACAGGTGATTGTGTTTCTTTATTCCATGATGCACTCAATGTTTGTACATACTGTCTGCCCACATAGAGCAACTGAAGGCTCTATACCAAGTAGCTGAATTTATTTTCAAGTTAAAGTCTGGTGGAAACCACAAAAGTAATGGGATAAAGGACAACCAGGCAGATGGAGTTGCTGGGCTAAATTGATCATTTCTGGCTTTTTGAAGTTCATGAATATAAAGTGGGAAAGGTCATCATTGATGATATTTAAATACAGAAAACATTTTTGTTGGCAAAGTTGAAAAAGTTAGAGTGTCTTCTGGGAATCCAATTCCTTTGCCTGAAAACAAAACCATAAGCCACAGGTGGAACTGTATCACATAAAGGAAATAACAAGAATCTTTCCAGGAACAAAAATGCAAGATGTTCCCAGGAGACAAAAAGAAAATATTTTCCAGGTGCTGGAGAGACGGTTTGGTGGTTAAGAGCACTGGATGCTCTTCCAGAGGACCTGAGTTTGAGTCCCAGCAACCACCTCACAGCTGACATCAATCTGTATAATTCAGTTGTGGGAGATCTGAAGCCTTTTTCGGGACTCAGCAGGCACCAGATTTGTGTGATGCACAGACATACATGAATCCAGAGTGCCCAAACAAAATAACAATTTTGTAAAGAGAGGATAGTTCAATCTCACATCTTGAAAAATAGAAGTAATTGTGATTTTTAAAATATATGTATTTTTTTTTCCAGGCAGAAGGTCACATTGGCCTTTATTAAATGAAGTGAAAGGAATTGTATCTTAGAGAAATGATGTTTCTTACAAGAGAAGGAAGGGCATTGGAGGCGTAAGGGCAGCTATTTCCACTGCCCACTGGGACTAGACAAGAGTCCTCTGTGTTCAGGGTGAACCAGGGCATGGCAGATTTTATGAAATACAGTGAAAGATGGGCTTTGCCTGATTCTAGGAAGACTTTACATAAGTCTGCTCCACCCTTAATCTTGCTCTGCCTTCACAGAAAAGGCTGCAGGGATGAGAATTTTCACTGTCAATTTGATTGGATCTAGGATGTATACCTTACTATGGTGTATTTGAGGATATGTTCAGAAAGGACTAACAGAAAGGGAAGTACTTCCCCAGAAAGCATGGCACATTTCAAAGAGTTCAGACATAAAGATGTCCACAAGAAGAACAGTGCAGTTGGCTTGCCTGAACTTTGCTCTTGCTGGTGGGGACAACCATGCTGCTACTGTTGCATCCTTTTCTACCATTGAAAGAATCCAGATTCTTTAGCCTTCCAACATGTACTGAAGACTAGTACCCCTCCAAGATTCCTGCAGGCCTTCAACACATGACTGGGACTGCTAAGGCATCTGGCCTCATAAACTGAGCAGCTACTTCATTCAAGATTCTCAGGGTGCAGCTGGGCTCGGATGGACTACCAAGCCCCTAACAATTAACCATCCTATAGATCTCTAAAATACATATCCATGCTATTGATTCTAAAATTCTGGAGAACCTAAAGACATCTTATGCTTTTGAGTCTCATACCATAGAGACTGCTGCCAGTTCCTCTGTGGTTTCTAAGTTACTACTTACAACAAGAGGATTCCTGATCTTAACATGTTTAATTTAATTTGCATGTAGACATCTTAGTAAATTCTTGTATTCCTTCTCCCTGATTCACTCCCAAGACTCTGTTTTCTAAAAAGGATCATTTTGGCAGATATGCTGAATATTCATTCTTTGGGTTTAGCCATCATTACTTCTATGTCCACTGGAAACAATGGCAAAATTTTAAGCAGTTTTGTGAAGAGTGAATGAAATAACTGGAGAAACAGAGGGAGAGAATATTGAAATTCCATGGTTAGGTTATGTGTGAGAAGAGGAATGATTTTTCTGAACTAGATAATAGGGAAAATGTCCAGAACAATCAATCATTCAAGAAATGAGTATGTGAGTAAGGTATCAGAAAAATAGCTGGTGGTCCTGAATGCACTGAACATATCCAAATTGTGGTTTAATGAGGAGTGAGCACATTGTTCTTAACTTTTTCAAATAAATTTGAAAATGTTTCCATGGCTACTTAAGAAAGGATTTCATAAACAAGGACTGAAAAGCATTTACTGTGGGGAAAGGAAAATTTAATTAATTGATTTAGCAAAAGAATTCTGTTTATTTAGAGATCTCATTAAGAGATCCAAATGTCAAACCACAAATTAAAAAGAATTCGTACTTATCTCCCTCTGACTTACTTCTATACACTTTGTGTTCTTTTGTTCTGTAAATAACAATTTTTCTTTAATTGATTGTTGATCATGTCAATAACTGATTTGGGATAATTTGTATCAAGAAACTGTGCTAAACTTGTATTGATCCTTGTGATTGATGGTTAGGATCATTGTTGAAGTTTTTTTTTGTTTTTTTTTTTTTTTTGTTTTGTTTTGTTTTTTGCATACAGCTGTATCATTAAAAGCTTCGCTTAATCCTTAAGAAAACATTTTTGGATTTGCTATTTTTTTGCTTTCCTCTCAGGGCCATTGACCTCCAGAACAAAGTAAGATCTGAAGATCACTTATAACCTGTGAATCAGTCACCATCAAGTGTGCTTTTGGAAGGGCCTACATTGCTAATTGCTCTCAAGGCTAAGGTCATCCAAGGCTCTTTCTAGTTCTGCTATGCATTTGTCTTTTCAAGAAGTAGCTAGAGAGCTAGGGATGTGGCTCAGTTGGTAGAGTGCTTGTCTAGCGTGCACAAAGTTCTGAGTTTAGTCTCTAGGGTCACATAAATTGTATGTGGTAATCCATTCCTATAATCCTATAATTATATTTCTATAATCCTAGAACTTGTCATCTGGAGGGGAAAGAATCATAAATTCAAGATCACTCTTGATTGCTGAGAGATTTTGAGGCCAACTTGAACCACATGGAATCGTATCTAGAGAAAAGTTGCTACTGAAAGCAACATGATAATTTCCTTTTTTACTCTTTCATTGTCTGACTTAATTGGGTTTTGAATATTGATGTACCTTGTATTACTGAGATAATCCTACTATGGGCTTGATACCATACTTTTTACTTTCTCCACAACTTTCAGTAGCTTTTGAAAGAAAAGTATATGTTTGTTATTCTATCTTTGAGAATATGACAAAACTCTAATATTTTCCTTCATTTATACTTGATATCTCCAGCATATAGCTGAGGACAGAATAGTGACCATACTGTCCACTCTCTTTGCAGCCAGGATCACTCATGTGATCATAGTCTAAGGAACAGGATATAATGATATATGTGGTTGGTAAATGTTTGCCAACAATAGTATTAGAACATCATCCACAGCTGGAAAGAAAGATCATCTCCACAGTAGTAGGAAATTATCTCAGATTTGAGTGAAAATGAGTCAACCCAAGTCCATATAAAAAGTAATTAAAATTGAGATTTACATAAATATTGTCAGGTCAGGGTTTGGTGCTGAACTCAGATAGGAACAGACTAAGCAGAATTTAAAACTCCTTTTCTCTTTGTGTTTCTTCTCTCTTTCATCACACTTCAGAAAGTTTTTCTTCACATGTCAGGGAGTTTGTGAACATTTGGTGATTACTCTATGACTTTGAAGTCAAACCCTTATCCACTAGAAAATGAAATTTTTGGAATACAACTTTCAAGTTAGGGAGGAGTCCTTTTCTCGGCTGAAATTCTTTGCCTTAGAGGAATGTGGCTTATTACTCAAATCACATGACTTGCACAAGAAAAATAATTTCCCACAGGGAGGGGTGGTTGTGAGTTCTCAGTGAGTGAAAACAAACTCTCTGAGACTAGGTCATGTGATGACTGAAGTAAAGAGGGCTGTAGCTGAGGCCAGACTCCAACTTCAGGAAGACTTACCTCAAATACACCTGCATAGGGATGAGGATGACCAGAGACCACACCTAGACCCCGAGTTATTTCAGATACAATACAGACTACAGATGCACATCACAAAGCCGTCTAGACACAGGCCTGGGACTTCTGCCTTCAAGGATTTCTCTGCAAAGGACAGCAGAAAGGTAGCACTATGAAGTACCCAAAAGAAAGAATCTCAATCTCTCTCTCTCTCTCTCCCCCCCCCCCGTGTGTGTATGTGTGTGTGTCTGTCTGTCTGTCTGTCTCTTTCTCTCTCTGTCTCTCTCTCCTTCAAATTTGCACATCTGCTCACAGGAAAGTCTCTCCAAGTCCTCCATTATATCACTCCATAATGAAGTAACCATGATTTTCTCACTTTCACTTTCTTAGTAGGCTATGCTTTCTTTAGTGACTTTTAAATTTATTTATTTTCTTAGCAGCCTTGAGGCTTTAACTCAGATTTAAGGCTATACCTGAATCCTTGTGGTAACTACAGATATAAAGAGAAGAAAAATGATACATTTTTTTCCAATGGCTTATCAGCAGCTTGGGGAAACCATTGCTCTCCATTTTCTCATGATATCATTGCTAAAACTCCCACCTTTCCAGAGTGTTTGCCACATAGGATCCAGTCAGTGCTTGAGAAATGATTGCATATGCTTTTTTTAATGTGTAAAATTGAATAGCTTTGGTTATAGCTCACTGTTGTGATCCCAGGACTCTTGAAGTTAAATTGTGAAGATCATGAATTGGAAATCAGTTTGGGTCATATAGTGACCTTTTATCTCCAAATACAAGAAAGAAAAAAAATAAGAAGGAAGAATGAAAGAAAAAAGGCAGGAAGGAAGAAGGCAGGACAGAAGGAAAATGAGAGAGGGGGGAGAAAACAGAGAGATTGAGAGGAAAAAGGGAAGGAAAGAAGAAAAGAAGGAAGGAAGGAAAGAAGGAAGGAAGGAAGGAAAATAAAATATTGAAAATGTGAGCTGTATTGCATCTCAATGGTAGGGTGCATGGTTAGCATGTACAAGAACTTAGGACTCAGGGGAATATAAACAAACCCAAATAGAGTCCTCGTCAAATCTTCCTGTAATTTTCCAGGTTGCAGACATCCATGAATCAGCCCTGCTGATAGCAAGAGGTCTTCAAGAAATGCCAAATTTGGGAGCATCCTGCCCCTAACTTCAAAGCCACAGCTGTGCTGCCAGATGGTAAACTCAGAGTTATCAGCCTCAGTGAAGAAGTTCTGCCTTTGCGATCTTGACTTCCCTTCTGTGTATCCCATGGAGATTGTTGCTTTCCATGACAGAGGAGAGTTAAGAAACTCACCAACCCCGTGATGGATGTACCTGTGGATTCTCACATCTGTCATCTGGCATGTATCAATACAGCCAGGAAAGGAGGAGGACTGGGACCCTTGGACGATCATTCCCTTGGTGTCAGATCCTGAGTGCATGACTGCTCAGGATTAAGGAGTGTTAAAGGCAGATGGAGGTTTGTATTCCAGAACCTCTTTATCATCGATGACAAAGTTATCCTTCACCAAATCACTAACGATGATCTTCCCATTGACTCTTTTGTAGATGAGATGCTAAGATTAGGCCAAGCCTTCTGGTTCACTGAGACATACCTAGCTCGCTAGAAATCCAATAGAGATACCATTAAATGTGATGTCATAGAGAGTAAAAAAATTTTCCAAACAGAAGAGAGCACTAATCTTCCCCTGCACGGTGGTGGGAGATCACTCTTACTTACACAGGTGGAAATGGCTTGCACAGTTTTGTGGGCAAATCATCTGGTGTACCAGTTGTAAGGCATTATCTTTTTATTCTTCTATAGTATTAATTAAATTTGGATTGAGAATAAAGAAACAAATCATGTTCTCTAAGATATCCATAGTGGACATTAAGACTAGTACTGTCCTCAAAACATTATTTCATAGCTTTCACCTTAGACTAACTTTTCTTTCAATGACACATCAAACACCCCAGGTTGAACACTGTTGGTCCAGACATAGAGAAAGCCGAGTTTCAGCCATGTGGCCATCCATTTACTTCCAGCCATAGGTATCATTCTGAAAATGTTTGAAAATTTATGGCCTTAATATTTGAATTCCTGGAGAAGAGCCATATAGAAAATATAAAATATAAGATACATATTTCCAGAGCCTACAATTTAGACATATGTTTTTAATTGTAAGAAAGTCATTTGGCAGAGAGTTGCCAAAGGTCTTGCTACCATTGTAGATGGTGTAGAAATGTGAAATTACTTCCACAGCAAAAGGTAAGACCAATGACCAGAACACAATGTTCTCCACCCTCTCAGTCACTTCTCAGATGTCACCATAATATGTTGTGACTTGAAATTACATTTTAGCTCACAATACAAAGCATGATTTTCTGGTATTGGAAAAAAGTCATTTTCACTTGTCTAGGCAAAAAATAATAATTTGACATTCTTGAGAGTTCCAATGTTTTGAGAGCCTGAGGCAAAGTTAACATTGAAATCAAATCAGAACAAAATATGCCAGAAGATGTATGCTCTTGAGTTTATAAATGTCCTTGTCCAATATTCTCTAGGAAGGAGTCAAGGCAAACAGAAGAGTGCAGGAAGCAATAAGATGGGGGTCAGCACACAGGGCTGCTTAAGAAGTGTTGTGTATAACCAGATAGTTCAAGGTCCATATACCCTTGAACTGACAGGCTGTATTTAATGTACATGGCAATTGGTGGTTCCTATGTACTAAGGTCTTTGGTAGGCAAAGCTCTCTAAGAAATGTGTTTGAGTTTGCTTGGACTTGGAGATCACTGACACATGTTCATTCATCTTACATCTGCCCTGAAGAGGTTCAGCTATGTGTTGTCCATGTCTTGCCCAGTCACAGTGGAAGGATGAAAGGAGTAATTAGACAGGTAAATTAGGTTCTAGGTAGTGTGAGTTATGTGCTAATTCTGTGGATTCTCATAAGAATAGGGCCATAGCAAACTGACAAATTTTAGCAACTACCTTGTTAACCTAACTTACATTCTTGGGGCAGGGGGTGGTGGTTTTGCTTTGTTTTGGGACAGGATCTTAGTATGTAGCCTAGAGTGTTACTGAATTCATGGCACATTGTCTCCCCCCCCCATACACACTCTATTGTCTCAGTGTTGAGATCATATGTGTATATCACTCTGGTACCAGTTTTATTTTAATTAATGCAGCAATCATTGATGTAGTTTTATCAGCTCACTGTACTAAGGGGGTGCATGATGTCTCATATTTTGTCCCTGTACCTAGTATTTCACAACATTCAAGTCAACCCAGTGCCGATTTCTAAAGCTGTGGGTTGGTGGTTAGGAAGAAGCAATGGCTTCTCTGCTCTGGTAGATAACACACTGTTCTAAACTGCTACTGTTCTATCCTTTCCTAGATTTGCCCACTTCTGCCAAGTGTCCTTATTTCTCTGTGCTTCTCACGGAATCAACATCCATCTGCTTACTCAATCAGTGAAGGAAACTGCACATGACTGGCAACCTCCACACTCTGGAGAATTCTGGTTGGTTAATGGGAGCAGTCTGTGCTGGGCGGGAAGTACCTGAAAAGCTGGGAGACAGGTTGATACAGAGATGAAAGGATTCAAAAGAGAAGGAAGGATGATGTAAGACTGATTTTTTTTTTTTTAAAATAGCAAAATGGCATTTCAAAGCAAAGCTTGGATATAGCCATAGCTGATATCTCCCTTGGGGCAATCTTAGAAGGAGGAAATGGAACTAAGAAATATGTACTTACATTCAGCCCTTAATATTTTATCTCAATTGATAGCTGTCACAAGACTTCATTCGAGTAGATCATCATTGTAGAGTAGAAAATGCTTAGGCAAAAAGAAACACAAATAATGTCTTCCTGCAGTATATTGAGGCACTAAGATTTGAATAAAGGGCTAATGAGCAGCAAATTGACATTCTCTCTACTAATTCACAAGCCCTTTCTCATTAAGATGAAGGCAGAAAGGAAGAGCTAGATCCTGGAAATGGAAAATACTAGAGCATTCATTACTATGGCATTGTGCGTGCTGACTCAGAGTGATGGACAGGGACAGCTAACAAGCTAATTAAACACAGTCCCAGGGATGCTAACCAGACAGTCAGAAGTATGATATATTTATTTCCCATTTCCGCTCTGTGACTAGAGATTTAAATGATGAAGTAATTCAAAATCTTTCAGGTTTGTGCTTTTACTGGTGGAATGAGTATGTTGGGTCAGCAGGGATAATGTGCTAATTGGCAGCATTTATTTATACATGATAAAACATTTTGAATCAACCCAGCCCCTCATCTAGGCAAGGGTTATTGGAGTTTAAAGACCTCTTTTCAGTGTAAGTTCAAATCTTGCCTGCCATAACAGAGTAAGCTGAAGCAAAACTGCATATTGTCTTTGCTATTTGTCAAATCATATTTCCTAGTGAAAGTGGCTAGATTTTTTTAGTGTCTTAGAAGAGAGTAATTAAGAAATCCAAAAGTTTAGGGCAGTGCACACTTCAACTGAGGCCTGAACAAAACCTATTCTGTCCTCAGAAATTGGATTTGATAGATCTTGTCTGCACAGGTCTTAATCTTTAAGACTAAGACCCTGAATTTCCATTTGTATTTTTCTGTACCTTAAAATTTAAAGTCTTGTGTCTAAAATACAGGCTTAGCAACTTTAAAAAAATATTTCCTAAAACTACATGCATGCAAATACATTTGTAGCTACCTCTCAGTTTTACTTATCATCCATCTCTTTACATTTTCAGTGCTTTTTAATTTCTGTAGTTCTACATAACTCTATGTATTGATTAAAATTATTATTTTTCTATCAAATGTAATCTTAAAAAATAACATAGCATGAAATGGAGGCAAATAGAAAGAAATCTATTAGAAAAAAGAGAAGAGTTGAATGAAGATAGTTGTGTATACCATTGGTTGTGACATTTTGTATATTTACAAAGGTGGGGATTAAACAGCCTACAGATCTCTCAATATCCTTCTAGCTATAAGAATTTTTCTCTAGAATTCTATTATGATGTCAAAACACACACACACACACACACACACACACACAGAGAGAGAGAGAGAGAGAGAGAGAGAGAGAGAGAGAGAGAGAGAGAACCCCTGCTGTAGGTACATCTACAGTATTCTATAGGAATACATTTATTCAGCAGGAACATATCTTTCTCACAATTTAGCATATAGATCTGATGCTAAACTTATGAGTGCTGTACTTAGTGTGGCTTGTTGCTTTGTCTTTCTTCATAAGTTGAGCACTGAGGGAATACAGAATTATAATTCTAATTCAGCCAGTCCTTCTATCTAGAGGCTTGCTGCCAATTTTGTCTTCTATGAAATTTTTGTTGTCAACAAAGAAAGGATTGCAATTTTGTCTGACTGACTGAAATAGCCTGGTGTATTCTTGACTATCAAAACACTCATGTTGCATGGAACTTTTAGTTGGTGAATGTTCACAATGTGGGGAAAGTATGGTACATGCTGTATAATCTCATTTACCTAAATATATGTACACTTGCAGGATCTAGGACACATCAAGTTGAGCTGCTTGTGACTGAGTGAAAGTCACTTTGTTCTTGACTTCTTATGTTGTGTTTTCTGTAATGTACATACTAAAAATAATAAATAAAAGCCTCCTTTTAAGAAAAAAAAGAAAGAAATCCAAAAGCTTTAAGAATTGACCCAAGTGATGAGTGGTGTATTCTTTTTATGACTGTGAGAACAAACTCTGAAAGAGCAATTATTAGAAGAAAAAGATTTATTTGGATGCACAACCTAAAGGAATTAGCTATCACGGGAATACAGCACTGACAGGAGGATCTTGAAGCCTCTGATCACATGGGGTCACAGTCAAGAAAAGAAGGCTATAAATATTCATGCTAAGCTAGTGTGCCTGTTTGTATATGCTCTAGAACCGGAGATGAGAAAATTATATTTTTCATTGTGTGTCAACCTCACTTGAATAAAGATAATCACCCATGGCATGTCCATTGTTCCTGTCCAATTGACAATGGTAACTACCATACTTGGTTACCAAATCATCTCTGGTTCTGGTTCAGTGGAGTTTACTGCTGAAGGGAAAATGTGAGAGGAAACAGCCATTTTTCTTCCCCAAACTTGGGCAATTGGCCTGAGTTAGAGTAAGAAGTGTGTGTGTGATTCAGCTATCTCCAAAGCTTCTTTCAGCCCATCTGTCCTCTTAGTATTCTTGGCGCTGAGCTGTGTGGTAAGGGCCAGCCTTCACACCCAATGGCGCAGTCACTGTGTTTGCATTCAGTGTTGTGGCTACAAAGCTTCAGTTGGAATTCCTTCTTGGTCATAACTCCTGTACTCGTGCAGGACAAACGTCTATCATCTGGAATTTTACAGCTCCCAGATGCTTACTTTGCATCTGCGCCACTTAAGACTTAGATTATGCAATGACATCTGGCCTAGAGATGGCCAAAGGTCCAAAAGATGCAGTTATTGATTAGGGAGTTCTAACTGTTACTAATATAGCCCAGATGACAGCAAGCATGGAGTGATAGGGAATACCCTCAAATGACTTGAAATGCTCTTGCTTGGTTGAATTTAATGGTACCATAAAGGAAGTGTGCTATGATCCACAAGTTTGTATTCTAGGGACATATTATGAAGCAATCCTTTAAAAAAAAAAAAACTTTTTAAAATCTTCCTCCTAGTCCTTCCTGAGAATAAAATCTTTGGGAGAAAGAGAGGGACAGACAGACAAACTACTTTCACATAGACCGCAAAGACCCAGTAAGCAATGCAAAGAGCAAACCTTAAATATAAATATCAACAGTTATAGTAGGGATTTAAGGACAATGCTGTGAACTAATGATAACACCAAAGAACCAGTGAAATCTATGACATGAGAACCCTGTGCTCAATTATAGATGAAGCTGCATAAGAGTGGACCCTGCCTGATCTCTGGGTATGTATGGGCTTAACTGTACCTACTCATTCAATTACCACAGTTTAAGCATCTTTCTAAAAGTTCAAATTCAAAAATAAAGTGGAAGCATAAGTTAAGTGTCAGTAGACCCATGACTGATATTACAGATGCTCTGACTACATGTCTCAGCATTGGCCATCCAGAAGCTTGTCTTTGTAGAACATTAAAAGAGTGTAATGTATAACCAGAACTCTGCAGGTGCCTCAGACAGAGTTCTCCCCCTCCATAACTGTTGAAGTCTGAAGTGTATAGCTGGTCCTGATGCAGAACCTTGGTTTATCTAAGGCTGTGCAAAGCAAGAATTGGCTGATATGGAACTATCAAATCTCTTATTAGGTGAATCAGTCAGAAGCACAACTCCTTGGGAGCTAGTAAATGGTTTTGGAAAGTGTGATCTGCCTAGTGAAGGAGTAATGCATGAATACCTTGCTGTAGTGTGATTTGCATTGGATTATTGTATTCAAGTCTCAATTTCATTTTTATTCTTATAGAGAGGTTCTCTCGTCTATAGTAAAATATGAAGTCTTCTCTTACAGACTTCAATTCAGACCACTGAATTACACCAACCTTCTCATATTTATTCATTTATTTTCACATTTATCTGTCAATTCTTCCCATCAAGTTAGAATACCACTTAACCTGATATCCATGCTCAGTAGGAAGAAAAACAGCTGTGTTGTAAGTAAAATAGTAGGTAGATAATATTAATTTTGAGGTACATTTGACTAATCATTATAATAAGGTCTGAAATGTCTCAAAGATTAAAACCAAAATGATAAAGTAGGGTCAAAGTGACAGTGGATCTTCTGATGGTCACTATGCACTATAATTTCATCCCCTGACCCCTGTGGACTCAGTCTGCTCTGTAAGATAAAGTCTGCAGTAGCTTTTCTCAGAGTCTATTCTGTCTGAGATACACAGATGGGTATGCATGTCAATGAACACATCCTAAGGTTGAAAAGACTTTTTATGAATTTTAGAGAAAAGAGTTTTATTACTGTATGGGTTTATTTTTAGCAATTCAGAATGTTTTGCTTTTTATATAAACTTTGATATTGATTTTCAAAAACCGTTAAAAAATGATAAAAAGGGAGAATACGATGAGAAATGCTCTGACAGCTCCAACTCAAATTCTTCCTCCACCAAAAAAAATCTTTAATTTTATTTAAGAAAACTAACTGCCCTCCACTCTTTCAACATAGTGAATATTCTACACCTTCAAAGGACATATTAGCATCACTCTTGATCGCATAAACTCAGCTCTTTACAACCCATTGGCAAATCTGCCTGAGCTCTCAGACCAAGGTTGGTTCTGATCTCAGATCAATTTCAGTACTGATTACCCCCTCAAGGGCATGTCAGAGAGTGAAGACAAAGTTAGCCTGTGATATAGAAAATCTGAGTATCTAAGACCAAATGACTAATTTAGGTAAGAAGACACAAATAATTTAAAAGAGAAAATAAAACTCAAGATTTAACTGTTGAGAAAGGTTGACTAGGAAAGATAGAGGGAGAAAAATAGATAAAGAAAGAGAAGAGGAAAAGAAGTAAATATAGAGGAGACAACAAATGAGGGAAGGGACCAACTTCCTCGGTGTCTAACTGAACCAGACCGTAGCAAGAACAGTGTTCTGGGCTCTCAGGGAAGAGTCCCATGTCTGCTATCCTGACTCCTTGATACATGTTTAAATAATGGTAAAAGGTTCAGAACAGAATAACATGTTTACCTTTCTACCTGTGGGAGTTTCTACAGCTCAAGGCAGTGTGTTTTGTAAACAGCTAATGGAAGGGAAGAAAACCTAGACCCTATTCTCTTAGACAAAGAAAAATTGACTACTACTCAGTGGATTTGCTATCTGAGAAAATTTTCTCAGGGATGTATTCTTTCACCTGTTTCATGGTTACATTGATTCCCAAAGAGAATTCCATGTAACATGACCATTAATTAACACCCAACTCACTGTCATGCAAACCCTTAATGTTTATTATTGTCCTTCTATTTGTTTTTACTTCTGTTTTACTCATGTATCACTCAAAATTGTGGGCATTTAAACTATGTTATCAATAAAAACTCATGAATTTTCAAAGGATATCTTAATGCAACATTTCCACAGAACTCAGAGAGATCTATCTATAATAGTGACAAGGAAAAGATGCTATCAGCATATTTAATTCCCTAAAGCAGAGAAGAGATATCTGGCTACTGACCAGCACTCTGCTGACCTTGGCATTGTCACATAGCCAGTGAGGGATGTCTAAGGCTGTTGTTCCCATCTCCAACAGTTTACATCCTAGTAGAACTTATGATAGTGGTTATGATGATATATAAATCCATACAAATAAAGCCTGTCTCACCATGTATTTTCAGTTTTGGGTCTTGTCTCTCTCCTGTTGTGGTGATAAGGATAACTAAGTCAATACTTTTTCTGTTGGAAGATGGGGTACATAAACCCTAAAATGATCTAGGTCCTTATGGCTCCTTAAAGTAAGATTTTTTTTGCTTGTTTGTTTTTGGTTTTTTTGTTGTTGTTGTTGTTGTTTTTGTTTTAAAAAAAGGCCACTTTATGATTCAGGTGTTAAGAGTTTAATCCCTAGCTTAAAATGGCCTTAGCACAAGCAATCCATTTCCTTTAGGAAATATCACCAAGATTGCTGAATCTAAGCTTGTTGTAGTGATCCTATGGTTACTTGCTGTGAGTATTTTTCAAGGATGTATGAATTATACAGTAGCACTCCATTGCAGTCTCCTTATACTTTTGCCTTTGGGCTCTAGAAATCAAGGTTATGGCTCTTTTTATTCTCTGGAGAGATTTTAACCTCTAACTAAATGTATGAGTGAAAAGTATCATGAGGAGGAGGAGGAGGAAAAGACCTTCACATTAAATTTAATCCTCCTGGACAGCCCAAGCTCAGAAGCTCACATACAATCAAAACAGACTCTCTAGGTAACATTTCCTTTGATCCTGAAGCTAATCTCCTGAGGAATTTTTAAATCTGAACTTTATACATGAGAGAATTCTCCACAGCTATTCAGGTCAAGAGCATGTAGCCAGTGAGATCTGATTTAAAGTCCTTGGCTGCTGTCATCAGCTCTCAGGCTAATGGGAAATTGCCTGTGAACTATTTTGTGGTTGTTAATTGTATGGCTAGCTACCCAAGAGATGCTGAAGGGCACAATCCAGATTGTTACTCCTCCAGCTTCAGTACCAAGTCTCAGCAAATGACTGACTATATAAATAATGCCCAGAAAAATCATTTTAGCTTGAATTAAATTGAGTCATGTTGGATCAAGAAGAATTAAATCTACGTTCTCCATTGATGAGTCTATAACTTGACTCTGTGCAAGCCACACTCAGATGCCATTGAAATGGCTCCTCACACTAAAACCACATGACGACTGGTCTTGAAGAATAGTTGTGGATGACCACAGTGCCTGTGACCTCTGAAGTCATCCAGCAGTCCCAGTGTCCATCTAAGGAGAGCATCAAACACAGCATTAGCCAGTTGAATTACATCTAAATTTTCCTCTCGAATCTTGTGCAGTGGACACAATATAGTGCTAAAAGCAGAACTAGCCCTGGACATAGGAATTTGAATACTTGGCAGAAAGACTACTGCAAGCTGGAATCCAACATGGGCTAAATATTAAGCTGTAGGCCAGTGAGGGATGCATATTATTAAATTTCTTGAAAAATCAAACAAAAAGCCTAAATGTTTGATATATATGTATATATTATATAAACACATGCTTATTATATCATATCTAGGCAATACTTCAAGTGGAGGACATTAGGAATATAAGTTAATCCTGCATGTTTTAGGATGATTAATAGAATTCATAGGAAATTTGAGGTAGATGAAAGTCTATTCATGAGGACTGCAATCCTAGACCGCTCTGGGTTTAAAACCACAAGGAAATAAATTACTCCTCTGTTAAACAGGAAGGGGAAATGACATCAAAGAATGAGTATATTAGGTGAATGTTGTGTATACAAATAGCTGGCCTGCTAAACTTCACTCAACATCATTGTGGTTATTACCAATCACCATTTTTAACCTGACAACGTAAATAATACAAGTAAAAAGCCAAATTTACAATGTAAAATTTGCTTAAATTTATGTCCTCTTTCCTTACTAGGATTATACAGTACTGGCTATCAAACTAAGGGGTCCATGCATGCCAGGTAAGCATTCTAGCCACTGAGTCACATCACCAGGCTTTAATTGATTTTTAAAATTTAAATCACAAAATATATTTATATAGCTGTTCTTTTTCCTGCCAACACTAAAGACCTAAAACACATCCTCTAAAATATGACACAAGTCACCAGCAGTCAGAAATGTTATGACCCACTATTCACTTTCAAAGAGAAAAAATACTATCTTGTCTTTACACCATTGAAACTAGTGACCTTTAGAAAATACAGTAGAAATTTTGAAAATGTACAGTATTTCTACAATACATTAAGAAAACATACATTAAGAACACCTAAAGAACACAACCCCTAACCTTAAGAAAGAAATTAATTTTATGTTTGTTTTATAGCTCTTCAAATGTTTATTATCCAAACTAGCATCACAGAGGATGCAACAGGCATGCTTATTTTGTCTTTAAGTTTGCATTTTATCTTTTGTCATTCTGTCCTAGTAACATTATATGTCATTAAACACATATTAAAATATGACCAAAGCAAATGTCCCACTGATACTTTGGCACAGAAACACACTATTCTGAGCCTTGTTAAACTGAATGTGGAGTCTTCTTCAATGGCTGGGTGATCAATTTGCATCACCATTGTAAGTTCTTAGGACTTATAAATCAGACTGCGGAGTCTGCTCAGGCCAGGGGAGAGGCTGGCGGGAAAACTGTTGTCTGAATGTAACATAAATAATTATGTTTTAAAAAATTATTTAAAACTCAAATTGGAGATGCTATATTCTTATAAAATGAAGCCTAATAATGAAGATTAAAAATGGAAATGAGGAAGTAATGATGGTACCATCTTCCTGATATGTGAACATCCGAAGATGGGTTATTGAATCCCTAGAAAGAATCATTGAATCACACCATTTTTATGGATAGAAGTTTAATAACAAAGAATAGTGGCTGGGGCTGGGATGTGACTCAGTTACTAGCATCATGATTAATCTGCTGAAGCATTGGTTTCTATTCCAAAGCTGTGAGGGGCAGGAAAGGACAGACAGCTGCAGCAGGAAGACATGATGATGGGAAGAAGAGAGAAAGGGGTAGGGGAGGACAGAGGCTAAAAGTGGGGCTGGTTTCCTCTATCAGCTCCAAAATTGGGGGGAAATTTTTAAAATAGAATAGCTTACAATAACATTTCAAATACCTATCATTGACCAATATACATGCTACATGATTCCAAACAAAGTACTAGTAGGTATTTTGTAAAAAAGAACTAACTCTAATAAGATAAGAAAATGTAAAAGACCCCCCAAAAATTACCGTTGAGCAAAATGTTTAAAAAGATCAGCTTGGGTGCATTACCAGATGCTGACAGTTTTACACAGGGGCTGTAATTAACCAAAACAGTATTTGAATAAGAACTGACAGTGAGAGCAATGTAACAGCAAGCAGAGGCCTGAAATAGGCTAACAGGTCCACGGTAACTAATTTATGACCAAAGAACCTTAGATTTCAATACAGGAAAACACTTGGCTTTTTAATAATGAGTTACATTAATTACATAGCCATATAAAATAAAATCTATGTTAGGCTTCACTCTCCACACAGAAACAAATGCCAGATGGATGATACATAAAATGTTAAAGGAAAAATAGAATGCCTAAGTGGTAATGAAATATAATAGCTATGAATGTATAGCAACATTTACTCAGAGTTTTGTTAAGACAGTATGATATATATATATGTGTGTGTGTGTGTGTGTGTATGTATACAAACCATAAACAGCAAAGATAAAAAATTAGACACCAGTAAAACCAAGATATATATATATATATATATATATATATATATATATAGTAAGAAAGCAGCCAAGCAAAAATAATACATAAGTATAATGCATAGTCAAGAAATAAACTCAGCCTGAACATCTAAATGATGCCAGGAAAGCAATGAAAAGACATAATTTTGAATGTTCGAATTGAGAAGATACTACAGTGATGTTCCTTATAGTACAAATCAGTACAACTACACTGGGAAACCATTTGGTAGAGCCTGCTAATGTTGGACCTTTTAATAGCTACTATCCTGTTTGCTTGTTTTGATCCTAATCAACAACAAAAAAAATCATTGCTTACTTTCAACAAAAGGCTATTCTAGAATGTGTTCAGTGTTATTTTGGAGCACTCCAAAGTAGAAACAATAGAAAAACAAATCAAATAAATACAAAGGAAAACAAAGAATTGTTACTGTAGCCATCTACAGAACGGGCTCTGGTCAGGTGACACACAGCTAACAAATGCTATTATAAACAACATGCTGAGTTGAAAGTGGCTTGTTTATAAGAAGTTTAAGGGAAGTGAAACTAACCTGTTATAACAAAGATCAGAAGGGCATCTTTCTTTTTGTGGGAGGATGCCTGAGAGAAAGAAAGAAGGGGAATTTAGGGGTTCTACTTAATATTTCATACCTATTGGATGATGAGTGGATGTGAATGTCTTGTCAGAGTGAAATGCAACAATGTAAATATGCAGAAGCTTTATGTCCTCTTCTGCGTTACACACTTCTCATAAGGAATTTGAGAGCACTAGTGATACAGTTGGAATGTCATAGGGTGCACTGTCCTTAGGTTTACCAAATGCATGTATAGCTCTGAAATATACCTTTATGCAATCGCATAACAGCTCAGAATTGCAGTATTTTAGAGGAAAACTGTAGTTTGTGTCCTCCAGCCTTTCTTCTGAGCATTCCTCATTGCTGGTAAGCAAACAGACAGCAAATCATTTAGTGTGGGATGGCAGGTTACCTGGAAGGCTGGTTCCCAACATCCTGCTCAGCCCCACACTTGGAAAGTTGTTAAGTGTCAAGTGTCACACTTAGTAGGGATGAAAAAGTCACCTACCAAAGCGATCTGAACCATTTCTACAAAGCTTAACTATTTAACTCAAATAATAAACTTACAGTTAAATAACAAATTTTGGGCACTGTGAATGGTGTTAAGGAAAAGGAAATTAATCTGAATAATGGTTCCATTGACTCTTAACGTGCTCATATTGTATATCAGTTTTGCAGTTACATATGGACCACATGCCAAACTTTCTCTGATTTACTGGACTGTGCATGTGTTAGTATGTTTCTAGCCTGTGAACACTAATACTCTTGCGATCATCACTGATTACTGGAGGCTAACAATTAGTCACATGTGTGAGTGTGGGGTATGAAGAGACTGTTGGTAGTGAATTTCATCAAAAGAGAATAGATTAGCTAGATATATTTTATTAAGGCATTCTAATTTATAAGTGAGGAAATCAAAGAGAAATAACAAGTCCATGGAGTGAACAATACAGCAGAGTTCTGAAAATAAGTGAGGGGTCAGCATGCTAAAAGGAAATAAGATTTCCATAGGTGAGATGAGATGAAAGAGAACAATTTTTTTTTAAGATTTCACAAATAATGTTGTTCCCATTACAAAGAGAAAGGTCATCAAAGAGCTAAAGAATAAGGCCAGAACCAGCAATGATTTGGCTGCTTGATTCCATATCACTAAATCAATTGTGTGTGTGTGTGTGTGTGTGTGTGTGTGTGTGTGTGTGTGTGTGTGTGTATGTAAGGAGAACAAGGAAATAAGACTAGACATCAAGGCCAAGATTTGCTTGAGCTCTGGCCAGAGTAGGAGAACAGATATGAAGACACAGCTATGTTTGATGAAAGTTTCCTAGGCTTTTGTCAGTGTTGATGCCTGGGATTGGGTAAGTCTTCGATGTAGGAAGCTGCCTTGACACCAGCATCATATTCAGCAGCACCTCTGGTCTCTGTTTATTAGACACCAGAAATAATTTCTCTCATGAATAGTAATAGTCTTCAACACCTTTGCAAACACCCTGTGGTTACAGAAGCAAAATCAGAGCAGACAGAGAAGGTGTGGCCTGAAGGGAAATAAACTGGAAGCTGCTAGAAGAATTCCTCATAGCAGAGATGTAGGTCTTATGTATAATAGTACTTAAGTATAATAGCTAAGAATTTTCAAATATGTTGTTGCCCAAAAATATTTATATGTTTTCCAAAATTCAGTTAAAGAATTTCTCAAAGTTAACTAGTAGTTACGCAGATTTTTTTGTTACTTAGCCTTCTTGGCCATTGATATAAAGTTTGAGTGGCCAGGGAGAGAATTAAGTAATCACCTTAGTGAGTAGTGCCTTAGCCCAGGACATAGTCACTCTTGAAGTTACTCATTACACACTAATATTTTATCAGAGAATACCAGGAAACCCATTTGTATTATGCAGTCAATTACATCTTATGCTACTGCAATGAGCAGGTGTGTACTGAGCACCTATTATGTAAAGTTATATTTCCTTCTAAGAAAACAAGTCAAAAGGGAATATGTAATTATTTACCTTGTAAAGTTCAAATTCTGGGAGTAGGGGCTACAAGTTCAGTGACAGAAACCAGGCTGTGTATGGCATAAGACACTTGGAGAGTTTCCTCTGCAATGGTTCTTGACTTGCTGGTAGAGGAAGCTGTGACATAGACATAATCCCCAGGTCCTTTAAGAAATGTCCTTACAAATTCCTCCCATGGTCCACAGCATCCGTTCTTTGTCGCTCATCAGAAGAGATAGTGGATGCTTGTATACAGGCAGTTACAGGAGCACTGCTTTGGAGACAGCAAGTTCTGCCTCTAAGGAACAACTGAAAAGATGCTAAAAGCATCCCCTGCTCATGGTGTGGGAAGTTACTGTTGTCTAGAAGGGCTACAGATAGTTCTGATGTTCCTATCTGCTCTTGCATATTGTAGAGTTCCCTCCAACTTTGTGTGTCTGCCCACTTGCCTACCCACAAGTGGAAAAATATTTTCATGTTTTATGCAAGTTATCAGCAGGTATGAAAGGTCATGACTTCTGACATTTTGTACTTATTTTCTTAGATGTAAAAATTTCTAACTTCTGGTATCACACTAAATTTTCCCTTTCTGTTTGTTGTCTGTGGCTTTTCACTGGAGACATTGATGAGTAACAAAAGGGCAATTTAACTATGTGAGGATGGTTTTACTTTTTCATAAAATGTGACAATTTTGCTACTTTTGTATTCTCTCTATATATATGTAAATGGGTATTTGTGAATATATATAGCTATATACCTATATATGTCTACATCACTATAGGTAGAAAAAAAGACCAACAGACAGACAGATAAGTAATTGTAGCCAAAAGTTTCTGGCTCAGCCTAGCCCCAACATCCAGACCCACTCTTAAGCTAACCCATGATTCTTACCCATATTTAGGCACATGGCTTGGTATCTTTTTCTCAGTGTAGCATTCTGATCTTCTCTCTGCCTCTCCTCATATCTGCTGCTTTGTTCTTCTTCTTCTTCCCAGAATTCTGTTCACCCACTCTCACATGAGTTCCTTTATGCCAATCATAGAATATGTAGCCTCTCTCTCTGAACATTATTTTTTGTTTATGAGATAGAAATGAGATGAATGTTTACTCTCAAAAGGCCATTACAAGCATTGTCCATGTTGACACATAAGCATTGCTTAGGAAAGTCCTTGGGGTATAATTACCTTGATGATTAGAGCCCTGGGGAAATGATGATGGTGACATTGCTTCACAGGGGCAGGAGAATGTTAGCTCCTTGGAGGGCTGTGAGCAGCATGTGGTATAAGACATAAGGAAAAATGGAAACTTGCTAGTAAAATGCTGAGAGCACAGACACTAAATGAGGTTTATCTACTCACACACATCTAAATATGCAAAGTTAAAGTACCAAAAAGGGAAGTGGCTGAGGATGAACCAAAGAACAAAGAGCATGGTGGAGGGAGACTATTGTCTCAAAAGGGCAGAGGGTGTTCTGGGGCCTCATGGGAAAGGAACTTGGACTTGAGGAGAATGAATACAGAATCTAATGGGAAGTTCACTCACAGCAATGGCAACTGTCAGGCCTGCGATGGAAGGGGAAAGAAAAAAAATTCAGGGGAATTCAGGACCCAGATCCAGCCTTGGCTTTGGAACTCACATAGACAGAAAAGCAAAGGAAAAAAAAATCCACAGAACTCAGAAGTATAAATGGTACTGTTAATATCCACTGTTTTCTCAATATAAGGAAAGATAAAATTTAGAGGCATAATTAATCAATGTCTCAAAGAATCTCCAAAAATAGTGTAAAAAAATGTACTGAGAATAATATCAAATTTAAAAAAGAAACTGTCAGTAAAAGTCAGTGATAAGAAGAAAAAGCAGAATTACTCAAACACAGATGATGAATATTTAATAGATTTTTAATAGTAAAAATTGGAAAATGAGAAATTATGAATAAATGTTCAAAACTAAATGAAATATTTGAAAAACTTAAAATGCATTACTACATGCCTAGTTAAAGGAGTGGATTATGAGACTGGTTAAAACATTCTATCAGTGATGAATCTTATAAGTTATAGCATTATGAAAGAATGGATGCCAAGAAGAGAAATACTGCTGAAATAGTAAATCCATTTAGATTTAGGTCTGGAAATAACTATAAGAGGTTAAGTGAAATGGCATGAGTGTGGTGATATATTTCAGACCACAGAAAATAAAAGCACAAACAGTTTGGGCAGATGAGTGCAAGAATCCTCTTGACTTCAAGAAAGGTATCATACAAGAGCTATGCATTAAGAAGTTATTTTGGAAGACCATCAAATAATTCCTTAATGTTTTAAGGCCTCAAAGGCCTGTTTACAATGATTTTGTATCAGAACAGATTTGGGAAATCAATGACATAAAACATTTATTAAGCAAACATTTGGAATCGACTGCTCAGTGGTGAAGGAAGGGAAAAATTAATCATGATGGCGATGCACAATGCATGTATTGTGCCCTGTGAGGGTAAGTGGGACTTTGCATGAAATGCGTAGAACCCCAGCCAGGAACACGGGCTTCCCAGCCCACCAGATTAGCAAGAGACATGAGAGAGCTAGAAGGGTGTGCCTTTGTGCTGTGTGTGTGTGTGGGGGGGGTGGCATTGACCTTCTCCTGAATACCAACCAAACATCAAGTTTCCTAGAGATAAAGACCTAAAATCTGAGTGGCAAAACTTTAAAACTTGTGGCTGGAGAGGGATGATTTGTTGACTAAAAATGCATGCTGCTCTTACAGAGCACTGGAGTTAACCCCCAACGCCGCCACAGCTGTGGACTTACACTGTCTGTGACTCAATGCTCTCTCCTGGCCTCTACAACACTCACAACACTCACACATGTGCATATATACATATATGCACATATAAATAACTACAAATCTTTAAAGCAATAGAAGTCCAATGGTACATTCGGTAAGAGGCACTGAGACAAAAATGAGTATTTCTTTAGGAGAAAAAAAAAACTTTACAAAATTAAAGTGTAGAGTGTTTTGTAGTGCTCATGACAGCTCATTCGTCCTCTGTGCCATGTCATATACTAAACCTCTGACATTCCTAGTGAAAATGGAAAGAATAAGCTGATTAATTTTGCTAAGAGAAAATTAGTCATACAGTCACTCATACATTGTTGCACACACACACACACACAACACTACATCAACAGAATGAGTAAAAAGGCAATTCAAAATCTAGGAGATTGTATTTCTAACCATGTGCTACATGCTGAAGCTGAAATAGAATTAAATTTAAAAAATTATTTACTAGATTAAAAAGAGTAGAAAGGAAGAATGGAAGGAGAAGAACAGGCAAAAATTGGGGAATTTGCATCTTAATTCTCTTCCCATGCCTCATCTTCAATGGCTAGTTTGTTTGCCAACTAGATAGACAAGACAGCCCTTCATGGAGCCACTGACAGTTTCTGCAGTGGTTTCTTCTAGAATCATTTGTATATGTTAACATGAGTCAATAAATGCAGAGTGTGGCATGGGGCATTGGACAATTCTGTGTTCCCCTCTAGTAGTGAATCTAGCACAGTGAGAACCGTAGGAAGGAGCTCAGGGTGTGATGTCTAGCAGGCTCAGAGTAACCTCCAGTTCTGTGACCCCATCATTGCCTCTCATTCTGTCTCAAGTCTGTGTTATAAATCTCGGTTAACATGGAGTATGCAACTTAATAATGAAAATTAAGTCCTTTTTTCTTTATCACAAGCCTAAAACATTCAGGATAGTGGCTGGGGCTCATTTAGCCTCTGCTTATCCCGTTATTAAGGGACTGAAACTCCAGGCTTCACCTGCAGCCACACACTTTCAGGGGGTACATCTCACTCAGTGCTAATGAATGTGCTGTGATCAGTCAGGGATTCTGAGTCTCTCATTTCTCCACCATCTTGAATGGACACTTTGCTCAGTGACTGTAAGGCAGCCGTTGGCCTCTTCAGCAGACCTTTCTACAAACTGAAGTGTAATGTGACCGCCGCATGCAGCTGCAGTTTCAGCATTGGAAACATTTTCCCAGTGCTCTGCCTGGGTGAGTAACTCCCCAACAAGACTGAAATAGGAACCTTTACGGGACCCTCAGAGAACTCAATGAAATGTTTTCCCTGGCTCTGGACTGCAGACCTGACCCAACAGCAGAGGCATTAACAAAACACTGACCACAGCTTTCTATTTTCTTTTCTGTGGAATGCAACTTTGTCCTCAGGCCAATAGTGGACTTTTCTCCTTACATAACGATTTTTATATTATTATTATTATTATTATTATTATTATCATTATTTTCTTAAGATGTCATTTAGATATTAATAGAAAGGCTTCTCTTTGTGTTCTCCAAGCTGGACCACTTATCTAAAGGAGACCCAACAGTTGTGAAGGCAGGCTGGAGGGTTCCTGTTCTGAGATAGGAAAGAAAAATCTCATAGAGCACACACACTCACACACTCAGGGGAAGAGAAAACTGTGGCATGTGACAAGCTAGTATTATTCAGGCTTATGCTTGGGAGCACACTCACATGCCTATAAACACCTCTCTCTCTCTCTCTCTCTCTCTCTCTCTCACACACACACACACACACACACACACACACACACACACACACACCTGTGTAAAGACAAGAAATTTCTTAAAAGGTTCTAGCATCTGTGATTTCTTACTAATCTTTATTCTTTATCTTATTTTTTGCTGAGCTGACATGTTGGTTTCCATGGTAACACAGAATGGCCTGGATAACACGTGAAGTTAATTTCAGAGAGGTCTGCAGAGAGCCAGGCAAAGCGTCTTCAATGAAAATTCCTTTCTTTTCTCCCAGGAACTGCAGTCCCTGGCCTCCAGGAAGCATTTGTGATACTCTTTCCAGCTAGAAACATAAAAAAAAGGTCCTACTTTTAGGTTTGAGATTCCAAAATTAGCAAAAGGAGAAAACTCTTCCCATTCCATATGGTGATTAACTAACATACAAACTGTCCTGAAAGAAAATATCATATATCCTCTACAGCAAAGATCAGAAGATTGTCTGGTGAGCTATCACCAAAGTAGAGGTGATAAATAAGAAAAGTCAATACAGAAGAAAAGGACGGGCAGGGAAGAAAGCACGGCTGTGATAGAAATTTAAATAGGCATTAAAGCTTATGAAATCCCAGATGATTAGATTATTCTATGATTATTGCTCAATAGGAACTGTGAATTCACCTATGCCTAGCTGTCAGAAAATGTGTATTTATCAAACACAATCAGAGCATGGTGACAGCTCTGGAATGACTGCAGAGGAAAATGGGAAAATGTCATTAACATGTTCTCCCCGTGTTTGGGAGAAAACTTCTTGATAGAGATGACATCAGAATTGAGTCTTAAAGGTGAGGCAGGTGTTAAGTCCCTAGCATGGGATGCTGGGGCAAAGTAGAAAAGAGACTAAGTAGAGAAATGCAGGAATATGAGGCAGAATATAACCTGAGTGATGTAGCAGATGGATGAAGTGGTCAGGCAGTCTCTGAGGTACATCAGATAGGTGAGGACCAGGTCAGGTTTAGACTTTGCATCCTTGATCATGAGGAAATGTTGCAAGTCATGTGTGCCAGAACAGGAGCAGATGACTGTCAATCCTCCTGGTAATACACATGTGAAGTGAACTGGACAAGTGGGGAGACAGCCGGCATGCTTGATAATATGATGGAGAAGACACGTCTTCTAACAGTGTTAGCATATCAGCTCTATGAATGAAGAGTCAGTGGTAAAGTTAGACTCTATCATACCATAGACTCTTTATACATGCATACTAATAAAGTGGTAGCTTTTGTTTGTTTGTTTGAGACAGTGTCTCAAGTATCCCAGGCTGGCCTTGAACTTTCTATGGAGCTGAAGCTGTCACTGTATTTCTATTTCTGATTCTCCTGTCTCTACTACTTGAACTCTGAGACCATAGGAATGAGTAGCTACGCCTGTGATCTACAATGGGGATAGAATCTTGGGCTTCATGTGAACTGAATAGGAACTCTACAAACAGCTACACCCCCCCCCAAACCCCAAAGAGTAATTGTTACTGCAGAATTCTACAGGAGCCCATGATTAGCCCCCCTCCCCACTGATATCCTCAGGATTTTGGGATTTTGAAGATCAGCAGTTGGGTGGACTTAAAGCAGTTGTTCTGACGTAAAGACAAGGTATTTTTCTACAGAGCTGCTGAAAATCACATTGGTGGAATGGGCAGTGGGTCCTGATTTTTCAGACAAATGGATTCCTAACAGAGTTCTCCAAACAGCCTCAGGGCTCAAAGTTGTCCCGGGAGCATTTTTCCAGAAAATGGATCATGAGTCCTATAGCCAAATCTTGGCCACATGTGAATGAGCTTGGGGGAGATTCTACATAAAATTCTTGTGGGTTTGGCTTCCTCTGAAATCCTAAACAGAAATGTCAGGCCAGCCTACCTGGTGTTCTTTCCCACACATATAACTGTGAGTATGAAACATAAGTTGCAATACAGAAAAAAAAAACAACAAATTAGACAAAATAAGGAAGTTACAAAATAATATGTATAATATGCACCTTTTTTCTTTCTTTTGTTTTTGTTTATACATTCATGTATTTAGGAGTATGTAGAAGAAAACTAGCTGAAATGTATGCACAAAGGTATCAGAATTAGGCTTTTAAGTTGATGAATCCAGTTAGGAAGAAGAGGATGTCACTAGGAGCCACAAAGGAAATCTGCTAATTCATTTTTTTTATGACCTAAGTCACATGGAACAAACTTTTGTTGCTTTTTAAAGATTGGTGTGTGTGTGTGTGTGTGTGTGTGTGTGTGTGTGCATGTGCACAAGAGTGCAGGTGCTCATTAAGTCCAGAAGAGAGCATCAGATTCCCTAGAGCAAGAATTTACAAATGCTTGTGATACTCATGCTTGGAGCCAAACCATGATCCTCTACAAGAGTACCAAACTCTCTCAGCTGCTAAGCAGTTTGTTCAGGACTAAACTCAGCTATTATTCACAGACTGTTTGCATCTAATTGTTAGAATTAATCTGTCTGTGTTGCCTGTTCACATTAGGTAAACTTGTGATTTTGGTAACTGATAAAAATTGAAGTTCATATACTACTAGGCTTATTCTTGTGTTTCAAAATGAAATGCTTTAAATAAATTTCTATAGCATTAGTTGTTTCAAATCTAAAGTTTGAGTTATGATCCTCACAACTTATAGTCACTGTAAAAACAATAAATTTACAACAAATGGTACAATTATTAGTAAACTCACAGCATAACCCATGGAGAATACAGACTAGATTGTAATTCTTACATTTATGAATGCTGAGTTCCTACATAATTTATTTAGTTTTTCTTGTAGTCTTTCTATATTTGTGTCTTAATGTTGCCTGGTGCTCAGCACAATTCTGGTACCTACCAAGTACTTAACAACTTCTAGTTCCATTAATGCATTAAACAATTGGTGATGAAATACCAAGTCTGTCTCCTGAGACAATGCAGACTGCAGTCACAGGATGCTACCACGAGATGTCAGTGTAAATAGGAGAGTTAGGCATTTCAGAAATATTCAGGATCATTTTCTGAGGCTGTAGGAAGAACACATTTGTAAGACTATAGAGCCAAAAAGCAAACCCTTAGAAATGTGTTCACCTCCCTGTGTGGAAAGACATTTAAAAATAAAAAATAAAGTCCTGACTTGCAAAGAAGATTATCTTTGCACAGCTTATAACCTTACATATAAACCCATGGGATTTCATTTGGGAACAATTGTCTAACATAGTTTTGTTTTCCATTTCTGCCATAAATCTACATCTATGGGGCTGAGTAGGGAGGCAGCATGATTCACGTGAGATTTCTGAGTCTCATTCAGATTCCTTCTATTATATCTGCATCTGTCCAAATGCATCAAACATTCTGAGCCTTGTTTTGTCATGTGAAGGAAGAACAAAACTATCAGGCAGAGATCACAGTATCACAGGGTGAAGGCTAAGATTTCACCAGAGCACACATTCTCAAAAGTCTAGTTCTTGGTGTGTGCTGAGATCATGAAGAAGGATTTTCCTCCAGTTCTGGGAGGATTTGGATAATGAGCCCACAGTAATTTAACTTGGAGCATTTTCTCTCTCTACTGGGTCCACAAGCTCTGTGAAAGAGTCTATGTGGTCCCCAATGGTAACTTCCCCTTTCCAAAACACACTCTTGTTGAGCACAAAGATTGATCACCACCAGACTCTAAAAAAAGGTTATGAGTGTGATTGTCTCTCTGGCTTCCTGTGGTCTCCATAAAACTTCCAAGCACAGTATTCTAGGCTCATAAAAATGTCCTCAACCCGTTTCTCATTTGTTTTAATGACGTTTTTTAAGGGTTGATATTGGCATCACTTCTCTAGGGAAAGTGCTGTGAGATTTTCTTTCTCCTTCCCCAGAATAGCTGCCGCGAATAACCCAGAAACTGGAATGCAGAAATTATATTGCCTTTCTTCCCATGAAAGAACACATACTCAGAGAAATAATAACTCTTCCCCACACACACACACACTGCAGCATCAAGCAGGGGACCCATGGATCAGCAAAGATTCCTACCCCAGGAAAACCCACACTACCTGTGCCCTACTTCTGTGCTGTTCCAAGAACCTGGGGAAGGAAAACAGAATAGATGAAAAGGAGCAACAGATTCCCTATCATCTACTTTACATATAATAGGCTCTAAGAACCATGTTAAACAGATACTGAAATTCTTATTTAGAAAAGAAAAGAAAAAACAAACCATGAGATTTTGTTTAAAGTAAGACTCACTTCCTTTGGTGGCCAGGCCACTTTAAGGAAGCTGAGAGAAAAAAAAAATACATCAGCTTAAGTGGCTCTGGAGATGGATACCAACACCATCCTGAAAGACAGGATATCATAAGCACATCCTAAGGTTGAAGATGGGGATTTGCCAAATAACACCCTGAGACCCCAATGGAAAAGAAAACCAGTGTGAACAGGGGACTTTTTGGGTACTGGTTGGCAGAGACCAGACTAGCTCTTTATCAGTGCATGTTGACACCTTACAAGTGAGACATCCTACAGCCTGGCTGACCAGTATCCCAGAGTACAAATGAGCTTTCCTGAGTAGATATGAAGATGAGAAAGCTTTAACGTCTTTCATCAAGAGACTCATAGGAAAAACAAAGTAAAAATGGACAGAGAGAGAGAGAGAGAGAATTCAAGAGAAGCAAAGGACAAAAGAGTAACTTGTTTGCTGCTTGCTAGGATGGTCCAAAGGAGAAAAGTCAGTGCACCTTCCATGAGGTTCCTTTTCCTAAGAGAACTTGCCCCTGACTCTGTTTCCCAAGCAGCTATTGCTGCCTTCTTTGGCTGCTGTTTGGGTTTGCACAGCAAAAGTAATTTCTTTGATCATTCTCATTACTGGAGCATATTCTCTAGAGTACAACAGAAATCTAAGATTCAAACTTTGTTCCTCCCCCTACAGATTCAGCTTTTAACTCTTAGAGATAACTAGGGCAGTATATCCATGAGGGTTTGTTGTTGTTGTGAATTTACTGTCATTTCTTTAAAAGTAGGCTTTAATGAAGATGGCATTTACAGCTTCCATTCCAGCAGCATAGGCGTAATGGAAACTCTCTGTAGGTGATGAATCCCACTTCCTGGCCCATCTTCAAGCCTGAGGCTGGCTCTCTCTCTCTCTCTCTCTCTCTCTCTCTCTCTCTCTCTCTCTCTCTTTCTCTCTCTCTCTCTCTCTCTCTTTCTCTCTCTTTCCTCTCCCTCCTTTGGAAAAAATGCAGCCCTGCAAATGTGCAACTTTGTGAAGAGAGCAGCAGATAACAGCATTAACCTCACACATTCACTGTTCACTGTCTTCTAGATAACATTACATTTTTCTTCAGCTTTAGCAACCACAGCTGTTGATTTTACTGCCGCTGCTTTCTCTGCTAGCATGGATACCTATATATCTTCTCTGTCCTTGAGCCTTCTTCATCCATCCCCCAGGAAATGACCCTCCACCACCATAGTATGAGGAGATGGATGCCTGTGAGACAGTTCAATATGTGTGTGGGGAGGGGGATGAGGGGCTCAGCTCATTACTCTTCAGTATGTTTGTTTTGCTTTGTTTCTAGATTATTCTTTCAAATTCTCTTCATCTCCCCCCCCAAATTACATCGCATCTGGGTGTCTAAATCCTGCACACAGCTGTGCCAAAGTCTTTTCTACTCCTTCCATCTGCCTGTTTGTTTTTCTTGGTGTTAGTTTGCAGTCTGCTATTTTGTATAAGCAAAATTATCCTTTCATGTCCTACCCGTTACGATGGCTTCTTCTGGATGCTGTGAACGGCAGCATCTGTGGTACTTGTCTCCTAATTATGTTTCCAGCCTCTTAATAGGAAAGGTGAGCTGGCAGATGGGACAGCAGTACAGAGCCTCTGCACCTCTGACCCCAAGGTGGGATTCCTTCCAAGATGGGTCAAAGCTTGCTACAAAGAGGACCATCATTAGGACTGACTTGTTACTATCATATATTAACTTCTGAGAGATGCTTAGAACAGATTTAGACAATGCTTGCAGGCACATTTCAATACAAATGAGTCATCACCACCAACCATAAAAATCTGATTCTGTAAGTAGATATCTCTCTCCAGTTTTCAGGTTCTTCTCATGTTAAAATTGTTACTTATTTCTAGACAAATTTAGGCAGCTGAGGTAGAGTAGGAGCAACTGAATAGAACTGAATTGCTAGGAACATAGGTTGAAGGCACTGTGTGGATACTCGGATGCTGGAATGGGAAGTTAGGATACTAAGATGGGATGCTAGGTTGTTGGGGTAGAATGCTAGGATACTGGGTTGATATGCCAGAGTTGGGAGAGGTCTCTCAAACTCCTTTGACCTTCATTGCCAAATTGATTGAGTTAGCAGCTTGACTAGCTGGTTTGGTAAGTGAACAGTACTGATGTGGTCAATCCATCAATCATATACTTAAAGTGGGATAAAATGAGGCAAACTGAGTATGTCTGTCCTAAATAGCTTACATTCCAGTCAGGGGAGATATACAGATGGATCTCTATATACAGGCCCCAGGACAAAAGTAGTAATCATTTTTGCTTTCCTTATATGGCTCTATATTCCATGAGTTGATACTTATATTTTTGCCTCTTAAAATCCAGTACTCTTATTACTGAAGATCTTGGTTTCTCACAGTGTAGTCCCTGAATCCCCAGCATCCTCTTTAGTGTCTCATTCTCTGCATCCCTGTGTCACGGAATCTTCTCTACTTCCTAACTGGATGCATCAAGTACCCAAAATCCATGACTTGTTTACTGTGATTGGCAGTCCCCTCAAACTGTCAAATCAAATAGGCCCTTCCTTCTTCAAGTTGCTTTTGTCACAGCACAAGGACAAGTGACTAAGACAGAGGCATTCTTCTCTCTTCCTTGCTCCACAATCCATAGTATATTTTCCCCTTTGTTTCACACCTGTTCATGGGCCCTAGTAACCATCTGTTACATTCAGAGAGGAGCCCAATCCCCACACTAGGTGCTGCTGTGTGGATCTATATACCCAGCTCCAGTGTTTGTCCCTCAAAGTCCCTGATACAATTCTATCCTACTCCTCATTTAATTTCATAACCAGATCTTGTCTCCCTTGCTCCCTCTGCAGCACCAGTTCACATAAAGGAAGCACGGGTCTGTCTTGATATTTTAGCATCTATAAAAGAGCCTGGGAAAGAGGAAATGTTTTACAAAGACCATGGCCATGGAGTGAGCAAGATGGCTCAGTGGATGATGGTCCTCACCACCAAGACTAATGACCTAAGTTCAAGCCTAGGTTCATACATGTTGGAAGGAAAGAACAAACTCTCTAAGATTGTCCTCAGTCTTCAGCACACATGACAGAATACACATAAACACACATCCTACCCTCACACACCATACACACACACACACACACAACAACAACAACAACAGCAACAACAAATGCAGGAAATATGCTTTTAAAATTTATTCAGAGAATTAGAGGCAGGATTTCAGAAAAGCAATAATCCAATATGAAAAGCAAAGGGTTTACTCATCTATAGAATTTGTCCCTAACACATGACCCAGCTGTGCCTCCTGCTCTCCTGGTCTGCAGATTAAGTTCTGTCTTCCAGTTGCCTGTTTCTCTGTGGGCTCCAGGTTTCAAACAGCCATCCATGTAATGCTCTTTTTGGAAAGGCTTTTTGCAATCCTTGTCTCTCCCAAATTTCTGGCAGGGAGGGAATATCCTAAGGTGTTTTCCTAAAAATATGTCCATGAGAAATAAGAAATTGACCCCTTTCTGGTTCACTGATGATGGTGCAATTAATTATAATTCCTAGTAGACCATTTGGCCCATGGATCAAGTAGAACACATTCTGTGACCAATGGCATTAAAGTTTCTTAATTATACCACATCACAGAAAATCTGGAAGTGGATAGCACCCTGGGTGGGCAGTGGCTATACAATGTTATCAGTGACCCAGGCTCAACTTGGTCATCCACACTGTGTTTGCTTATCAGTGTCCAGTCCAAGCACAGTAACTTCAGGTGACTGGGTTCCAGGAAGGAAGGAGGCTGCAGGAGGAAAATATCCCTCCCTCCACATCTTTATCTTACTCATCAAAAAAACAAGTCTTTCTCAGAGGCTTTTCAAGACTTCTTGCTTAAAAGTATAATAGAGTTTTATACATGAAAGAGTACACAGCCAAGGAAAGGTTGTATCATGATTGATTTAAACTGTTGATGATTCCTCAACCAGGAATGAAAGAATGATTTTTCCTTGCTGTATTCTTGCTCAGCAACTGACTCAAGAAACCCAGTATTGGGCTGGGATTGTAAGCACAGCGGAGGGGCATGAGCCTATCATGCATGTGGCCTGAGGCTCCATATCTGATACCCAATATAGAAAAATAAAATAAAGTAAAAGCACTAACTATAGCTGCCCCAAAATACAGATTCTTGGAAAGAAACCAAAGATCTCCATAAGCAGTAATTATACTGTTCTGTGTTGAAAAAAAAAATCACCCTTTGAACTGTAAATTCAGCAACTTCTTTTATTAACAACTCCAGCACCTTTTTGTTTTCTCATTTTTTTATTTAAAAGTTTGATTTTTTTTTTTTTACATATCCACCACTGTTCTGCCTCCATTCTCTCTTCCCGCACTGCATCTCCCCATCCATTCCTCAGAGAGGGTAAGTACTACCCGGAAAAGTGAATGCAGTCTATTATATTAAGTTGAGGTAGGACCAAGCCCTTCTCCCACTATCAAGGCTGAGCAAGATGTTCCTCTGTAGGGAATGGGCTTCAAGAAGTCAATTCATGTACTAGGAATAAATTCTGGCCCCATTGCCAGAGGCCCCATTAAATGCCCACACCATGCAGGTGTCATCCACATTCCAGGAAAAAAAAATGGCATATTTACACAATGGAGTACTACATAGCAGTTCAAAAATGACATCCTGAAATTTGCAGGCAAATGGACGGATCTAGAAAAAAGTCATCCTGAGGGAGGTAACACAGACTCAGAAAGACAAGCATGATATGTACTCACTCATAAGTCAATTTTAGAAGCAAAGCAAAGGATAATCAGGCTAAGTCCACAGCCCCTGAGCTGCTAGATAACAAGGAGGAATCTAAGACAGACATCCTGGGAAGGGGAAACAGAAGTTCTCCTGAGTAAATTGGGACTTCATCGGGGAGGAGGCAGGGGAAGCTGGGAAGAAAACATGAGGGAATGAGATGGTTGAGTGGGGGGAGAGAGAGAGGGAGAGCAAAGAAGTGGATCTCCTGATAGAGGCAGCCATTATGGAGTTAGAGAGAAACCTGGTACAATGGAAATGCTCTGTCTCCTTTTTATTGTTAACCTTTAAAATTTCACGAGGCTACATCTCTGTTGATCCCTCCTCCCCACAATGCTCTTTCCCTCCATCTCTCTCATGTTCACTGTTTCTTTGAAAATTCACATTAGCCATATTAGTTCAGTGTTGTAGCTAGTTGCTAAGCCAAAATTCACTCCTCTTCCTAATAGCACAGATTTACTTTTTACCAGAGAGTTTTCTTGACTGTTGCAGCATGCCACGACCTTATTCAGATCACCCCCAGACAATGATTTGATGGAAACATTAGAGCTTGTGTTTGAATGGGAGAATGTGAATATTTAACATGAGAGGCTACCAATCTCAATTCTGCTGTTATTATACAGCCTAAGGCAGTATTTTGCCTTCTCGACTGGAGGTTTGCTATTTTTTTTTTAAAAAAAAAAATGCCAAACATTTTTTTCTTCTACTTTTAGTAATTTATTCATTGTTTAAACATTTATTTTTCCTTCCTTCCTCTTTTCTGTTTTTGATGTATTGACAAATGATCTGTGTTGCCTCTTCCTTCTGTGTAACACTCAGTCATGTCTCTGAAGTCCTCAGGCAGTACTTAAAGATAGAATGTGACTCGCTAAAGCCACTCTTCTTAACATATTACAGGACACCTGATTCACAGAGTATACCTAAGAGATGCCCACTAGATTTCTTATTGGTACATAATGGAAACTCCAAACAATGGTAAAAGAGACTATGAGTTCATTGCTGCCAACTATTTCTCTGGAAGCATCCAGTGTAGATCACAGGAAGAAAAAGCAATCAAACCTCCCACATGCTTCACATCCATCAAGGCACACTGAGCTGATTATAGATCTCTTGAGGCATTGACAACACCCATATGTCTGTCATTAACAACCAGAAATGCTTGGGCCTGGACAGGATGCAGCTTACCCTCAGGCAGCCTGGGAAACAACTAAAAGACCTCCAGGCTTATGGGATGATCTTTCTCACCTTTGCACCCTTTGCCATTGGGAAACAGTGCCCACTTGATAAATTTCACAATTATCAGTGTCCCAGATATAATGGGATGAATGTACTTTGTAGCTTTCCATTACCATTCTGAACACAGTCCCACAAAGCTGCTTTACCCTAGGGCCCTGAGTCTTCAAGAGTTCTCATGTTCTAAAGTATCCTAAAACCATTAAAAGAGAGAGTTAGCACCCGACTCTCATGGGTATCACCTTGAATGTCACAGGGCTTTGATGCTCAGCCCAATAGAGACAACAGAGCTGCTGTGAAGGACTTGTGTCCCCATACCAGCCAGAAACGGTGATGAGAAGCCCATGAGACTACTTTATAGCAGGAAGCTTGATAAAGGTGAGAGCATACTTAATCAGACATGGTTTTGACATTTCAGGAGTTTACAGAGGCCATGATGGTGAGAATCTAGACAATTGTAGTTTAGTTGTTAAATGTTAAGGGTGAGATGAGTGGAAAACAAATACATAGCTTGGCATGGGCGGTTATTGAAAATAGTGATCCATAGCTCCTTCAATGCATGCACATCTAGAAAGACAGGTAATCATTTAGGGTAATCTGGAGGGTTTTTTTTTTCCAATATGCCTGTGGTGCATAGGCATATAACCTGACTAGACATGTTCACACCATAACAAATGGCTGCATTGATACCAGGGAAGCCAAAGAGACTATAAAGAAATGAGATGTAGGAAATAGAAATCTGTAATAATATGTTTCTGGCCTGTCTAGCCTGTGGTCCAGACCCGCAGCCCCACAGAAACACACAGATGCTTATATTAATTTCATGCTGATTGACTTGTGTCTCAGACATATTGCTAGCTAGCTCTTGCATCTTATCTCAATCTATTTCCATTAATCTGTTCAGCCATGTAGCTTGGTACCTTTTCTCAGAGCAGCATGGTTGTCTCCCTTCCTTTGAGTCAGCTAGCGTCTCTGCTGGCATCTTGCCAGAGTCTCTGCTCTATTCTTCCTGTTTCCAGAGTTTTCTTAGTCCGGTAGCCCCGCTTACACTTTCTGTATACCTTTTGGCCAATCAGTTTTTATTAAACTAGTAAAAGAGACAATGTACCACAACATAATCCCACCACAGAAATCACTGAATAACTGGTCGTATGTACTCAAGATAGGGGATATTATAGTCCACTAGTCCCCCTTCCTTAAACTGTTGATCATAGCCTCATATGGGGATCACACGTACAAATGTAGGGAGTCACGGAAATGTTGGAAATATTAAACATTCTCTACACAGGTAACCATCAAAAACTGTTTCAAAATCAGGAACTAGAGCAAGGGCTCAGCATTTGTTGCTCCTGCAGAGGACTAGGGTTCAGTTTCCAGCACCCATACATGGCATCTCACAACTGCCTGTAACTCCATTTCCATGGAATCTGATGCTCACTTCTGACCTCCATTGCACATACATAGAAGCAAGAACACACAAAGAGAAACAAAACAAAACAAAAAATTAAATTTGATTCAAAGTCATGTGTATAATAAATCCAAGTTGTTCAGGCAGTGTTTGCCAGTGTGTATGTCTTTACCAAACTTTGGCCTTGGTTCTAAATTTACAAGGTGTATATTTTGTGATACATATGCCATTGCATCAACCCACCTTGAACATAATGAGACTTGGATATAATGAGCTACAGTGTTCTTTTTTAAACTGTTCTCTCAAAAGAACATAATGGTGTAATTATGGGAAACAAAGGCTTAATATTTTCCTATCATCATTCTGTAATATATATCAAATTAGTTCATCATTTGAGTTGCTGCCTTGAGTTTCATAAATAGTTGTTAAATGAACTTTGCTTTTGGGCTAAGACAGAAGTTATAATCATTTCTGAAATATCCCTAAATATACTTCTGCAGATTTTAATGTATATTTATGGAAAGTGGCATCCTCAGCATTGATACAAAGTCTGGATAAGACTGCAAAACATTAAAAATGCTGTGTCCTGCAGTATCAAATATTCAGCCAAGATCTGTCCATATGTAAAAAAGTTAACAAGCACATTCTTTTTATTACTATACCAGTTTGCTTTTGTCTTCAGTAAATAATAGAATCATATACATGTCTATGAATTATTTTAAAATATACTTCTTTATTATGATTGTGAGACATGTTTACTTTGTGCTTATTTTATTTAACTGTATACCGTGAATCATTTAAAATTTGACTGAGTACAGACAAGAGGAGAATTAAGAATTGAAAATTTTACGAAGTTCTGATTGTGGTCAGTGATTTCCAAAGTTTTATTTGTTATACTATACTTTAATATAGAGGTTCTGACCCTATGACTTTGGATGGGACCCAAGAGTATGTTACCCTAGACTTCAAAATTGTAGGTCCTTCTAGTTCAGGCACAGTGGAGATAGTCTGTAGAGGGACACTCAATGCAGAAGGAGAGGCAGAGGCCCTATTACTATCTCTTACATAGGACCCCCTTGTTTAGAAGAGCCCAGGTCCTTCCTGCCTCCACTAACATTTGAGAAGAGTTGATCTGTTGGAATGGTGTTCAAGCTATGTTCATTGAGAACACTGCAGAACTTTCTGAAAACACACTGCTGAGCCACATACATTGTCATTAATGGATCAGTCAATCTGGATGGGAGTTGCCATCAAAGGGGCTTTGAAGGGTTATTACAGTGCTGGACAACCACTGACCTCAGTGAGGGATGTGACATCAGAAGGGAGGGAAGCAGGGGAACAGCACACACTGCCCAAAGGTTAGAGCCAGAGTGGTAGACAACTTAGGTGCCTCCTAAGATCTCTGTGTCCCATGTTGGCGGTCTCTCCCTGAGCAAGTGATGTCAGCCCCAAAGCCAAGCTGTCATTCTGCCTTGGTACTGAGCTTGAGTTTGATTTTCTGTCCTTTTAGATTAAGTTAAAAGTCCTCAAACAAGCTGTCTTCTCCTAGGTGATATGTCTAAGACTTCCTGCTCTGGGTGACAGAGCAGAGCTTTTGCTGGCTCTAAGCAGAATCTAAAACAGATTCTCCATTCATGAGCAGTCTTCCATAAACATGGCTTCAAGCTTACTTGAAGGGTGCTATCAGACCAGGCAATGAGGAGTCTTTTTTCCAATTTCCCTGGAAAATATCATACACATGTATGGATCTTTGCCTAACCTCTGACCAATTATTAAAAAGCACTGCAGAAATAGTAGATACAGGATAGATATTATGATTTTAAATGCAACAGCTTTCAAAAGGATTTCAGGTTATGCCTTGTTAGGGAAAGTTGGTTTTTTTATTATTATTTTTCATGGAACTCTCAAAGAAGCCTTATAAGATTTTTAAGAGCACTGTGCTGTGTAATATCTTTTATTAATAAAGGACTAATTTTGTAATTGTTTCTGTGGGAACAGAATGATTCCATAAAATGAATATATTTAAGATAACCCATACACTCATTTCTTCCCTTTCTTCATATGAAGTATGTACATTTCCTTTAGAATCCAAATTTGTGCTTTGGGAAAGGCAGCTGAATAGCCAACGTTGTAATTTTATGAATCCACAAAAGATTCTCTGAGAAAGGGCTCTGACTTGAATGCACACTAAAAGGAAATTAATAGTCTCAGTTGAAACATCCTCCTTAATCCATCTCCTTTTGCCTCTTCTAGGCAAGAGAAGAATGCAGTTGTCACACTGGCTTAGGGAAGGGACAAGTGCTGAGCAGCAGGCTGCTGGCATGAACCCATAGAAGCTGGTCCTGGGGTATCTCAGCAGCCTTGAGAGGGCTGCCAAGTCAAAGATGTGTAGTATGTCATTATCAATTTGCACTCCGATTTCCTAACAGTTCAAGAGGCCTTTTGACAAAAGCCTGCGTGCAGATCTAATAATAACTGGATTTTTGCTGAATGTCTCACAACCTGGGAACAGGCCCAATTGCCAAACATACTTACACTGCATGAGTTTGTTTTACTGAGCCTAAAGGGGACGGCCAAGCTGATTAGAAAATGTACTCTGAGGGAATGGTCTCCCTTTTAAATGCATCTTTTAATAGAATTATTTCTGGTCATTTCGAAGTCTATGTCCAGCTGAGTGACTATTGTCACTGGGGATCATAGACCTGTTTTCTGGGTCTAGTGTGGATTCAAATGGTCCTTATTCCTAATTATATCATATAATTAGAATATTTAAAGGCCCAGGCTAAGCTACTTCCTGCTATTTAGATAGAGAACATCTAGTTCTTTTATGAGTTACAATATGCACATAAATCTCCCAGCCTCCCAAGTGCATACTCCATATCAGTTGAGTTTCCCATTAAAATGGCCTTGGTAATTTCTGTTTATTTTTAGCCATGGGAATATATGGAAATGTCTGCATCCCCATCTCGTATTTTCTGACCACCCCTTCCATCCGATGCTCTATTCATCAAAGCAAGCAGACCTTTCCTTGGACAGCTTCTCACACTGTCACCTGAGAGTCCTTGTTCTTGTACTTGTGATTAAGTGGACTCTAGTCCATTATGGGCAAGTTATGATGGAGGAGAGTTGGGAGGATGGTCAACATACACAAGAGAGGGTACACTAGCATGAAAGAGAATGGGGACAGAGCTCATTTCCAAGACCAGGGGTTGTGCCATACCTTGTCCAAATGGGCTGAAATGCCTGTTTCTATGTCACTAATTTCATTCTATTTCCTTTTACTGCCAAATCTTCTGACCTTTGAATCTTCATCCTTGATTATTGTAACTTGATTATTAAGTATCCTCCAAAGGCTGCTGGTCCTCATGGAACTGTTAAGAGATGGTAGCACATTAAGAAAATCTTCATGAAGTTCATTATCTTCATTAAGTCACAGAAGAATGCCTCAAAGGAGATAGATGTTACAGTCCTGACCATTTCCTCTCACTTTTCACTCCCAGGTAACAAAGAAGCTAATAGGCCTCCTCTGTCATGTGTCACTGCCATGAAACATAGACTATGGAATCCCAGGCCAAGAGCAGCAAGACCAGCAACTATGAATTGAAACCTTTGAGATCATGAGCCAAAGTAAATCATTCCTCCTTATAAGTTATATGTAAACATTACAAATATATTGGCTTACCATATAACACATAGAGCTTTTAAAACTGAGTTCATATGTATTATTTACCCTCCTTACATTCCCAATATGAGATAGTGAAGAGCCGCAAAAAGAAGAGAAATACTAAAGCTAAAAATTAGTGTCAAACTGATCTCTAAAATATATAGAGAACTTAAGAAACTAGAGCCCCAAACCCTGAATAACCCAGTAAAAAATGGAGTTAAGAACTAAAAAGAAAATTCTCAGCAGAATTAAAAATGGCTGAAAGACACTTGAAAAAGTGTTCAACATCTTTATCCATTAGAGAAATGCAAATCAAAACAACTTTGAGATACCACCTTATATCTGTCAGAATGGCTAAGATCAAAAACACAGATGACAGCCTATACTGGAGAGGATGTGGAGCAAAGGGAACACTCCTCCATTGTTAATCGGAGTATAAACTGGTTCAGCCACTCTGCAATGCAGTGTGGTAATTTCTCAGAAAACTGGGAATGACTCTCCCCAAGGATACAACAAAAGACACACATTCACACCCCAAAAGTATTAGCTCAACTATGTTCATAGTAGAATTGTTTGTAATAGCAAGAACCTGGAAACAACCAAGATGCCCCTCAACAGAGGGATGAATTAACAAACTGTGGTACATCTATACAATGGAGTACTACTCAGCAGTAAGAAAAAAAAATGATATACTAAAATTTGCAGGCAAATAAATGGATTTCGAGAATATCCTTCTGAGCGAGGTATCGCAAATTCATAAAGAGAAGCAGGTGATGTACTCACTCATTAGTGGACTTTAAGCAAAAACATTCTTATTTCATTAAAAGATGATGGATGAATGTGATTTAAAACACACACACACAAAACAAATGAAACAACAAAAATAAAATGTTTCTGGTTTGACTGTAGAAGGATTGCTTAGCAGAAATTTGTGGTGGCCATAGTGCATCCGTGGGCATTACCTATGACCTGGCTTGAGGAACTTTGGATTTTATTTTTTATGTCTCATGTATTTTATAGAAAAGAGAAGTGTTATTACTGTATTTTTTTAGCTATCCTGAATGTTTTGCTTTTTTTATATAAAGTTTGATATTGATTTTCAAAAAACAATAAAAAATCATAAATCAATATACCAGAATTTATTACTGTATTTTTTAGCTATCCTGAATGTTTTGCTTTTTTATATAAAGTTTGATATTGATTTTTAAAAAATCATAAATCAATATACCAGAATTTTACTTGAACATCCATATTTATTGCTCATTATTCATAACAGCCAAGTTATGAAATCAACATAGCTATCAATAAGTAGGTGAATAAAGAAAATATTTTATACATATGTATATACACAATGAAAGACTACCAGCTGTAAAGAAAAATAAAATTAACATATCTGTAGAAAATTGGTGCAAAGAGTATTATGGTAAGCCCAAGAGACTGCACTCAAATACCAGATACTTTCTTTCATATGAGTTGTATATATAAATATACATATGCAACATATATGTATAATAATAGTGTATGTTTAAGACATGAAAGTAAAAAGATGCTATGGCAGGGTTAAGATGTTAGGAGAATGGTGAAAGGAAGAGAAATGTGATGTGTGTGATGTGAAATGAGAAAGGAAGGTTATTTGGGGTCAGGCCAAGAAATAGAGAAAAAGTACAATGGTATAGTCAGAGATAACAGATTATGAACTTAAATACATATTATAAAATATGTATGTATATGTGATAATTAAATCTTTATATAATTATAGAACTTTGTTTTTGTACATTTAAAAGTCAGTAAAAATAAATGTGAATTTCAGGCTTTGAAGTTACTATCTTTATTACTTTTAGTGTATTATTTAAATTTTTATTATATGTTTAATAATACTACTAAATGATTTTGAAATTACTTCTCCTAAGTTTATATTTTAACACTTATTTAAACAAATATCATGAAGATTAAATTGCCAAATATAAAAAAAAACTAGTGTCAAGCTATTGTTCCCATAGCTTTAATAATTCTTGAAAAGCATTGCTAGTAGGGATGGTTGATATTATTTATATTAATATATCCTAGCTGTGAAATTAAGAGCATGGTACAAGCATGAAATGAGTTTTGTCACATGGAATTGGACTACTCAGCTGAGATGAGAATTCCCTTTAAAGCTTCCCCAAGAATTGTCCATCTAACTTCACTTTTTGGATATTTTCAGAGATAAAATAGTCTGACCTTTGCCTACTAGTTGACTAATCACATTGCTGATGAGTCTAGAACTATTAAAAAGAATTCTCCCTTACCCTGAATTCATCTGGCTTTCTAAAGATGTCCTCTTGTTTTTGAAATCACTTCTGCCCCCTGGGGGCTCAGAAATGATAAAATAACAATTGCCTCACCTTCTGGATTCCCTTTGAAGTCATTCCAAATTTGTCATCACTTTTTTTGTTAGATTGAAGCTTTTGAAATGCTGTGTGTGTGAACCTCTGTAAATACTTTCCTCATGTCCAAAAGGCCTCTGATCATCCCTTCATCACCCACTGTTTATAAACTTTGAACATAAGGGAAAAAGATAGGTCAGGTTCTTTTGTTGAGAGTTTGTAAATATACACAAAGTGCCCTAAGATATTCATAACATAGTCATAACTCTCTCCTTTGTAGGGGATGAGTCCTAAGGAAATCAGCAGAAACATAATCAAAGTTTTTTACTCCTAAGTCATCTCCTTAGGAATGTCCAAAACAACAAAAGTTTGAAAGCACTGCATACGACCAAACTTCAGGATATTATGAAATAGCCCATGAGTCACGGCAATAATGGGAAGCTGGGAAGCTATTTAAATACTTCTATTAAATTCTACATATTGCCATTTGAGTGACACACTGAAAGGATATGAACACATTAGAAAAGATAAATGTCACATGCTTTTGTTAGTGGGATTTGAGTATTAACATACAACATAATTGATCTCTTCCACAAACTACAGGAAAAAATATGTACCCAAAGGGCTAGAGAGATAACTCAGCAGGAAAGATCACTGGCTGCTTGCTCTTAGAGAACACACCTTCAGGTCCTAATCATATGTAACTCAAATTCCAAAGAATCCTGCCCCCTGCCCCTTAGATCTATGGGAATCTGCATGCACACAGTACAAATACATACATTCAGGCACACATAATTACATATAAATAAATCTTTCCCAAAACATTTTATGTATTGTAAAGATATATGTGTTTTTTCAAAAGGGTCAGCAAGAGTTTAATATTTAAAGAAATTCAAAGGCCCAAGTTTACCTGATTATCATGTTAAGACAGTCTAAGGAGCTTATGTTTAATTCTTTCTATAACGGCTATCATCAAGTTGCTATGTGTACAGATGAACTAAAGCTTCACCTTTCTATTCAAACTATAAAAAATGAGGTGATTATAGAATTGTAAGTCGGTATTCATTTACTGATGTTCTGTGGAGCACTATGCAATTAGAAGTGTATGTCTGCAGTGGCAATCTTGATCCCAACCAAATAATCTATTCACTTAGCAGTTGATAAAAACATGGCCACACAAGAAAAGATTCCTATAGATACCAATGGCAAAGACATGGATCCCAGCCTAAGACTGAGACCAGTGTCTTCCGAGTTCTGCCAGAGTGGATGAAACACCACTGACTTGATTTTATCTTGACAATTATTGTCAGAAGAACCAAGATGGTTTTCTTTTAAGTTGATGTTATTTTTCTAAACTCAGGGGAGATAAAACTTATTTATTCAAAGGTAATATACTAGCCAGATGTAGAATATTAATTATTTTCTGTTTCCAGTATCTGAAAGCAGATTTTTAAAAAGATAAACATTAAGAGAAGACTATACTTATATTATCATGGTATAGTCATAAAATGAAGTTTGGGAAATGTCAGAACTACAGCATTGTGGGAAGAAGTGCAAAGCTCATGTAGAGTGCACAGGGTCCTGAGTGTCATCTCCATCATCAGAATAATGATAATGACAAAAAGAATAAAGAGGAGGAGAATGAAGATGGCAATGGTTTATGGTTTTGTGAACAATTGTGTGGAATAGTTAAAAGTTGGTTATTAATATTTTAGACACTTGATTTCTAGTAATAAAGTTGTACAATTGTTGGAAAATCAAAGCTTATGTTCATAAGAATAGTAGATGATATGAATAAATGGGGGAGTAATTGAACGTTCTTTGATCTGGAAAAGCCAGATTAGTGATTATTAAGATTATTGTATTAACTCTATTGTCACAGGAATAGCCAACTGTGTTTATTATCTTATTTTGGTCTCATAGTGACTAGACATGGTTGTCATTGTGCGGAAACTGAAGCCCACTTACCTGCTCTTCACCCTCTTTATGGACACCAGACTTTTCAAATTCTCCGATATATCTTTTCCATTTAACATTCCATTCCTCCTTTCTGGAAGGTGAGGTTCCCACATGGATGACTTTCTCACTCATGTCCCTTTGGTATCTAGTGACATGACTCACATGTAACACATTCACTCCACAGTGTGGGAGAGCTTAAGAACAAATAATGAGCACACAGGAGGGAATTAGTGCTGATATAGTAAGTCACCAGCTTAGACTGTTGGGAGGAAGGCAAAATTAAGAACCAAATCTCCCTGTCTCAGCCCAATTCTTGTTATCATCTACTACTCATTTTACTGACCCACTAACTGGAGAAATGACACCAGCCACAATTTTCTTAATGTCACTTTTTGCTATTAATCATTTTTACAGGATATTTTCCATCTTCTCATTATGCACATGCCATAATAATACGCTTGTGAACTCAGATTTGACATCTCTTCAAAAAGATGTTCAGCTTACCCTCCTTCTGTTTTCATTTATCATTACACTTAATACATTAACATCACTAATGCTGACTAAGTGAACGAATATGGAATCTTCTCACTGTAAATAATGTCTAAGAAAATAAAAATTACCTGATTATCATGGAATTTTACTGGTTCCTGTAAAAATAATGTGTATAGAGAGCTTAGGACACTAAGAAGATACCTAAGTAAATCACCAGTGCCCAGATACCTTTTCTGTCTTCTGACAGTCAGCATTGTAAAATCTTAGAATATATGTACATACCTATTGATAACTACCTGCTCAGTTATACTGTTAAGTTTACCTCAAAATGCATTTTGTTTTAGCTTTTCCATATAAATATATCTGAAAGGCTATTAGCCAAATCTCTTAAACAAGTAAATCTCTGAAACTGTTTCTGTATCATATTTTCTCTCCTTTCCATATTATTCTTTCCCCTGAGCTTATTTGCATTGAGATGGAGAAACAAATTTTAATGCCCTTGTGTTTGCAGACTATTTTTACAATATCACATTGATATACTATAACTTAAAATTGAAGTTAGTAATATGTTGACAATGCTCCCATGGTTATTAAGTATGTAAAATTGTTACCATTGGGTAAATATCCTGAGGAAAAAAAGAGGGTTAATTTTTTAAAATAAACTCAAATCGAAGCCTTTCCAAAGCTAAAATTTAATGTTTGCCTCCTACCCGCTATAAGAAATATCTTTATCTGTGCAATATTTTCTTTGAATGTTTCTTAAGTTTCACAAACAAGGACAGTGTGTGCAGTATCCTGGATACTTTTCTGGCATCAGTGCCCTGCACTGTTGCTTTGCACCAAGTTTAACAAGATTACTCTGTCACCACTAGCAATGCATTATGTGTTATGATTTCCTAGTATTTGAGATATCATGTTTTATTGTTGTTAGTCTAGGTTAAAAAATATTGTCTTGATGCCATTTTATGCACTGAAGTTCAAATTCTGGATTTCTACTGGATCAAAATGATTCTTTCCACACAGAGACTCATTCCATGAGAGCAAAAAACCTTCCAGAAACATGCATAGCTGTCTACATACATTGGCCCAAAAGATTGTTGAGACTTAATTTAATGTTCCTTCTCTGCTAAATCTCCAGCCAGAACACATTGTCTATTTTTCTTTTTCAGTGAGCTTCATTATGTCCTCTATCTGGCTTACACTTATAACACATTTATGTATGTAGTATTCTGCTTCAAACTCTAGAATATGCTGTCAGTGGTACCTGACTAGCCTAATCCTTTTCAGGGTATCTAATGAAAACTACTTCCAGAAATTTATGAAAATATACTATGTACAGAAAACACTTTACAATTTCAAAAGTAATGGGTTAAGTAAAATAAAACAACTTTTTAAAATATATAATTTGGCTTCATACAAAAGGTATTCCTGAAAGAAGGGTATCACTTATTAAAACCCCAGGAGAGAAGAACAGAAAGTACTGACCAGCATTTAGTAGCAAAGCATCCTAATGATCCACAGTTTCCTCTGAGTTTACACTCTTGGCAAAATGAATGTATTAAGAACCATAGACAATAAATGAAAGAATATTATTAAACTATTTGGCCTTGCTTCCAAGGCAAGATTTGAACATAATCCTTCATTAATAAAAAGATCATTCCTGAAAGACATTCCTAAATGATCTGCACTATGTCAAATTTCACTAATTCCCTTTATTCAATCCTTAATATTCAGCATCATTAAACACAGAGTATGCAAGCCTATGGCAACCTTAATAGGTCACATTTATTATTCCTTTATTTGTGAACAGCCTAAAAATGAAAGACTATAAAGAGTCAACCAGTCCACACAGTGGGGCAGCAAAGCATGACTGTGAGCCTAAGATGCTTTCCACCCTGTTACTCCCTCCACCCAATAAGAACAGTCAGGTGGGTGCTTTCTTTACTAACATGTCCCTGTGAACCTGTTGGCTCAGCATAAATCTTCCTGGTCTCTTATGTCAGAACTAAATAGCAGGCTGACATTTAAAATTCAAATCCAAAAACCCTGGAGCAAAAGAAGACCTTAAACAGGTTCATTTCTTCTCCCAGGGGAAAGCCATTTATTATGGAAAAGAAAATGTTAAAGAAATGATGAAGACAGTTGAATTATCACATGTGTTAGGAGGTTGTTGAGGGGGCTGGTAGGTCTCAGAGGATGGCAGAGAAGGTTTCTGTGTGTTCTAGAGGAGTGTATGTCTACCTATTTATGTTTTTCCTTTCTAAGAATCAGTTTCTCTGCCTGTAGAGCACTGGGCTTCAGGAGACATGTGTGTTTGTGATTCCCCTAATGTGCAAACAGCCATCCAAATCAAATGAAGGTAAATGATCAATGAATAGGTAAAGGAATAAAAAGTAGATACATATATAACTACATGACAGATGATTTATGATAGATAGATAGATAGATAGATAGATAGATAGATAGACAGATAGATAGATAATAGGTGGGCACATGGCTGGATAAATGGGTAGATAATTAATAGATATGTTTGTCTCAAACTCTAAATATAGATGATAGCTAAGTAGGTAGATAGATAGATACATAGATAGATAGATAGATAGATAGATAGATAGGCGGGTGAATAGATAGGTACTTGGTAGATGATATCGTTCATTTTGACTCTCTAAAGCTAGATAATAGCTAAGTAGATTGATAATAGATAGATAGATGATAGATAATAGATAATTTCTCTTTTCTGCCTCACACTAAAGATATAAAATAGTATATGTAGATATATAGAAGACATTTCTGTCTCTCACACTCTAAAGGTAGATAATAGATAGATTTTAACAGATGGATGGATGGATAGACAGACAGACAGACAGATAAATAAATAGATAGATTGATAGATAGTTCCATTTAATGAAAAGACAATAAGCAGAGGAGTTACTTTTCCAGTCTATCCTGGCCTGAGCAGGGTCTTTGGGCTAGGAAGCATCCTTTATAAACATCCATGACATCCATGCACCAGGCAACTTCTTCTATATTCTGCTTTGCATATTATTGACTTCTGTGCTTTTCGAATTCTCCTTGGATTTTTCTGTTACCACAGTGAAGACAAAAAGTTTCTCAAATGCTTGATTTCTCTAGAGATTTTTCTTACTTAGATTGATCCTCTCAACTGCCTTTTTCACTTGTAATCATGGTATGGGGATGGGGTGTAATTCTGTTACCAACCTGAGTGATGTCTATGTATTTTTTCTCTGACAGCTGTTTAAATTGTAATTGCTCATTGTATTAAAGCACATATGAAGTCATCCCATCCTGTTTGAAGAGTGCTAATTCTAACCTGGGCATGGAGGCACATGTCTAGAACACTAGCTCACAGACAGGAGGCTTCTCTGAAAGTTTAATCTTCCCAGGTCTACACAGTGCATCTCCACTTCAGGCATGTCTGTATAATGAAACCTTGATTAATAAAAAGGGAAAACAGAAGAAGAAATCTGAATTCAAATCCTGACAAGATAGTGATTGAAGCCAAAGAGGAGGAGGAGCAGGAAGAAGAGCAAGAGGAGAGGGTGAAGAGGAAGTAGATGGGGGTGGAGGAAGAGCAGGACAATCTTCACTAAAACCAAATGTCAGACTGTCAGAACACAAGATGCAACTAAATTCCTGAACTCAGAGCAACAAGCTGTGGAGTGTCAGTGAGCATTACAAGCCTGGAGATGAGACCTTGGACTCGAATGAGCCAAGAGATGTGACAGGACCACTGCTCAATCTCCCAACACATATTCAGTGAGCCATAAGTCAAACAATAAAGCTCCCTCTATCATGTAGGGAAAGCCTCAACTCTAACTTGGTATCTCGTGGGTTTGGATGGCAAACTTACAGCACCTGGGTCAAATTCCGAAATAAATACAAAAGGCTTTGCAGGTACTTCAGGCACTAAGTCTTCCTAGGGTTTCCCAGTGGCTCAGAGATGTGAGAAAGAGGCATTTCTAATTCCACTTCACAAGTGGCAATTACAAACTGCATGAAAAAAAAACCAAAAAACAAAAAAACACTCTTTCCAGACAGAGGAGAATGCATACAAGCAGGGAACTATGGAAATGAGTCACTAGAGTGAGTGACTGGGGCAATCAGCTAACCATAAAAGTAGACAATCAATCAATTGATAAACAATCAACACATAAAATAAAACCAAAGAAAGGTAGATTGGCACAGAGAAGAATGAAACATCTACGAAGAAAATATTTCCTTGAAATTGAAACCTCTCTGGGCAAATGAAATAAAGATGAAACTCACTGGAATAATCCATCAGTACAGTGAGAAATTGACTTGCTTCTGGAAAATGGGAAGCAATGACACTAATATGGATTATATACAAAGTGTAAGAAAGATATGATATAAATGTCCGTTATAGAAGAATGACTTATGAAGCTGGACAGATGGACCAAAGTTAGGAGTGATTGCTGCTCTCGCAGAGGACCTAAGTTCCATTCCCATCACCCTCTTTGAGTGGCTCATACTCGCTTCTAATTCCAGCCTCAGAGGTTCTAGACACTCTTTTCCAGCTGCTGTGCACACCTATAGTCACATGCACAAACCCACACAGGTACAAGTAATTAAAAATAAAATATATCTTGTGAAAAATAAACATGACAGAAAGACCATTGGGAAGCAGAGTTTAAAGGGTACCCACTGAAGATTCTCCAGGAATGATCAAACCTCATGCATTCTTGGATGCAAATGACACTTGGAGAAATGGGCACATGCACCCATATATGTATTTGTCCCATATTTAGATACAGCAAACAGAAACCAAGAGGTGCAGATTGAATACATTCTATCATAATATAGCTACCAAAATAGCTAGGTGTCCAGTGCTGGTGACAGTACAGAGACACTAGGCAGAATTCTGATGGGAATCTGAAATAGCAGAGTTACTCAGAAATTACCATGGAAATTATAGAATGGCATAATACATTTACTAGTGAAACTTATGTACTTCAGAGTATTTGTCCAGAACTAATGAAACCTGTACTCAGGGGACTATCACACATACATAAAAATTGTTTACAATTCTTCTGCAGCAGCAGTTTGTATAAGAGAGAACAATGAATCTGGAAAGACAGAAAAAGAAATACATCAATCACCCTTGTTGCAATTATTACATTTAATACTTCAATGAGAGGAGAAATCAACCTAAAATTGTGGAGCACTTTGGAAATGGAGATTATCATTTTACTCATCGAGTCAGATTACAGTTTTTGATGATTTATTTTTAATTACGTGTATGTATGTGTATTTTTGTGGGAATGTGTACATGTGAGTGCAGTTGCCTGTAGAGATCAGGAAGGGGCACTGGATGTCTGGAGCTGGAGTTCCAGGCAGTCGTGAGCCACCTGGCGGAGACGCTAAGAACTGTACTCATAACTTTCAGCAAAAGCACTAGCATCTCTCCAGTCCCTTGTTCTGACGCTTATTAGGGGAACAGTTAGAGATGAGGGACGGAGGCAAGAGTGGATTGAGTGTCATATAAAGATGTAGCAGGGGAAGGATTGTTGAAGTGTTTTCTAAGAACATATACATGTGACAAAAGCATACAGGAGACACACATGCAACCCTGCACATGTACATATTAGCTCGTTCAAAATGAGTGGAACTTGATAACAATTAATGAATGCATCTGTGTCAGTTTCCCAATGTCCTGGTTGTCATATTATTCAGTAATTATTCAAGATATTGTCACTAGGAGAAACAGGGCAAAGGAAGTTTGATGCTTCAATCTCTTATGTGATCACTTCAAAATGGGAGAAAGACCCAAAAGGGAGAGTAGGGTAGCATGGTCTTCGCTTTGAGATGCTGTTGTTCACTGAGGCTCCATCTTCTTCCCCACGGAACACAGGTAGGGCTCTTGCTTCATTTCATTGAAACATAGGGAAGGAGAGGATTTATTTGACTCACTACTCCATCACTAGAGAGAAGCCATAGAGGCAGATGCTTGAGACAGCTTGTCACATTATATCCACAGAGCCTCAGGAAATGCACACACCCATTCCTTTCATCTAAATCCCTCTTTTCCTATTCAGTTCAGCAACCTCTACCCAGGGAATGATGCCATCCACAATGGGCTGGGTCGGTTAACAATGAAAATAATTACATCCACATAGCCCTGGGTCAATCTCATCCCCATGGTCCCTCAAGTGAGCTTCTTATGCCTTACATTTCTAGTTGTGTCCAGTTGACAGGGTCTACTATCCTACATAGGTAGATGTCCTCTTCTTTGGGAAGTCGTCAGTGGAAGGGGCCAAGTGAGAGCTTAAGGATGGGAACACAGGTTTCTGTTGCCACACATCCTCAGATGTATCCTGCAGTCATGCCTTTCCCCATGTCACAGGTTTCACTGACGTGCAGAATCTGTTTATTTCAACCTTGCATTGGTTTTCTATTTGAAAAAGAACTAGATGTTTTCTCTAAAACTCGAGACACATAAAGGCATCAGATCCACTTTCAGATTCACCCAACAAATGGTTCTCCAGCCCACACAACTGTTATCAGGCAAAAGGCTTCACGTTTTCAGTTCATTTCTTGGGATGACTAATGTTCCATCAGAGACATAAAGACTGCTGTTTGGGTCTGATTATTTCTAACAGGATAACACTTAGTAAAGTAGGGGCTGATTATCCCACCCACCACTGCTCAGGCAAAGAAATACCTAGCAGTCAGCAAGTCTTTTAAGCTAATCGGGGCAGGTAATTACTGCAAAAGAGACTGCATGCTCTCCAATCTCCACTGTCTGCTGATAAGTGGTGAAATAAATGGGAACAAGTGTAAAAGACAGACCCACGATAAAAGCTCTGTGTTGAGCTCTACCGAATCTGCACTTAAGAATAGCTGCCCTGATTCACATGAAATAAATTCTCTGTAGAATGCCATGGCCTTCTGGAGAAGTCAGTATCCATGGCTAACTCAGAGAGATAGACCTTGCTGACTTATGATAACCTAGTGATTCTTGGTGTTACTGTCTTCCTAACAATTGCAATTATGTTGGGGACATAACATTTGCCCTCAAATAAGCTGTGATGTCATCCTTTCTTAGTTACCCCTCTGCTGTGAGGATCTTGGATAAGTTCATTTATCTCTCACCTCTGGTCCTATGACAGTGAATACATTACATTAATGCTAGCAGTATCAAAACACATTAATGGTGTAAAATTTTAAGCACAGGATCATGGACTCACAGAGTCAACTCAACCTCATTAGATGACAACTAGGGAGCATTATAGGTGTTTTATTCTAAAAGAATAATTAAACAAAAGCCTTAGAATCAATTCCAGAATGATGTCATGAGAATTTAATGAAGGTTACCTTTCATTGTCAACTTCATAGGATCAAGAATTAACTAATAGGTAGACATCTGATTTGTGGGTTAGAGGCAGTGTTTATGGAAGCAATTTTAGGAGAGATTAAATGAGAGGAGAAGACCCTGGAGTAGGAGTCTTCCTGCAGGTAACTCAGATATATAAAGAAGACTGGGGAAAAGGCAATGCTTATTGACTGCCTGTCCTCACCTCATGTAGTAACTTCATCTATCTTTGTGGCAGCAGCACAAGTGATGATGATGATGATGATGATGATGATGATGAAGATGCAGCTGCTCTAGCTACCATCCTTCACTGTAGGTTTTTCAACCTTCCAATGTAGACTGAAAACCAGTGAGTCTTTGAAAATCTTCCATGTTTATAGCATTAGCCTAGGGTTTTAGAGGTATTCAGCTTCATTGACTGACGAACCTTTCTAAAGTGCAAGTAGCCATGTTTGTACTTCTGATCCCTCATCAGTTGTAAGCTATTCTAGTAAACTTACTTTTATCTATACTCCATTGGTGCTGATCTTCTGGAGGACCCTGCCTACTACAAAGACTACAACTATACTGTAATTATCCAAGTTTTTCCAATTATAAAGTGAAGGCAGTTGTGTCAGAAGTATCTGTGACTGGACACCACCATATGTATGGACATATTTAGGTCTTGAGCAATCATAGAAGGTTTTTATTGTTCTAAAACCATTTCCTTTGAAATCGAAGAAATGTTGTGGCCCATGTTGGATTATACAGCATGTATCCCTGTAAGACAAAGGCCTCACAATGTGGACCCACGACTCATGGCATTTCTTCTACACAGCTGTTAGAAAGCCCTTGACCTTCTTAGCACATGTCACTTAGCCCTGCAATTTAACATCCAACAGAATCAACCCTACAAAAAGAACCAATTGAGATATACCCCTTCTACCAAGTAATTCATATTATTTCAATGTTCAATCTTCATCATAATATTGCTCAATTTTTTCCCACTGACTGAACTACAGACTCTATCCTCAAGGCTGGTTCTCACACCCCTGTTCCATAAGCTCTGCAGTTTACCTTTGCAAGACCTGTTTCTTCCCTCTTGGGCAGCATGGGAAGATGCCGATGAACATTGACATTCCTCATAATCTACTAATTAGGATATAAGTCCTACTTGTTGTTCTTATTCTCCCAGCTTCTCCATAAGAGCTGTCTGTGGCTGGTGTAGGAGGTTACCAGGAAGTACATAGTAGGTTTCCTCAAAGCTCAGGAATCCCCAAATCTGCCATCATGTTGGTGGCAGAATGGCCCCTCCTCTCTAACAGTGACATTGGCCTTGAAAGCTTACCTTTCCATACAGAAATTATTCTTTATCTAAAAAATAGAAATATTGACACCAAACATCCTTAAGCCATCTTGTATATTATATATCAATTACCCTACAGTGAACCTAAGGAGTCTGCAAAATAGGATGGGTTTCCAATGATTTTAAACTGATTGCCTCACCATCATCATCATCATAAGTATATAATCAAAGGGCTACAGAGATGGCTCAGCACTTAAAAGTGCTTGCTGGTCCTTGCAAAGGGATAGAATTCAGTTTCCAGCACCTACACTGGGCAGATCACAAATGTCTGTAACTCCAGCTCCTAGAGTATATGATGCTCTCATTTGTGGTCTCTGTAGGCACTGGCACACATGTGTATACATTCACATATAGAGCCATGAACAAACATGAATGAACAAAAAAATAAGTAATTTTAAATAACTCTAGAAAATTAGATATAGGCATAAAAATAAAAGCAAAAGTTTATATAGCACTTACTGTCACCACCTTGTATTTCATGAACCTATTAATGTCTTCTGAGGTATGAGAAAGGCAAAGATGATTCCTGTTTTTCACATGTGGACTCTGAGGAATTCTATGTCTTAACCAATGCCATTGTTAATCAATGTAAAGCTATGAGGGCTGTTAGCCACTTTCAAGAGGCAGGAACCTGGCCTTCCTTCAGTTCCCCAGTCCCTGCATTTGGCCAGGGTGTATGAATGACCCTTTGTTGAATGAATGTCCCGGAACTAACAAATTATTCACAAGAAAAAGGAAAAGCTCAGAGGCAGGCTGCTGTCAGATGTGGGGCCCAGAATGAGGAGATTGTGGAGAGCACCTGGTTCCCCATGGGCAACCTTGGAATTCTATTTCATGCATTTTCTCTTTAAACTTTTGTGAGTTCAACCAGGACACTTGGTTTAGCCCAAATACAAACAGCTACAGTTTGGGGCTGCCTCAAAACCTCCTGAGTTCCTGTTTTTAAAGCATCACAGCTTGTTGAAACATAAACATCCTAGCTAATAATTTTAGCTTTGCAGAAATCATCACTGGTGGAAAAAGGCCTACATTCAGTCTCCATTTGTCCCATTATATATTAAAAAAAACACTTATGGAGAGCTGTTGAGCCTTGTGCTGTACAAAACGCAGGATGGGCAAGCTACTTTTTTATGACATTCAGACTTATCAGAGGACACAGACACATTTATGAGAGTGAAATCATCTTTAGTTCTGCGAGAGATTTTGCCAAACGAACAGAGGCAGAACAAGAAGAGTGGTATGTCCTAACTGAATAGTCAATAAAGATTTCAGCGGCTCATTGTTAAAATATTGTCTTCAATACAGCGCCCCCAGTCGACTTGTATAAGCTCACTGTACAAATATCACAGCATTCCCAATACTGCCTTTCCAGAGGATCTGCATGAGGTAGCATTGAAGAACATGGGCTACTGGTTTTGTTTTTGTTTTTTTTTTTTTTTTTTTTTTTTTTTTTTGAGGTGTCTGGCTTTTCTTGCACATTGCTGTTTTGAGAAACATTAATGAACATTTTCAGAAGGACTGGCTGTCTGCCTCATTTGGCTCAACTAAAGTTTGGAAGCACAATTCTGAGGGGTGGGTTGTTTTTTTCCCAATTCCTTAATTAAACAACTGGAAGGCACCATGCAATTCATTCATCTTTGTATCTTTTCGAATGACTCTCACTGAAAGAGGCTCAATGTGAAAGTCATTTGTTTGCCTTAAATAATATGTCTACTGTGTGTGCTGGCTGTTTGTTTTTCCTGTTCTGTGTATTTGACCTAAAGCTTTTAACCTTGCATGTGTGCCCTGAGATGACTTATTGCAAACAGGTTTGGCTTATAAATTGAAATAATAAGTAGTATGCAGGCACCAGAGGAGGATGAGAAATAGAACTGGCTGTTCCCTGGAGAAATGGAAAGGCAAGAAGGGAAGTGACTGAGAGAATGCATGTAAAGGAGCAGCCAGTAGTGCATGGCCAACTCCATGCTGAAGTATTAGGGACAGAACTGTGATCAAGGATGCTGAGGAGGCCCCAACTGCAGGTGAGGAAGTCATAAATCTGATCAGAGTGTACATTACAGAAAGAGGAAAAACCTAAGTCTCCAAGAAGTCAAAAGTCTCTGGTTTTTCCTTGTTTGTTGGAAAAAGAAATTTGTTGAATTTCTTATTGCAGACTATCTTGATTCTGTGATGATTCATCTACTTGTTGCTAAAAGACATTTCTTTAATGAGACTGTCCCAAGGGTATGCCTTTGTAACTCAGACATTTTGTTTTATATAGCAGTGATAAAAGACCAGACAGAATGACTTCAAATGAAAAGCTATATTTTAGTGCACAGTCTCAAAGGGTTCAATTTTTGTTCTTTTGATTTACTGGATCCTAGCCTCAGGCTAGACAGAGTATCATGTAGCTTGACTGTGTGCCTAGGGATGCTCACCTCAGAGTGGGTAAGATGCAGAGGGTGGATGGGCGATGGAGGACCAGGTAAAACATTCAAAATCATATCTCCAGCTAGGCTTTACCTTTTGAAACTTTTACCATTTCCCAAAATAGAATCACAAGTCAGTAAATCACAAGAGACCTTAGCATGGGTATCTCTTTGGGACTTTTAATATTCAAACCTTTTGACTCCATGTTCAAGACTAGGATAGACACACCCTTATGCTATTAACAGGAGACCATATGGATCCTGAAGTTCATTAAAAATCTTCTCACTCTCTAGATTTCTCCTCCAATTATTCTATGAGCCCCAAGTTAGGAATACTACTATCCTCAGACTTCCATATTTCATAGGAGGAGGGAAGAAGCGGCATTGCTGCCATGTAAAATTGGGAAACTAAATGAAAAATGTATGACACACTGCCACAACAACCAGAGTCCAATAAAAATGCATCAGAAAATGTTGGGACATGCCTTTGAGTGACATAGTGGACTAGCTGACATCAGAAAATTCTGCTTGCCACAAGTTCCTAGTGTCTGGTGAACTTTGATGCCTTTCCTGGAAGGTATATTCCTTCTACCAGTCTCCCATGGTTTCATGCCATTTCCTGCCTTCTTCTATTCCTGTATCAGCACCATTACACAGGAAAACCCAGAGCCATGTCCACAGTTCCAGCCACCAGCCTGCATAGAGACTGTGCCCAGCACAGAACTTTATAGTGGTTCTGGTACCCTTCTTATCACTGTATTCTGTCCCACAATGAATCAGGAGTATAGCAGGACCTGGTTCAGTGGTCCTGTCAGTCACCACAGGATGCTATTGCTAACTGGAACACATGGCATGGAGCAGAGGTGTACTTCTCAGTGGTGAGCTGGAAGCCACTCATCCAGGTGTTGTTGGCATTTGATGGAAAGACGTCTGCATTATGTCCTCATGGGACTTTAGTCTATGCTTTAAAGTTTCTAACTTTATGCCATCTTCTCCCTGTGACACCCAGTACATCAATTTAATACCCTATTCATCTAACTTCACTGAGATGAGCTCTACAAAAAGACTTCATCTCCAGTTTCAGTCACATGGGGAGTTAGAACATCAGTGTCTGGTTTGGAGAGGAGATGAGTAATTCAGTCCCCAGTTCAGATCTAATGTGGCAGTCTATTTCCTTAACTGTCTTCTCTCTTTCCAACATCAGCATGTCTACCTTATTTGACTATTGACTGAGAAAATAAGTATTTCAGAGTTACAAAGCCTTATGCCAATGTTGTTAAAAAAAAAAAAAAAAAACAACTTGAGAAAAGCAACTCAGGAGAAAGATTTCATTTTGGCTACAGTTTGAGGGTCTAGTCTGTTGTCATGAGGAAAGTGTGGTGACAGAAATGAGGTAGCAGAAGCATGAAATGGCATGTCATGTTACACTGTTGTCAGGAAGCAGAGAGATGAAATCTAGTGCCTGGAATTCCCTGCTTTGTTTCCACCTTTTATTCAGTCCATGTAGCTGGTTCACGTTCAGAACTAGTCCCTCCTTCTCAGCTAACTCTCTCTGAGAGCATCCTTACAGACACATACAGAGGCATGTCCCTGAGATTATAGAACCTTCATCCAGCAATGGATAGAAGCAGAAGCAGAGATCTATAGCTAAGTACCAGGTTGAGCTCCTGGTCCAGCTGAAGAAAGAGAGAAAGAGAGAGAGAGAGAGAGAGAGAGAGAGAGAGAGAGAGAGAGAGAGAGAACCCACAGAGATGGCTGACCAGAACTGTTACAAGCTCACTGACTCAGAAACAATCACTGAGCAACCTTCAGGGAAAGGAACCAAACCCTGAGATAATTCTTAATTCCTTTAAATGGACAGTGTCAGATGACTGTATTTAATATTTAATAGGATTTTGGATAAAGATATTTGGAGAAATAAACTTCAAGTGATGTTCCTCTAAGTAATGTGTCACCAAGACTAACACCCAGAAACCCCACTGCCTCCCATATTCAGACATTCAAGACCACCTGCCATCTAGGACAGTGATGCGAAGTGGCCATGGGAGAGCAAAGGAAAGGAATGTGGTGAATGTGGCTGGTTATTGTCATTCCTCCCCTGCTTTGTCTTTACCTACTTGGATCAGACCAACTTTCCCCAAAATGTACCTGATGATAGCATTCAGTTCACACACATCAAACTCGTGATGAGAGTCAGGACGGAGGCCTCCTCCTCACATGATTTTATTCTCTGTCCTTTTCATTCCCTCTGATTCTCTATCCACAAAGTCACCAGGATAATTCCTTCACTGTAATCTTCAAATTGAATAACATCTACTATAATGGGCAATGGGAAGAAAGATTAATAGCTACTGTGCTTACGACTGAATCTATCTGGGTCCGACAAGTGGGTCCTGTTAGTTCCCGTTTCTAAACAGCCATTGACAAGTACAATTTCAAGCCCCTTCCTCCCCTATGCTGGGCTTACCAAATCCGGACAGTGGTTTAGAATGACAGTGCTCAGAATTCCTAAACAACCTTGGAATCATAAGCATGACACTCATGTCACAGATGAGTCACATGAAAATTGTCTACACATCTTGATCTTCTGCCTGGAGAGTCACCTCAACCTGATTATGGGATGGAGCTTGGCTGGTGCCTCTCTCTCTCTCTGTGTTTTTCTCTCTTCATCTATCTCTGTCTTTCTCTGTATATCTGCCTCTCTCTCTTCTCTCTGTCTCTCTCTCTCTCCTTGTGTCCCCATGTGCGCGCGCGCGCGCGCGCACACACACACACACACACACACACACACACACACACACACCATACTACACCACACCACACCCCTTCTGAACCAAAACCGAATCCTAGAATGAAGTATGGAACTTGCCTTTGGCCAGTTTTATGTCCTCAGGTGATTTTTTATGTTTTTTAAAATTGAGTTAACAGCCCAATATATGATTGATGTGGAAGATTAAAAGTCAATTTGGGTGCTTCTGGTTGGCCTCTGTCCAGTTCTTAGGGACTCGTTAGGTCGAGGAACATGTGCTCTGATACTGCAATCTTCTCATCCTTTGAAAGTCACAAAACATTTGCATTGAGTTTCCAGAACTGTTCTTGGATTTCTGAGCCATGGTGGTTGGCACATGGCAGGGCTGTAGTCAGGAGCAGGCACTATCAAAAGTGATGGTTTGCCTGGTTTCAATCAAAAGCTGTCTCACCAACATGATCACCGAGATTCCAAGGGCAAGTAGTCTGAGAACAGGCCATGGAGGAATGAGGGACCCCTGCATGATCTGTTAGTGGACGCTATATGACTCCTGTCTGCTACAGATACCACAAAATATCTATCAGACAGAGTCTAGACACAGGTTCATGGATGATACTTGGGTTTATACTCTTTTGCAGATGTTAGGCTGCTGAAAACTAGTAGAATATATATTTTCTTTAAAAATATCAAAAGGGAAAGATAAAAAAGACCATGAGAAAGAGGGAAAAGGAGAAGTTGGAAGACGGCCAGGTGACAGTGGCAGCAATGAAAACCTGAGTCCACTCAACATAAATCACCTTCACGGTGCACTTAAAGCCCTTCTCTTTAAAACGTGGTTAATTAAAAACACCTGTCAATCACTGGAAGCTAGAAGAAGCTAATCCATGCTTATTATAAATGTCTTAATAGGCAAAGAAACCTGAGGGTGGGAGATTAGAAATAAAACACAAAAATATTTCGCACAGAATAAAGGAGAGTTTATCACAGACTGCTACTGCCCCATCCCTCAAAGAGTAGAAAATTAGCATGTCTCATCCTGTTTGTGTTCATTTCTAGAGACCACTACCACACTCGCCATATATGGGAATGAACTTCATACTGTAAATATGCTAACAGTAAGTCTAGACAGTCCTCCCCACATCACAGCCATCTTTTGTAAAGGAGCAGGCTCCTGACCTCTGTCTACCTACAGAAAGTTCATGCATCTTAGCATCACCATGGAAACAAACTTTTGGGCTTGTTGGTGGGGGAGTTTCTAGACTTGGTTAATTAATATGGAAAGACTCACCCTCAGCGTGAATGCCACAATTCATATATTGTGGTATTTAGGTGACTAGAAAGATGGAGAACATCTAACCAGGCAGGAGTATATTCATTCATTTATGTTTTCTCTGTTGGGTGGATGTGGCCAGCTGTATACTCTCCCTACTGCCATTGCATCCCCCACACCAGGATAGAATGCACTCTGTAGAACTGAAAGCCAGAATCAATCTTTTCTTTCTGAAGTTGCTTCTCTAGGGTATTTTGTCATAGTGGTAAGACAGAGAATGATATCATCCTTTGTGGTGGCAGACCCAAGTGAAACTGGTAGACACATCTGCATCAGAAATCCAAAGCCACCCTTTAGTCCTGGTAAATACCAAACACAAATGTCACTTCAGCTGGCTGGGGTACTCATGACTCTCATTCTTTGTTTCACATGTGTGGAATTCTTTTTCACTAAGGACGACCTAAAACAAATGTCCAGGCAAAATCCAACATCACACAAAGAAATTCCAAGCCACAGATGGTCTCAACTGCTCTTGCAGCTGTCTCCAGGGATACTAGTGGCTTTTCTTCTTGTCAATATTAAAGCCTCCCTCAAATCATCCCAGACCTCCTTGTCAACACCCTGAACCTTCTCTCATTCCCACCTTTGTATAATTCTTTTTCTATAGAAAAGCTTATAAGGAAGGAATATTTCACAATCTCTCTTTCACACCACTTACTTGATGACTAGGAAGATTCAGAAACCATTGCTTCTCTTCAAACCTCATGTTCACTTCACTTTTCAATAATAATGGCATTATGAAAGAAAAAAAAGAATATCTGATTCCATAAACAAGTAAATAATTAAGAAGCATTTAGAGTGGAGGTCGAAATGAGTTCAAAGCTTGTGCCACTGTATGTTTCTGGCTTGGGCACCTGGCCCATTGATATGAAAAGTTGCACTGTGTCCTACCATATGTCTCTGAGTCAGGATTCTGCATCTATAACATGGAAACATCCTTCCTAACATAGAATGATGGTGCAAAACACACCTGTTGTGAAGAATGTGAAAGTGTTCAAACACAACATGCTATCAACATCACTTCCAGGTCAATTATTAGTATTAGTGACAATGGCAATGAATTTGGTAGCTTCCCTTTAGAGGTGTCTTTGGCATTGTGATTGCAAAAATTGGAACCTCTTAGGTCATACAAAGAAGCAAGACTTCATCCAGCTCCCGGCCTGATGTTTATTTGTTTTTAACAGGGCTAGTACAGTACTTGATGCCTTTATGAGTAATTTAGATCAATTGTTATTGCCTCTACAATTAATTTGTTCTCTAGATCTTCTCTACTGCCAAGATGTCTATTCCTACAAATAGCTGCCACATGTTCTACAAGATTTAGATTGTCTCTCCATGTCTCCAATAAGCCCCAAGTCTTATTATTTACAACTCTGCCACGTTCCTGAGAAGAAGCAGGTATCCAACCCTCTGGACCTCCAGAAGAAGCCACCTTGTTTATTCAAAGGAGGAAAAGCCACATTTAACGTCCATAGACATTCACACCAGAGATTTGACTGGATGATTATATGCATTTTTGCCAAACATACTTTGAATTGTTAATCTAAAAGAAGAAAAAGAGATTGGATAGATGGATGGATAGGTAGATGGGTAGTTGATTGACATGTTATATAATAGATATGTAGATTGATAGATGATAAATGAATAGATAGATGATAGATGGACAAAAAATGATATATACATACATAGAAATACACATATAGATGATACCTAACTAGTTAATGATGGGTGAATAAATGGTAAGAAATGGGAACAGAGATGAGAGAACCATCTGTGCTTGTCATCAATATTGTCCCTAATTTTTTAAAATATTTATTTATTTTTATGTGCTTTGGTATTTTGTCATGGAGGTCAGATCCCCTGTAACTGGAGTTACAGACAATTGTGAGCCGCCATGTGGGTGCTGGGAATTGAATCCGGGTCCTCTGGAAGAGCAGACAGTGCTCTTAACCTCTGAGCCATCTCTCCAGCTCTGTCCCTAAATTTTTTAAGTTTGTCCCTAGCTAGATTTTTCCTTTGTTTTGTTTTAAAGAGTCTCTCTTTGAAGATGTATTTTTAAATTATTTTGTGTTAATTGAGAATATTTTTATACTTACGGAAAATGAACCATAAAATGGTTCAGAAAGTACATGCTTTGATTTAAGGAAAGGGCAGAAATATAGAGCTGGTGGGAGAGGAGTGTACAGTAGCCCATATTGGTTGGGACAGAGCTATTCTCAGAGAGAGTATAATTGTACATGATAGATCTGAATACCAGTAGAATGCTGCCTTTTCCTCACCTTGGAAGGTATTTGAGTACCAGGGTACACATTCTCTCTGCTTGAGTACCACAGCTTAGGTGATAATGCAATTCAATTCCAAGTATCATGCAGACATTTTATGGCTTAGACTCAGTTTGGTTATTAGAGAATTCTGACTTCTGAGAGTTCACATCACTCACTGTGCACAGTTTCCTCAACAGGATTCTCTATCATCTGTGTCATGAATCAGCTTTCTGTCTTTGGGTTTAATCTAGTATGATCACAGCAAACCAGGCATGGCAACCTATTGCCTCTCAAGCACTATTTTTCTCCTATCTTTCCATGTATCTATGGCCAGCATCATTGAATGATGACACCCTTTCCAACTGAGCTAACATATGAACTCAAAGCCTCAGATGGCCCAAACAAATTATCAAACTTAAAACAGATTTGTTTTTATTTCCCATCTGAACAACTTACTGACCCACAAATATGGTGGAAATGAACACATGACCCAGATGTGACTGTCTCCAAATTCATAAAACTAAAACAAGGCTTGTAAGAGTGCTGGTAGCCTTCAGCTACATTATACAAGATGAAGTAAAATCCACAGTGCATGACTGAATGTTTAAAAATTATAACTTCTGAAGAAGCTGCTGGTAATTCAGCTTTGCAAATGACATGTGCACATGGAGAAGACATGGGAGCACGTAAATAATCTAGCTTGTCTACATTTGCGCCCATCAATGTCTGTCTCTGTGGTCTCCTTGCTAGATTGGATATCACATTTGACATTGCCTGAGGTCACATTAGCAAACTCCTGAGGTTTAATGCCTCATCCAAACCTCCCCTCTAGGAGTTTACAATCTAATGAACAGTGATAGTGTTCCATTCACCACCGCAAAATTGGCAATTTCAGCTGCACTTCTCTCTGGCAATGGGAAGCCAAAGGTGACTGTTTCACATTCCAGAAGCCCAGAGAAAAAGGAAAAGATGACAGAAGTCCTTTCTTCTTCTGTAGCAGTCTTTGGCAGGAGCCATTGCTACTTTCTAATGCTTTTATTTTTTTCTCACCCCTCCTCCAATGTTCTTAAGAATAGGAAGGGAAGTACAGACTACAGGAAAAAAAGGGAAGCTCAGGCATGTGTACATTGAAGGTTCTTTGCTCTAGCAGCTGGTCTAGCAGTTGGTGGGCCTGCCTTGCCATCCTGAGCCTCCCTGTTTCTACAGTGTGGGGCTTGGGCTTGGCAATGAAGAGAAGAATCCAGTGCCTGCCAAGGCCATGACTCTCAAATAAACAAAAGAATTTCTACAACTCCTCATGCTAACTAGCTCTTTGGAAGGTCTATCAGGGGTGTGTGAACATAGAAAAGTGATTAATTATTTTCCTATTGCTTTGCTAAAACACCTTGATAAAAAGCAAGTATAGAAGGGAGACTTTCTTTTGACTTAGGATTCCAGAGATTCCAAATAAGCATCTATCATGACAAGGAAACATGGAAAAACTGCAGGCATAGCAGTGGCTGCAGGCAGCTGGAGATGTCACCTTCAATGACAAATATGACACAGGGAGAAGAAATCAGAAGTGAAGTGAGGCTGGGAACTTTCCAAGCCTCCCTCCCATGAGGCATTTTCTCCAGAAAGGCTATACTACCTCCCCAAGCACTAGCACCAAGTAAAAATCAAGTGTTACAGCCACTTTGTTGGACTAGGAATCTTAACCCACTTAGGGACCTACAGAGGAAAAATACCTGGAGTCAAACTGGACACAAGATATGTCTGCCCAGCAGGCACAGCAGCAACATTGCTGCCTCATCAACTCACATTTCTGGATCACCAAATGGGACAGTCATTGAGCTTAATTCCCCATTTGGAGAGAAAGAAGGAGTGACGGGGGTGGGGGAGGAGCAGATTACAGCCTCTGTGACCTGGTATCCAGCCTTCAACTTCTGATTCTCTTGCATTCTATATCATAGTGAGCATTCCAGACATCACTTCCTGTCACTGTTGTTGTGGTTGTTGTGTTGCATTGTGTTGTATATTTGTCAAACTGTTGGAGACAGGCATCAAGTCACCATTGGTCATAATAAATAGTGCCAAGGTACTTTTCTAATACTGGGTAGATAAGGCATATAGCCATTCAATGAGTAAACCAAGGGCTTAAGACGGCCAGGATTATACTGGAACAGAGGAAGAACTCTGGCAGGAACCCACCACAGACTAACAACAGTGAGTGCTGCCCATACTGCTTCTTGTCAGCAGCCAGCAGCAGCCAGAACCAAACAGTGACACAACTCCCATGACCCATCCTCTTCGAAATATCAGCTAGACAGTCACATCCTCTGGCCAGGAAGAACAGACCCTGGGACTGCGCTCCTCACATGCTCTTAGGAATGTGAGCCCTTCTCTTCCCAGGGACCCTTGGATACACGGCACATTCCCCTGGGAATGGCTATGGGAACAACCTCAGGCCTTACAGGAAGGAAGAAGGTCCAGGGAAGGCTGTGACCTTAGTTATTTTAAACACAAGTCTTTCCTACTCAAGGAGAGGTCACTCTTCTCTCTGACAGGCTCGACCTGATGTGTGCTTAATAGGAAGAATGGTGGCCTGGGGTTTCAGACATGGGACTTGGAGAGGTGGGATTTTTAGGAAGACAGCTGATTCTTTTAACGCTACTGGTATTCTCCAGTTGATGACCTTTCTTTAAGCCTTGATGTCAAATGCATTTATTTAAAGCAACTAAGCATGTATTATATCAGGAGAGTTCTGGGGGCTACAGATAAGGCTGTAGAGAGAACAAACAGTCCTGCTCTCAAGATGACTTTGTTCTAATGATAGGGGACAAAGAAGCAGCAGATATAATCACAAAATAGCAAGTGGTGGCAAGTAAGGAAAATAATGCCGGGTTAATGAGAGACCCTTGGCATTAGGGGTATGGGGCAAATAGGCAAGAATATACACTGGGGTGTTGAGTAAAGGTTGTGATGCAGGGAGCTTCACAGTGTTCAAAGGGAGTGAACAACATGAATGAGCATGCGTACAGAGAATGCACACTGCAAGCAGCCTAAAAACTCCCAGGACAAGAGCAGAGCTCTGGGCTCAAGATGCAGAAGGTGAGATAGGCTGAAGAGGAAGAAGGCAGGAGCAGAGCCATTGTGGATGGGACTCAAGACCACCTTGATTAAAGTGGGATGCAGGAAAATCCATTAGGAGGCTGTAGAGAGAACAAGAGATTTTTAAGTACAAGATGAATATTTTCCACACTGCTCTTTGCCTCTTCAGAACAGGGTGAGTTATGAATAAGCAAACCACTATAAAGCTACTGATGAAAAGGACTAGGCTTGCTGATAATCTTTCTTAGTAAGATCTATTTTACTGAACAAAATCACAACATGGGGGATTCATTCCATGTATATTTCTAACCATGCTTGTGTTCCAAAGGCCCAGTCTTCATTTATTTGTTTTTCTGGGTCATCAATGAAGAAGGGATCAATTATGCTTATCTGAGGATTTCCGCAGAGCAATGGCTTCACATCTAGCCAGAAGAGCGACAATGGCGAGCACCCATGAGCTCAGTGCTCTTCACAGAACTACCATTGCCTGTCAAGGATTCATCCCTTGGATTGTATATCCTCTAGGAAACATGAAGTTCATTTGTGAATCCATCACAGTGTAAGCTAATGTGCAAATCGCTTCTAGTCTAAAAGAGTTCTATGAACTGAAACAGTGCAGAGTTCGCCCATCTAATTGATACATTTGCTATACAAAAGAGAAAGGAAGGGAGGCTGGAAGGAATGGAAGGAGCAAGGGAAGGAAAAAGGGAGAGAGGAAGTGGGAAGGAAGGGGATGAGAAGCAGAGGAGAAAAAGAGGGAAGGGAAGGACAGAAGGAAGGAAACTCTTTAGGTTGAGGTGTGTTGGCATGACTGGATCCAGCTGCCAATCATCATTCACAAAGTGATTTGCTGCTGATAAGAAAGGTTTGTTTTTGTTTTTTTTTTTTTCTCACAATATTAAAGTCTTTGTCCAGTGCCTACTGATTGGTCTAGCTGTTTCACATCTGGAGCAAACAAGCAATGCAAGACTCCACAGCAGACCAATTTTCTTAACTTCAGCTTGGAAGCAAAGAGTAAGGCAAGAATGAGTAGGCCCCTATATCGCTTTCAAAGATACAGCCCCAATAACCTATCTTCCATTAACTTTCACCTTCTGAGGCTCCCACCTCCCAATAGCTTCAGAGGCCAGGGACCAAGACATTAACACATGGCCTTTGGGGAACATTTGAGAGCCAAGCTACAGCAGCTTACTATTTCAGAGCTAATGTTATCATCCCCTGGGGAGTACTAGGCAAAGGTGATTCTAAAATTATGAGTCACTGAAGCCAGAATGGGGATATTGGAAGAGAAATATGGGTTGTGTAATTTAGTGGGTTGCTTGTTTGGGAAACTCCTAAATTGTTTCTAAGGAAAAGGCCATCCTATTCACCTCTGGCCCATGCAGCAAGCCTCAGTAGGTCATCTGGCCCCCTACTTACTTCTATTGGGACTAAAAGAAAGGTATGGCAGTAAGAAACATTAAGGATGATAATGAGGCATGCATTTAGATATACTGCTCATCTACTCCCTTCTCAAATCCATATTTATTTAAATAAACCATGTATCTCTGGCCCTCTCAGCCACTTCATATTAAATTTTACAAACATGTAGCTGTAGAATTGTTGAATAAAACACACTTCTTTCTGCTTCATTGAGTGAGAAGACAGAGGGACATTTGTTCTTTGCCAGAGGTCATAGATATATAGGCCTGCACTTAGACTATCCTTTGCTCATTTTCTTCTGCCTAGATATGTGCTCCTTTGTAAAATCTATGTATTATTACTGCAGAGGTTGAATAGAAAAGAAAAGAAGTTCTGCTTTTATAATTTAGAATCTTTTAAAAGTTAGATCCATGTTCACTTGACCCTTCAAGAGAGGATAATGTTCCACCTAGAAGTAGGTGATAGCTGAAAAGCTAGATACTCTATTTCCTTTTCTTTCATTAAGTGTTTATGAATTTTTGGCTTCTGATTCCTTATTTGTAGAATAGATGCCACATGGATGATTTATTTCCAAGATGCCTTATTTTCTATGATTTCAGATTAATTTTAACTAGTATAGTTTTAGATACATTTTGTACCTGTTATTTATGACACATATAATGAGAACAGAAACTATGTACATTTGCCGCCTCTGAGGAACTTAAATTCAAGAACACAAAGCAGGTCTGCAAATGTAGGTTTTGTGTAGTAAATGCAATGTCCTTAGGTCATATAAACAGATATGGGTTGTCTGTATTTTCTCCTCTAAATATCCTTATCTGTGATTAAAACTTCAGACTGTGCCTTTAGGCCTCATAGGAAGCCAGGGAGTCCTGTTTCAACATACAGCAACCATAAAATGAGCAGTCTATCTTTAAACACATTTGTTTATATGGGCCAAGGCTTGCCAGCTGGATGCAGGGCATAGGTTTCAGACTGCAACAGGATGGTACAAGCAGTTTTTGTACAGAGAAGAGTGACGGCTCCCATTGGGAAACATCTGTCAACCCCATAGCTACTCCATGGCCAGCCTCTTCTCCAACACCTCTCTGTTGAAGCAGACTAAATGGTTTCAGAAGCCTCTTGTCTGGAAATGGTGAGCTCATGTTCCAGTGACTGAAATGGCTTGCAGGCAGTTCCCAACCACACCCCCATCCCTGAAACAAGAGCATTTCATCTAGGAGGGTTGTGCAATGTCTATTGTCACACCTTGGCTGACTGTCAGAGCAGGACCCACATCCGCTGTGTGTGTTTGCTACTCAGTTCCCAGTGGAATTCTATGAACAAAGGTATGTATACAAAGCATTCACATATTAAGGATAAACCTATGATGTCATTTAATCCATCTTCCTTCCTTTACATTGAGGAAAGCAGCCCTGGAGGCAGTTTAAAATTTTTAAAAACATATAAGACAACACAAACTAGAACTTTTTATTTTGCTCACCTTGACATGTTCTTTCTAAAACTTCACATAGGTCCAAGTTCAAGAATGCTCTCCCTACATGTAGGTCTCTTGAATTAGCTATTTAGAAAAATGCTTTTCTCTATTCTCTGTCTTCTACTTAACTTGCTCCTCAAACACAATGTCACTCCTTGACAAGTTTTCCCTTTGGTTTAAATTTTGTACTGGTTATAATTTTCTAAACATTGCAGTAAAATATATTCATCTAGCTTGTTGCATTAAATATGTGTATTTGATGAATGATCTTAATCTTAATTTTAAATTAAAAATCTTAAAGGGACCTTTAAGATCACACATCTGTAATAGCTACCTCTTTACTCTCTCCTTAGTTTCTGTCCTATTTCAGAAGCTTAGGATATCTTATAGCATGACAGTCAGGGAAACATCTGAAAATCTGCTTTCCTGGTGTATGCCATCTTAAGATGACCACCTCATTGGAAATACTTAATAGAAGCACTAGAGGAGAAGTAGGAGATGCTTATAGGATCAACCATCTAGTGACCACAAATGCAAAGGATGACTACATGCAAATAAACAGTTGTTGCTATAGAAACTAGTGTTGTGTCACCTTCAGGAAGCATCTAAAAAGTGTTGCAAGATGGTAGTAGCCCATCTCAGACACATCAGATGTCCTCTATAAACTGTGTGTTCTACATTCTGTCCCCACTGCATAGCATTTTCAAGACCCTGGAATGATAGTATGGGGGTGAAGTACAAGAGAAAAGAAGGTGTAGGTGTGAGTGCAAAAGAGTGGCAACTGAACTACTGTGGTAGTTATTCTTCATTGTTAACTTGAACAATGTGGAGTCACTTAGGAGACACACTTCTGGTCACAACTGTGTAAACATTTCCAGAGGAGGTTTAACTGAAGAAGGAAGCCTTACCATGAACATAGGTTGCACTGTCCCCATGGAGTATTGGTCTGAATGTAAAGGAGAAGGTAGGCTGATCTCAATACTATTTTCTGGCTGTAAATACAAGGTAACTACTACCTCCTGATTCTGTCACCAGAGCAAGAGCTCCTATTGCTGCTATTCTTTTCTGACCATAATGGACAGATCATACGTTTAACCCATGAGACAAAATACAATCTTTTTCCCTTAAGATGGTTTTCTCAGAAATTTTATCACAGCAATGATATTTAACAATACAACCACCAGCCAACTGGTCGACCTCAGCTTGCCAGCACTAGAGGTTCAACCCTTACAACTCCTTCATTTTCTATGATTTCTCAGGTTGAACATGTGCTTCTAGTGACCTGATCATGTATCTTTATCTATAATGGATGCTATTTTCTTGTGATCATGAACCAGGTTTACTTAACTTACTATCTTAACTTACAGCCTAGACTTGATCCCCCAACCAATGTAGACTAAATACAGGAATGAAATGAGACTGACCAAAGGCCTTCTATGAGGAAACAGAAAGTTCATATTTTAGCTTCTAAAGATTATAGCTACTTCTCATAACTACAAATCCTGCCCTTGAATCCTATAAGCCTTCAGTGGCAATAGTAAAAGAAAGTGAGTGTAGGTTACATTGGGGCTTCACTTATGCCCACTGAAATTTAAACTTCTTACAATGTACATCTGTCCCAGAATGCTATTATTCCATAGACGTTTTATTAACCATTAAATTTTTAAAAAAAATAAATTCATAAATTTTTAGCTACAGTTTACCAGTTCCTGAATTAAATTGGCTAACTAAACTCTCACATATTTTTTTTCCTATACCAATTAAAATCTGAGATTGAGCCATCTTATGGATAAAAATTGTGACTGTATCAAATCAAAAGTCATTAAAAAAACCAGTTAGGAAGTAATAAACCTATTGCCCTCAGCAAACAAACAAGGAAGACATAGGCCACTAAGACAGATCTTCTTGGATGACTATTATTGTAGAATTTTCTGGGTTGGGGAGTAGATAAAATTTGTATTCCTCTTTCAATTTTCATCACTGCTAAACTTTGTGGGGTTTTAGTTTTGTTGTTTTTCAAGAAAAGCTTGTCAGAACTAAGGAATTTCATTAGTTCAATATGTTTCTCAAACAAATAACATAGTAATTCATTTTATACAATCTTGTCGATGATAACTTATTTTTGTATGTAACCTATCCAAAATTTCTGTGAAGCAGACAGGGATTTTAGTAGTAGTGATGCAAACTAAGCCTAAGCCGTGAAGGTACAGTCAGTAACACTGTTCTGTAAATGTGAGGACCTGAGTTTAGATCTTGGACATCCAGATAAAGATCTAGACATAATGACAAGTGTCTATGATCTCAGCACTGGTAAGGAAGAGGCAGAAACTTTCCTGAAGCTCACAGACCTAGACTTTTGCTAAATCAGGCATACTAGATTAAGTGAGAGACCTTGCCTCAAAAATACAAGGTTAAGATTGATAGAGGAAGTCATTTACCCAAAATTGACCTCTGGCCTTTATTTACACACACACACACACACATATACACACATACACACTATGACTCACATGGGCACATACACAATGTATACATGAAAAGAAACATACATATAAATACTTGAGTATTCTGTGCAACTCACACAACTTGAAAATTGTTAATCTGGAAATCACTGCTCCTCTGTGACTTGGGGTCAGGAGAAGACTTCCTTTTCCCCGTTCTGCTACTTGGAAGAACAATAATTTTCCTTGCAAGTCAAGAAGTTTCCTTCTTTTTCCTATTTGAGAAGGCAATCCCCAGATGTTCCCAGAGGTTAACTGTTTTCTTTTATTCATGTCTCCACATTCCCTTCTAAGAGTGTGTTTCCCTAGATATGACAGTATTGTCTTTACATCTGTTCTCTGACACCTCTTACCATGTTCTTTCTTTTCTCTTCATAGTATCAACCAGTTTAGTTCAGTTGTGCATTGCTAGACACACTAACAACAGTGTATGCTAATACATTCAGTTCACACATAAAGCAAGGCCTGCTATACATCTATCCAAGCAAAGACGGTCTGGTACAGCTTATAAAGTTCTAAGTGCTACAGCATGGGTGCAGGTACTGTCAAGGCAATATCTTTGAAAAGAGCTATTATATGTGCTATAGAACCAGGAAGCAGAGTGGGTAGGGAGATGAATGTGACTGAGCCTATAGGAAACTAAATGGAGAGTGCAGAAACAGGGCACGATCCACACATGACTGACACAGTAGGGAGGAAGGGCTTGTGTATTTTTACAAAATTACTTTGGGGGCCATTTCTACATGTTTGTATTTGAGTGTTAACTGGCAGGAATCCAAACACTTTCCATTTTGAATACCATAGGGTTCATGAAGTTCTTCTATTCCTGGCCAATTCTGACCTGCTCCAGAGAAGACGTCTATGCAGATATTGTCATAAAAATAGAAGGATGTTTGTCACAAAGAGTCACTTTTACCCCTTTGCTTTAAGTCCCCATATTTCCCATGACATTCTGTTTGCATGTTTTGAATTCCCAGAAGATTTATTATGTCTCTTCACTAGTCAGTGAGTCACAAATGGCAGACTTTTGTGGGTACAAGAGCAATGCAAAGCAAAGTGTGTGAATCACAGTCCTGATGTTGGAGGTCCTGGAATGGGTGTGTCAAAAAGGGAAGGAATGGCAGAGGTAGAGGGAGGGAAAGGAGACAGAAGGAAGAGGAAGATGGAGAAAGAGGAGGAAAAGCAAGTTTTGAGTCATGGCAGTGTAAACCACAACCTTTTTTCTGCTGTGGCATGTAAAACAGGAAGTTTAAGCTACATAGCTGTGGTTTCTTAGCCAAGAATTGGGTCAATCTGTCCTTCCTTTTGGTGGCTCAGACCATTTACTGTCAGAGCTGGAAAGAAACCCACTTCAGCCTCAGTTTCCTGATCTGAGTAAGGAAGTGGTTGAAATAGATAAGCTTCAAGAAACCAAGATCTTCAAACGTATTATTCTCCACACACACTCACCAAAGGTTCTGCTTGGACACTTCTCATGTTGTGTACATGTAATAAATAGTACCCATTCTCTGTTGATCATATTTTGTCTAACATCATGTGATTCTCATTTTCAAAAGGATGTGGATTGTGCAGCCTCTTAAGTGTGCTAATTAGTTCAATTACTTCTTTGTAAATTTTTATGAGATGCTGTGAATGCTCAGGGGAAGGGGTCTTTGTAGAGGCACATAACTGGGAAACTTCACAAAGGAGGTGATGTGTGGGCCATAAAGTATACATAAAACTGTACAAAGCACAAACAGTATGACAAGGAAAAGGCATCTGAGACAAGGGAACCAAGTGTGTAGGATGTCTGGTCTATAAGAGGACCTAGGCATATAAAGTAACCAACGAGCAAGAGGCATCCACAAGTGGATTGTGTCAGGTCCCCTTGCCTCCTCTGCTTACCTCTTAGCTATCTATATCATAGTGAACCTTCCAGAGCCATCACCTATGAAAAGCTGAGCTGAGAGACAAAGGACTGTTAGGGAAATGCTCTTACAATCTGGATAGGGTGCCCCAAACAGAACCACAGCCATTCTAGGTAAGATTTTTATCTTCATTGAGTAGAATACTCTGCTCACTGGTACTTGTTCACATCCTTGGATGTAGACTCCTTCAGTATCTCCAAGGTTAAAAAAACCAAGTCCTCCAAAATATTCCAGAAGTTTCCCCCTAAGGAAATAGCATTATGTTGGGAGAAAATTTTCATCAAAACTTTTCATGTTCAAAAGTCCTTCTTTGTTTTAGTTTGAGCAATTACAAGTAAAATTTCTATATATTTCAAAGGAATAGAAATCAAGCAGTAAGCATAGTGTGCATTCATCCATGTGTGTGTCCATTGTGATATGTATGGTATGCATCATTAGTGGTGAAATTAGACAGGCCTGATCTGATGATAGCTAGCTGTCATGTCTAATACAAACACCAAGTCTAAAGCATATGTGAATATAAGGAAAGTTAGGAATGGCCAAATGCCGGTCAGCATGGAGTGTTGCAGTCAACATGGGTGTTGGAAGAAATATTTGGCTACTAGCCCAGAATGCAGGCAAACTCTGTTCTCACGTTGACCCTCACAGTGTCATCATACTGTGACTTTTGTTTTGTTTTTGTTTTTGTTTTGTTTTGTTTTTTGCTTTTTTTTCCAGTGCTGGAGATTGAATCCAGGGCCTTATGAGTGTGGAACAAATGTTCTACTACTAGGCTGTATATTCATCTCACATTGTCGTATCTTAATATAACTCAGTTTTCTAACAAAGATTTCTATTTGAAAATTTTTCCCTGAAACAATAAAAGTATTTATATTAGCCTTGTACTAGGGGGCAAGGAAGCTGGGTTCAGGCCAGAGCACCAGGATATGTCATCCTTTGTCTTTGATGTTGCACATGGACTGTTCCCTCCCTATGCAATCTGCAATCTGCCCAGACTGATAGCTTGAAAAAGACAGACTGGCTGGGAGAACACAGTTGTGATTAATTTTTCTTTTTTCTCTTTTGCATTGTTGGCTTTCTTATCTCCTCTTTATAAAGAAACACACAAAGACTTGTCTGTGCTCTGGAGGCACTCCACCCTATAATCTCTTGTTTCCTCTCATTTAAGGATGTGTCTTACTCTTTTCCAAAGAAGAAAAAAATAGCTATCTCTCTGGTTTCTTTCAGTTCATGCTCTCAGCTAAAATAATCCATTCACACAAAAGTACCCATGAGCAATATGTAATTTACTGAGATTACATGGGGCCAACGGAGGGTTTACATAGGCCCAGCCAACAGCAAATTGAATCCTTACACATCTTCCTGGTGCTGTAGTTTCTTCACAGTGGGGACTGATGGTAAGGTCCCATCTTCTCCATTTTTCAGTATTTTTGATTCTTTTTTTGTCGCGTGCGCGCATGCATACACACACACACACACACACACACACACACACACACACACACACACACTGTGGTCCCAAGCTGGCCTTTCACCTGATGACCTTGAACTTCTGATTCTCCTGTTTCACCTCCTGAGTGCTGAGACTACAAGCACTCACCACTATTCCTGGTTAGTTAGTACTAGAGGTGGAAGCCAAAGCTTCTTCCTTGCTAGGCAAACCATCGCCCAACTGAGCTGCACCCCTAGACCCTTCTTCAGTGTTTGTATGGCCATCCAATGTCCTCCTTGTCAGGATGAAATGAGATTCTGCTGTCTCACTCCACATTTATATTGAAAGTACTATACCTAGCCACAACCTCACCTGGTATAAAAAACTTCTCCCCACCCATTGAGACCCATTTAGAAGAAGGTGATGATACATAATGAAAACACATTTTCTTCTTTTAACACTGGATGTTGAAAACTACCTGTAGATTCATACTGACATTTATACACATTTTGTCCAATATATATATCACCCTCCCTTGAAATGTAGGTAAAACTCTTGTCGATGACCTTTTCAATCACTGTCAGATCTGTGACATCATGATCTCCATTTCTGTTCTTTTCATTTCTGAAGGAAATCCATTTCATGAATTCCAGTGTGTCTTTTCATTTGATCCCACAGGCAGCAGTTCATGAAAACGAGACATTTGATCACTTCTTGGTAATAAACTTAGGTAATATAATAAACCAAAATGCCTGTTATAAAGAAGAATGCTTGGTTCCCTTTCTTTTTAAAATACATCTTTTAGTATCACATTCTCTTCATCTTGCAGATTCAGTTTTTTACTTATTCAAAAAAGTGTTTTTAGCACCCTCTCAAGCCAGGCACTGAGTCAGGCATCCAGGACACCACAGAGACTAACTACCTCAATAGGTTCATGAGGAATGATCATGTTCAGTGTGTAAGTTATGAACCAGTATTATTTATAAGAACTAGACATATTGATGATTATGTATCCACTATGTATCCTATGTAGGTAGGGTCTCTATTGCTGGGAAGAGACACTATGGCTACAACAACTCTTATAAAGAAAAACATTTCATTAGGGCTGATTTACAGTTCAAAAGTTTTAAGGTTTCATCCATTATCATCTTGGTAGAAAGCATGGCAGTATACAGGCAGATATGGTGCAAAGAAGTAGCTGAGATCAGCAGGCAACATGAAATAACTGAGACACCATTCCTCCAACAAGGCCACACCCCCAATAGTGCCACTCTCTAAGTGACTATGGGAGCCATTTTAAATCACCACATCAATCATGACGAAGATGATGGTGGCTAATAGTCACTTAATGTTTACAGTGTGAGCAGTGTCATGCTTAATAGTTGACTACAGTTACCTTATGATATACCTTCAAACAATCTCATAGTATTAATATTCCCATCATGTCAACAATAGAACTGATATTTAAAAGGGCTATGTTACTTGCCCCACATCACAAGGTCATTATGAAGTAAAGCCAGATTAAACTCAGATCTGTATAAGGCTACAGTATCAGTCACTATTGTTATTTTATACAAAGGTATGTGTAATATGCTTCAGTTTTCTATCAAAGGCATTGAATATCCCAAATCAAACATACTTACAGTTTTTATATAACTGCCATGGCATATTCTGACTTATGCCTGACTCCCAAAATAGCCTTCTGTGGTGCCCATGCCACCTCAGGGCAAACTCTTCTTGGAAAACCTATGATTACATCACCCCTTGTATTAAAACTTTTCACTTGTAAACAGCAAGAGCATTTTTGTGACAAAAGCCCTGCATGGCCAGGGGCCTCCTACAGATAGATACCCTCCCCCCAAGCCTACAGAAAAGCTGTATTTCCACATTGTCAACAGTGAGTGCTGCCACATAGCCATACTGTTCCCACTGTTCCGCTGATTTGCCTAGACACATCCTCTGACCAGGTCTTATTCTGACATCTCTTTCCCTAGCTGCTTTTTACTCTGTCCCAACTGCATGAGAATCATACGCCTAACTGTCATCATTTCTCTTCCCTTTATTCCCTTACCATGATCTTGTATCATTATCTGTGAAATAACATGCACTCCCACCCTTTCATGAAATCAGGACAAATGCTAAAGGCTGGGTTCGTCCTCAGCCTTTAGTGCTTTGGCCTCAGCTCATAGAGCTCTGGGTATAATCATTTGTGAATGAATGGCAGACAACTAAGTGAATAAACTAATAAGTAGATGCATACTTGACTTCTTGTATCAAAGACATATACAGAACTCTAAAACCATTGAGGTTGTCCCTAATAAGAAAGTTAGCAGTGATGCCCTGAAATGGTTGCTCAAAGTATGTTGGATTTTGAGGACAAGCATAGATTTGTCAGGAGGCAAACAGGGAGGAAGATGTGAGCAACCACAGAACACCTTGACCAGTACAACTTAGTTATGCATACCCCTTGTCCCTGCCCTAATTCTTCCTCTAGTAATACCTAAAGCTAATAATGTCAGGACCCCAAGAGACAGTGACACCTGTGGGCTCCTATATCTGTTCCCTTTCCTAGTGTGCACATGTAGTTAACCCTCTGCTTTTCAATGCTGCCTTTATCTAATTGGTGCACTGAAGAACAGGTGGCCACACCAGAACTGACCCCTATGGCTGCTAGTCAGGGGCTCAATAAAAAAAGGATGTGGGGAGGGAGGCACTGGAATGGTCCCAGTGGGGTTCTGACAGCTGCTTATATGTAGAAGAGGAATACTAGAAACAATTTGTCAATGACTTCCTTAGAAAATCATTTTGCAAGCAATAACTGCATCTCTGTGTGTGATAATAAGCCTCGGGCCCATGACGCGTATTAAGCTGCCTTTCATGTTAACTGCAAAGCTGTGCCTCCCATATCATAGCAGCTGCACCCCAGTCTCACTCCTCTATACAAGGAAACAAGTTACACAAGGTGTTTATTCTTAGAAAAAAAAAAGTGTCTAAAAGCCTACATTCGGTTATCAAATGAAAACCTTTGAAGGATGATCCGCAGTACTGCTTCTGGGCTGTCTGTGCAGGGACTTGCTCCTGGGAGATGAATCAGTCACTTTCCTACATGTTATTCCTGATGTTTTGCTATTGGCAGCTGTCAGGACTGCCAACTGGCAGCTCACAGAAGGCTTGCTCTCAGCCGGAGACAGAAAAATCTTTGTCACACGTGGCCAGCACCAGGCAAGCAGGCTGCCTGTTGTTGATCAGAGAGATTAAAACAATGGTTTCCTCTGTCACAGGGCAAAAGCAGCTACATTTTTGATTGCCCGTGTTAGCTCTGGAAAGACCTGCCTCGCTCAAACCAAGAGTTCTACAAACACAAATAGTCATCCTTTTCTCAAGATAGCAGCATACTCTGCCTTCTCAAGTCCAAAGGAGATGAAGCCCACAGGGTTCTTGCTGTGGGAGTATTGCTATGATTTTTTTCTCATTTACCGTACCAGATACAATCCAGTGAACTACAGCCCAGAGAGACAGTTCTATTAGACTCAGTTCTATGTTCTATGTTCAAAACAAGTTGTGTATTTGCTCATCTTTGAATCCTTGTATCCACATATATATGTGTGTGTGTGTGTGTGTGTGTGTGTGTGTGTGTGTGTGTGTGTGTGTGTGTGTGTGGCAGCCAGCCACCAGAAAATATCAGAACTTAAATCAACATGTGTTCCTCAACAGAATGCTTTCCTTTCAGACATTCAGTACAAAGCCCTGTGTGGTGTCCACCTTTCACCAATCCTGTCTCTGACTTCTGTCCTGTTTCAGTCTTAGGCACTTTCTCCCCAGTCCTTGGTCCTGCTGTTCCACATGGGAGCTTGTGTTCTTTTTGGAAAAGCTATTGGCATGAACCTTTTCAGACATGTCGGTTTGTCTTGCTGCTGCTGCTGTGTTTACTGGGAACAGTCCTCCTTCTCCAGCCCCCTCCTCTCTGGAATCTTGTTTCCACTGGGAATGATGCAGATGTTTTCTCACTCGACTTTGAGCCTCTTTCCTTTTCTCTAGGTGTGAGTCCTCTCATTCGTTGAGTCCTGGAGTGACCTGTAGGAAACAATGAGACTTTAGATATGACAGAGAACTCTGTCCCTGCTCTCATGGTCCCTCTGTCACTCTGAAAAAGCTTCTTTGCCCTTCAAATTCCACATCCTTCTGAAAAATGGATGTCATGCTATCTACTTCAGTGGGTGCCATGAGCCTTAAAGGAGATGAACTCCATACAGACTAAAGCAGGAACTTTAGCTCTCAATGGCTACTTGTTTCCTTCACACTCTTTCTTTTGCAACGTTCCCACTGTTTCATTTTGCAGTATATTTTATCCTGTATCCTTTTGGTTTTAAACTACTGAATTTTGAGCTCTTTGAGGTTATAAGAGATGCTATGACACTAAATCACAAAACATATTCAAAAGGTTGCATAGCTTGAGTGGAACCAGCATTGCAAGAGAGACATGAAGCTAAAAGGAGAAAATCAGATCCTCCAGCAAGCAAAGCTAAGGAGCAAGTCCAGGAAAGGTACCCATACTTTCTCCCCACACAAAGCTCAAACATTTCACCCATTTTAATCAAGGCCTTTGTTCATGCATTATATACATTTCTCTCGTTCTTAACGTCCTCCCAAAGCCACCACAATAGCTCACTATAAAGCACCATTCACACATCCTACATCCTCATTCCTCCCTCTCTTCATACCATCCACATCCACCAGAGTGAAAAATGCCAGCCAGCCTTTGCAAATTCACAAAGACCTTTACAGTTTATTGCTGAGATCTCTTCATAGTCTCTCCCAAGTCTCTAACCCAGATACCCACCACTTCTGGGGTACCAGCAGGTGCTCTGAGGTCCAGACTCTACCCTTCTAACTCCACCACCTGCCTTTAGTCTCCAGTGCTTCTGTTTCATTCAGAAGAGTTGCCTGTGTTTCCTTATGCATAGAGACCCAACCCAAGCCCCAAACAAGCCTCCTGATGGTATGGGTATAGTGACATTGTTTTAGAGACCCACATCCAGGGGTTCATGGCCAGGCCTGGGTATAGAAGGTAAGAAAGGTTTCTGATAGCAGTGGCCAGCCACACCTGAGCTTGGGGTATCATTCCTTTGCATTTTTTAAATGACTGTATTAGAAATTCATGGAGAGTTGGGAAACTCAGGGTTCTCCAGGCATAGGGAAGAAGGGATAAGAATCCTGGAGTCCAGGTGGCCTCCCTGTGACTTTGACTTTGTTAATATTTGTGTCTTTTAAGATGTTCTTCTCATGTCATGATTTGAAGAAATAAAAACGATTAAATGGGAGGTCGGTTTCAATGAGGCAGGAGTCACTGTCTTACAGAAAGTAGGCACAGCTGATACTGGATAAAATTGAACCCTCGGACCTTGAGAAGTGACTTAAGTCCTCTGAATCAATTCCGTATTTAATGGGGTTAGGGGACATGTCGATCTTTCCATATTTAATGGAGTTAGGGGACATGTCGATCTTTCCAGATTTAATGGAGTTAGGGGACATGTCGATCTTTCCGTATTTAATGGAGTTAGGGGACATGTCGATCTTTCCAGATTTAATGGGGTTAGGGGACATGTCGATCTTTCCGTATTTAATGGGGTTAGGGGACATGTCGATCTTTCCGTATTTAATGGAGTTAGGGGACATGTCGATCTTTCCATATTTAATGGGGTTAGGGGACATGTCGATCTTTCCGTATTTAATGGAGTTAGGGGACATGTCGATCTTTCCGTATTTAATGGAGTTAGGGGACATGTCGATCTTTCC